>CM031237.1:872156348-872756348 GCA_018340775.1 Taxus wallichiana var. yunnanensis | reverse complement strand
ATGAAAAAATCTTCTCAAAACTTCTTCAAGCAAGAGCTCCAAAACAGCAAAAGAATTAAGCCAAGAAAATGAAGTCTCAAAGTGAAGCAACCCCAAAACAAGGCAAGCCATTCAAATTTTATAGAAGAGGGAAGGGAAGAGAATGAGGAAGATCCACGTAGGATGCCATATCACATCTCTTCAACTCCAACCCAAAAGTCAACTTCATTCTCCAATGCACAATAAATAGGTGGGTGGATAATATGACAGTTTACTTACACACTCAAATCCAACCAACACCCCAAAGGACTGAAATTAAATCATCTAAGAAAAGTGCAATTAAAACCTACAATTTGCATTTTAAAAAACATCACAAAAGTCTAATATCAACTCCCCAACCATAGGTATGGTTGGTAATTAAATTAAGAGGTATGGGACATGTTTAACTTGTCCCACAAGCCTCCAAAATCAACCTCCCAAGACAATTTCAAATTTTCAAGAAGGTGGAGTGTTTCAAACTTAAAAGATAACTTACATATCACTTACAAATCTTTAATTATGGCTAACAACTCTATTAATTACTTTCTTATGACAGGTTTGATTTATTTATTTTAACAATATGATTACTCACAATGTTTACACACCATTTAATAATTAATTAAAGGGGTAAAAGCATCACAAAATAAACACATGCAAACAAAGGGACCAAAATAAATGAAAATACATAAAACCCCTTGGTCACAATTAAAGGTGATCACCCCCATGGGAATCCATAACACACACAAACAAATACTAGTTGCCATTGTGACCTTGTTGAATTCATCTAGAATTCTAATGTATTTGGTCGCCAATCCTCTGATGTTTGTTGTGATATTTTAACCTGCAAAAAACCATTACCTCCTTTGGTCTTGTGGCCATATCAAAACATCCAAAATAATATAAATATAATTCCTAAAATCATTCAGCTATATGAATCACAACAAAATCAAAGCAATTTAACAATATATAATTTATGGTTTTATCAATAACTATATTATCATCTAATAATTTCCATTTCTTGGTCTACTCACAATATTCAAACATCACAAGTCCGCACAACATCCATAATATAACCATGACAAACAATATATCATCATCAATATCCAAAGTGTCTCTAATAATCATCATGCATCATAACTTAATCAATTCAACAATAATCGATGATCGACATCTAACATCATACTATAATAAGGTCCATAATATAATCGGTAGTATCATGATTAGTATCATAAAGGTGTCAAAGGGAAGTGGGACTACATCCCCTCCCCTTAGACTCGAATTCCTCACGGAAGTCAATGGAACAAGTGTGGAAACTCAACTCGTAACAAAGTAGCATCCTCCCATGTAGCTATAGTCTCATTATATATGTCCCCTTTGCACCCGCTTGATCAACCTCTTTGCCTCGAAGGGCCGGGTTCTTGTGATCTAGGATGTGAACGGACTCCACCATCACCGCCACGATCCCGCACCTGCTGATGATGTCCAATCTAACACATGAGAATGATCTGCAACATATCTCCTAAGAGCGTAATGTGAAACACATCATGCACGCAAGACAAGCTTGGGTGGCAATGCTTAGATGGTAGGACAAAGGGCCAATACGCTCTAAGATATCGAAAGGACCCACAAATCTAGGAGCTAACTTAGAACCTTTTCCATAATGGATAGGGCTCTTATGTATCCTAACACAAAGGACCACCTTCATGCTCACATCAAAATTACGGTTGGTCCTATGTTGATCTACGTACTTCTTTTATCTATCCTATGCCTCTTGCATTCTTTGTCGATCAAAACCACCTACTTGCTCCATGTCCTAAAATAAAGTTGGCCTAAGAGAAACCCTATCCTCTAAATTTTCCCAACTAAGAGGTGTCTGCACTCTCTAGAATACAAATCCTAAAATGGAGCCATGCATATAAAAATATGAAAACTATTACGTAGGCAAAATCCACCAAGTATAGGTACTCCTCCCATCTAGACTATTGATCCATCACATACATCCTGAGCATGTCCTCTAAAATCTTATTCACCCACTCAGTCTGCCCATCTATCTTAGGGTGATATGTTGTGCTGAAATTAATCTTCGTCTCGAGGGCTTCTGCATGGTGGTCCGAGAAATGGGAAGTGTAGAAAGGATCGCGGTCACTAATGATCTTCCATGGAATCTGTGCAACCTAACAATATCATCAAGATACACCCGTGCGACTACACTAGTTGTATAAGTGGTCTTCTTTGGAGAAAAATGAGCAAATTTTGTCAATCTGTCAATCGTGACCATGATGGCATCGTGGTGATATCTCGACATCGGTATCCCAAAAATGAAGTCCATGGAAATGGTGTCCCACTTCCATTCTGGTATAGCATGAGGAAAGAGAAGGACAATTGGATGCTTTGATGGTCAACCTTCACTTTTCGACACTCTAAAAATCATGACATGAACGGGCCACATCTCTATGAAGTCCTCTCCAATGATACAATTGTCTCAATCGGCATACATCTTCTTCACCCGAGGGTGGGCTGAATAGGATGCATGATGGGCCTCTGTCAAAATTTCCTACCTCAAGCCTCCCTATCTATGAACATAAATCTATCCTTTATGCTTGAGAAGGCCATCTACCTCTAAAGAAAAACCATCAAATTTCCCCTTGAGGGGTTTCTGAGACTCGATATCTGCCTGAACTGCAATGTAGAAGCTATCAAGAGGAAGTTCTTTGAAGAATCCCGCTCGCGCAAATCTGTGCTCACTAAGGTGGCCATAACCACATGTATCTGTCTACTAAGAGTGTCTGCCACCACATTTTCTTTCCCCTTCACATGATCTATCTCAATATCATACTCACAAAGCAACTCCATACAACACCGCCATTGCGAGCATTGAGATTGGGCTGCATGAAGAGGTGGTGAAGACTCAAGTGATCTATCTTGAGTGTGAATATCTGACCAAGAAGAAAGTTCCTCCATTGAACCAAAGCATGAAAAATTACCACAAGATCAAGATCATGAGTTAGATAATTAAGCTTGTAATATTTTAGTTTGTAAGACTCAAAAGCCACTATTCTACCCTTGTACATCAACACACCTCCAAGCCATGCTAAATAAGCATCCATGCAAATGAAAAAAATCACCCTATGGATCCAAAGCACCACAAGAATAGGTGTTGTAGTGAGACATTCCTTCAATGTACTGAAATCCTACTCACACCTATTTTATTGAACATACTTTTTCTCTTTCCTCTAAAGGGAAGTGATGGGGTGTGTAATTCGAGAGAAGTTTTAAACAAATCTTCGGTAGTAACCTGCTAATCCCATGAATCTACGCACCTCAGTCACAGTAGTGGGTGCTTTGGCCAATCCATAATAGCTCTAATCTTTGAAGGATGGATGGTGATATGTTCCCGAAATGATATGACCCAAATACTATACCCTCGTCGAAAGAATGCACACTTCTCCAAGTTCTCGTAAAGCTCTACTCTCGAGACACTGAAGAACCTGACGAAGGTGCCCCTCATGCTCCTCACACGTACGTGAGTAAGTCAAAATGTCATAAAGGAAGATGAGCACAAAGTGATCGAGAAGGTCCTAAATACCCCATTCATCAAACTAAAAACACTGCAGGGCATTGGTCAAACCAAAAGGTACCACTGTGAACTCATAGTGGCCATATCTCGTAAAAAAGGCGGTCTTATGAATGTCCACCTCCGAAATACTCAATTGATGGTAGCTTGACTTAAGGTCTATCTTAGAGAAAACTATGGCTCCCTTCATCTAATCAAATAAATCGTCAATGCATGGAAGGGGATAATGATTCTTGATCGTTACCTTATTGGCGGTAATCAATACACAACCACAAGGATCTATCCTTCTTCTTTACAAAGATTAATAGGGAACTCCAAGGGGATACACTAGGGTGGATAAGGTGTTTCTCCAACAGAGCTATGGTGTTGTCATTTGATAAGGTACTCATGAGATAAAGGCTCTGCTCCCGGAGGCTCGGGTCTATATGAAAATTAATCTCATGTGGGGGTGGTAACCTCGGTATCTCCCCTTGAAATACATTTCCAAACTCTCTAAAAATGGGTTGAACATCTAGTGATGGTCCACTAGATCCATCCTACGATCTGTCACTAACTATAACAGCGTACAATCGACAACTCTATTGTACACACCGCTTAAGATACATAACGAGAGATGGTGCAAATAGAAAAGAGTCTCTAACCCCAGAAATCACTGACTCAACTCCCAAATCATCTGCATAAGATATAATATTGTTGTAATAGTCTACTCTCGGCCCTATGTGCAAACAACCAATCCATACCTAAGATGACTCCATATGAGCCCAAAGGAAGGATACAGAGATCCGAGGTAGTGGTGAAAGGTCCTAAATCTACCACACTCTCCTTAACTAAGGAGTCTATAGAGATCTTGGCTCTAGAAGCCATCCGAACATCCCAATAATGACCTTGCCTAACTTATACTAGCTTGAATCACTCTACTAAAGATGGTGCAATGAAAGAATCGGAAGAACCAGAATTAAACAAAATGGAGGTAGGAATACCGTAATGTTACTCAAGCCTCAATAAGCGTACTCGATGCTCTTCCGATAGTTTTCGACCCCAGTATACATCCTATGACTACAATCCATATCACCAATAGTAGGCTCGAGATTTGTTTCTTAACCTTATTATTAAGGTTACGTAAGGCGATCTCTCCAAAATGTCCGATAACACCACAACCAAAACAATTGCCTAATCCTCTCTCCCTGTGTAGTAGGTCCAACCGGTACTGCGGAGATATGTGGTGTAGATATTGATGATCCGGTTGCGGTCTATTGAGGTCTCTCGCTAGCGAGCTTCTACCGAGTGAGCTCTCTAGGCACCTTGTGTCTGATGGGATCCCTAGGAGGAGGTGCCATACTCGACCTCTTTGTGCATCAAATCTCTGTGGAGGTCTATAAGGTGGGCGGGACTTGCCACTATTGTTGCGATGTGGTCTAAAATATGGCTGTTGTGTTGAACCCTATCCACCACGAGGAAGTGGTAATGAATCCCTCGATTTGTTGTCTTGCATCTTGTATGCATCTCCGGACTCGGTATCTAGCACGCTTGGTATTTCCCTGAGTCTCCTTTGCTATATAGGCCTTCTCGATGGCCTCGGGTAATGTTTGTGGACAATGGATCCACATTGCACCTCTAATATCTAGATTCGGCCCCGAGATGAATGCGTGAATCCACACCTACTCATCTGTATATAACCAACATCGGAGTAGATCCGGATATCTACTCTACTACTCAGCCACTATGAGTGATTCTGTCGAGAGGTCATTGAACTCATCTATCCATTGTTGTATGAACCTCCATGACAAATATCTAGTCATGAAATGCTCCTTAAACAACTCCCAGGTGTAACTATCTTAGAATCAACATGGAGCTTCTACTCTTCTTTCCACCACTAGACACCAGCTCCATCCTTTAGTAGATGGATCGTAACATGAGCTTTCGTGTTTCTAGAAAAAGGATAGAGCTTGAAGAACCCGCTCAAGCTCATTAACCAGGCCTCTTCCTGAAATCCACCTATGTCACTAGAATAATGTAATGGCCGAAGCTTCAGGATCTCCCTGATGTGATCTGCAGCTATGGTTTGACGGCCTCTAGGTGTCTCTGCATGCTCATCCCTAAGCCTAGGGCTCTAAGACCTCTCTCTATGTCCTGAAACTCGGTCACCCTACTCCCTCTGTGGTGACTCAACTCTAGCTGACTCTGCATGGGAGTTCTCTCCTCCATGCTCCTCATTGGGTCGAGGTGATACATGACCCTCAATGGAAGGGACTCTATCATGTCTGGCTGCATTCCCTCCTACTGATCCTCCACGTAGAGTGGCATTAACATCTTAAAGAGTCTACAAAATATGGGGTAGGATGGTTGCTACAATATGATCTGGTGGTGGTAAGTCTAGGTCTATGTGAAAATACCCCTCGTCCCGTCTGCGCCTCTTGCACAGACCAAGGCGAGAGTTAGTTCACCTTTCTAAGTTTTATTCAGTTTCCATGTTTACTAAAATATGCAACTTCTAAACAAAGTTGTTTTCTAGATTTAAAAGTGTGCTAGATTTAAGGTTCATGTCTCAAGTTTTCTAGTGTGCCCAATGGCCCAAGATTTCAAACCATTGCTTTGATACAGGTGTAACGGCCGCCATTAAAATAACCCACTTGAGACCCAAGAACAACTTAGGATTAATTAGGAAAATTATGGAATAATTTTTTTAGTTTAAAAGAGTCTACAACCGGATTACAAGGCAACAAATATCACTAAAATGTTCTAGAATAATTATAATTCGGTAGAACATAATTTTCCTTTATTAATAATTATTAGATGTCATAAGATTCAGAATTTAGGGTTAGAAGGTACAATAAGGTTCACGGGGTAATTCCTCACCATACCCACTCATGAACAAGGTTAAAGGTTAAACTTGATTTTTCTCAAACTTAGCAAATTCAAAAATTCCCTAAATTATTCCCATTGGATAAGAAATTTCCTCACCTTTTTATTGATATAAATAAGTCCTCCTAAATCCTTATATTTTTCAAGTTACGGGCCGACGGGCCTTGGGGTGAAAATTTTCCCCAAGAGCGGGCCTGTGGGCCCAGGGGTGAAAATTTTCCCAAAGGGCAGATCGATGGGCCATGGGGAGAATTTTGGAGATTTTCCAGTGTGGGACAAGAAAAACTACTTTGTGCCCATGTAACCATGGGTTCGAAAGTCCACTAGGGACACTTGGCGCCTCCCAAGTTAG
Organism: Taxus wallichiana var. yunnanensis; assembly: GCA_018340775.1. Taxonomy (NCBI): domain Eukaryota; kingdom Viridiplantae; phylum Streptophyta; class Pinopsida; order Cupressales; family Taxaceae; genus Taxus; species Taxus wallichiana. The sequence continues at coordinate 872,749,542 of CM031237.1, read as the reverse complement.
TGCGGGGAGAGCGGGGTGGCAGAGGACATTTTGAAAAATCTTCCCGCGCGGGGCGAAAGCCAACTTTACGCCTGCGCTCTTGGAATTCTGTAAGGGACATGTGGTGTCTCCTATGCCAATGTGGGAAAGGTGGGGAGAAAATTATTTTAACACCCCAAAGGGTTAAGAGGGTAGCATATACCCACGCCTCTGTTGACACCTTGTGATGCCACATGGCGGCTCCAGGTGGTGCAGCCGGTGAGCAATGGGAAAAATTTGTAAAAAATTTCTAATTTTTTTTGAAAACGTACAAAGGCAAAAAGGTATCCAATATGCCGCAATGCCTCGTGATGCTAGGTGGCATCACCTAATTGGTTGCGGACGACACGACATCTGGGGAAAATTAGAAATATTTTCCCAAAAATTTTCTGGGAGCACTAAGCTTAAAAAGGGGTCCACCTCCTCGAATGACACCTTGTGGTGCCATGTGGAAACCTCAAATTTTCTACAGGTTGGTAGGGAAATTAGAAAAAAATTCCCAAATTTTTTTCTAAGAGCTACTGAGGAAAAATTAAGTGCGGGCCCACCAAGGATTTTTTTCCCATTTTTTTTTGGATGCCAAGTGAAGAAAAACTTCATAAGGCCACAACTTTTGGTAGAGGGCTCAGTTTTGGGAAAGCAAGGACTTTATGGAAATATCTCAACATTCTCGTTACATAGAGATAATTAATTTTTATTTTGATAAAGTTTTAAGGGTAAATTTCATGAAAACATTATGCACGCTTTTACAGTGCAAACTAGTAAATTTTAACTTGTTCAATTTGTTCTTGTCCCTCTCTCAACATTCTAATAGACATGGAAAATTTTTATTAGGTGTATTTAAGAGAGATTTCAAGATTCAATTTGTTTGATTGATTTGTAATTTGAACATTTACATTTCATGACAGCAACACGACTTCAAAATGATTGAGACCAATTTTGCTAAGTTTTTATAAGAATTTCCTTAAGTGCTAATATCTATATGAATTCAATTATATCTTATTATGCCCAAATTAATGTTTCATTTGTTATTCCTTTATTCTGATTCGATCCGAGCATTTCGGATTAAATAATTGTGAATTGGAAAAAAACAAGACAGAGTTCAAAATTTAAAAGGTCTATTTTCCATTTTCTTCTTCCAACTATTATAATGTATTCCAAACCTAATCTAATGCATTCAATTGATTTAATTCCACTTATTCAAAAACTATAATACGTCTCGATTTCCAATTTTTACATATTTCAAAAGACAAAGTGTATTACCCATTCCTTTACATGGATTTCTTCCTTACAAACAGAGATTTCAATTACATTGAAGAGATCAAATTCAATACCACGGGGTAATTTGAGGAAGGTAATACATCATTCATTGATTTCAAAACACAACTATGTAACATCCTTCTTTTATTCTTTCCAAGAATCATATGTTATATAAAAATATAATAACACATTTTCTTCTCATGTATTTAAATTTCTCACTTACTAAACAGGGATTTCATAGTGCATGTTAAACACAAATTTCGAATGGAAATAATATCATATGAACAAGGAAAACACTTCCATTAATTCAAAAGAAACTATTACAACCTCCTTTCCATTTGATTTCAAAATACAACATACAAAACACGTATCATTCTTTCACATTCTTTCCAAAATAGAATACAGTATAACTCTTTTACATTTCAAATTTCCACTTTCATTTCCAATACAAAGTATCTTTCTATTATAATGAATACACAGATCATCCACTTCAAGTGGGAAAGGGGCTATAATAAGATTTCGTTTCACAAGGGATTGTCAAACCTGTCTTTGTCTCGGCTCAGGCTTGAGTAACATGCAGATTTCTTATTCTTCTAATTTGATCACAATAAGAGTAGGGGAAAGGCAACGCTCTCCACCCTACCAAGACATCAATGAGGAGGATAAGCCATCATTCTTCATTGGCCCCCAATCCCCAATCACAATGCAAGTAAAGATGTGATCCAACTCATGGCAACAATAAGCTTCCATAAACACATAAGAAACACTTTCACAATAAAGCACACTCAAAACACAATGTAGTTTATAACTACTGATAGAGCATGACAAACATTATGAAGGCCTCATCAAGCAAGCCCAAGGAGTAAGAAAGCGTGGGGATGATTCTTATGCCTCACAAGGGGAAGTGGGTATCACCACATGAGAACAAACCACTAAGATATACATAAATACATACATACATATACATACATACATACATACATACATACATACATACATACATACATACATATATATATATATATATATATATCATTTCAAATCCGTGACATGCCCTTATGCCTCCCCAAGTACCCGTTATTCCTCACATTTACTTATGCTTCCCCAACCTCTTATGGCACCCCATAATGCGTAAATAAATGCAAGCTATTTAGTTGTAAGGTGGAACCCAAATCCCAAATCCCTCCACCCTTATACCTCCTTAAAACACACTTGTGCCTCACAAAATAACCCTTCGAGTCTTCTCCTACACCCTTCCTAGGACATCTACCCAACAACCCACAACCATGCCAAAACATTGATACATTAACACTTAGATTCATAAAATAAGATCATTTGAAGAGTCAAGCTCATACCTCTCCATGATGGAGTTGTTCCAAGTTCCAAAACAAGAAGCTTTATCCCAATGCAAGCAATCCAAAAACAACCCAAAGACAAGCATGTAACAATCTTCCCAAAACTTCTTCAAGTAGAGCTCCAAAACATCAAAAGAATTCACCCAAGAAAATGAAGTCTCCAAAGTGAAGCAACCCAAAACAAGGAAAGCCATTCGAATTTTATAGAAGAGGGAAGAGAAGAGAATGAGCAGATATACCTAGGATGCCATATCACATCTCTTCAACCCCAACCCGAGAATGGATGATAACCAGGTGGGTGAATAATATGACATTTTACTTACACACTCAAATCCAACCCACACCCCAAAGCACTAAAACTAAATCATGTAAGAAAAGTGCAATTAAAACCTACAATTTGCCTTCTTAAAAAAAAAACATCACAAAAATCTAATTTCAACTCCCCAATTTGTAGGTATGGTTGGTAATTAAATTTAAGAGGTATGGGACAAGTTTAACTTGTCCCACAAGCCTCCAAAATCACCCTCCAAGGACAATTTCGAATTTCCAAGAAGGTGGAGTGTTTCACACTCAAAAGTTAACTTACACATCACTTACACATCTTTAATCATGGCCAACAACTCTATTAATTACTTTCTTATGACATGTTTGATTTATTTATTTTAAGAATATTATTACTCACAATATTTAGACACCATTTAATAATTAATTAAAGGGGTAAACGAATCACAAAATAAACACATGCAAACATAAACAAAGGGACCAAAATATAATAAAATACATAAAACCCCTTGGTCACAATTAAAAGTGATCCCCCCATGGGAATTCCTAACACACACAAACAAATACGAGTTGTCATGGTGACCTTGTTGAATTCATCTAAAGTTCCAATGTGGTTGCTCTCCAATCCCCTATGTTTGTTGTGATATTTTAACTGCGAAACACAAATAACTCCTTCATCCTCGTGGCCATATCGAACATCGAGAATAATATAAATATAATTCCCAAATTCATTTAGATGTATGAATCACAACAACATCAAAGCAATTTAACAATATCATTTATGGTTTTATCAACAACTATATCATCATCAAATAATTTCCATTTCTAGGTCTACTATCAATATCCAAATATCACAAGTCCGCACAACATCCATAATATAACCATGTCAAATAGTATATCATCATCAATATAAAAATGTCTCTAATAATCATCATGCATCATAACTGAATCAAGTCAACAATAATCCATGATCTAACATCTAACATCATACTATAATAAGGTCCATAATCATGTCCATAATATAATCAATAGTATCATGATTAGTATAGAAAAGGTGTCAAAGGGAAGTGGGCACTACAAAAATGGTACAACATAAACCCATTATGTTTTAAGTAGCATTGATTTGGAAATTTTATATAAACTAATCCTTCTTGTAGGTGATCTAATTAGTAGCCAAATTATATTCCTATATTTGGATCACCTCCAAGATGGATTACTTGATATGAAATTTCCAAATCAAGACAACCTAAAATAGAATGGACTTATGTTCTTCCATTGTGACGAGAAGGATAATTATGGGTTATTACATTGAATAAAGTGGGTAAAAACATTCAAATATAAATCTAAACCCACACACAAGCACACTTGAAAAATGTTAGTTGTTTGTTGGTGGTTAGGGAACTTCATTGGTAAGATATTTTATCATTATAAGGAGATAATATATTTAATTAATTAAAATGACAAAAAAATGAAAATAAAAATATACCTCAATTAGATTCTTGGAAAATCAATATTGTGATTCATAAAAAAATCCACTAAGATCGCAACACAATTGTTGTTCGATTCCTGCTTATGTTGATATTTTACTTAAATAGAGCCACAATAATTTTTATCTATCCTTTATGTAATGCCCCATTCGATGTTAATCCCGTTCTTGCTTCGGTGACCTTGTTGATAAGTGTGGAATGGTTGTGTGTGCTCGTCGATGATAGTTGAATTTAACCTTTTCATAGAGAAGGATTAGCATCCTTACTCCCCATCTAGTCTCCTTGTGTCTTCGTCGATCTTTGGTTATTATTATTAATTATCGAGCTTGACTGTCGACCATTATGATTATGATTAATAATTATTTTAAGCTGTAAAATAATAATAATAATGATATTATTATTTTAATTTCCGATCAATGATTATTTCTTATTATTATTTTATTTTCAATTGTTATCGTATTATTATTAATTATCGTTAAGCTATTTTATTGTTTTTTTGTCACTCCCGTAGATCGAGCCTCAATTCACACAAATGAAGAGGATATCATGTTGTTGGCGCCATGGTTGTTCATACTACTATTTTTGCATTCAAAGCTTCAACCACTAGTCCCTACCCTTGGCTCCAATCATTCTTTGAAATTAATGGAATATTTAGTCGTAAAATTTGTGGAGATATTTCACCCACCGACTTGACATCCCTTATGAAAATTTATTCTAGTTTGGCGTGGGATTATTGGATTCTTTCTCTACTTATTTTTCGGCAAGTGGATACGTGGTGATGCACTTAATGTGGCACGCCTACCTCCTTGTCATTTATCTTTAAGGTCATTTAGTTGGCATGCTTGACGTGGATTTGTGTGAGGAATTATTTTATTGATAGGGCCTTGTTTGTGTAGGATGAAACGTATTTTCTAATGTTGGATGTCAACATTTGTGTTCCTAATTTTATTTATTTGTTGCGATAACTTGTTACATTTTGAAATGAAAAATGATGCATGGGTCTGTGAGAATTGATGGGAGGAATTCCTGCTTGGTGGAATCTTGTTCTTAGCTTGTCTCGTAGTTTCCAAAATCCTAAAAGAAGCTTGAACACGTGGGCATAAAGGAGGAAGAACAATTTGGTGTTGTTTGGCGAAGGATTTGACCCCTAAACAAATGATTTTTTTCAGGTATCTAGACACCTTTCATGGCCGCATATCTCTTTCTGTGCAAAACATGGCAATATGAAATGTTTGGACACGTTATTGGTCATATTTGGTGAGTCAAGGCTATTGTGCATACTCCTTTTGTGCATTTCTTGCAGCCATGGCATTCATTGAGATACCCATCGCTTTGAGGCATTTTTGAACTATTTTCTTACCTCGTGGATGCTTCCACACTTTACATATGTGGTTTTGAGGCACCTTCTTCTACAACCGACAAAAATCTGATTTCTGTTGTTCTTCATTGGATGTCCATGCCCTACTCTAACCGTCCCATTTTGAAGCGGGACGGGGAGGATGTTTGCAAGGTGTAGAGTCTATTTTTTCTTTTCTTTTTTCCTCTTTTCCATCCCTTTTATTTAGAGTTCCTAGGCTATTTCTTTAAATCCATTTTGTGTCTCCACTACACATCATTGCAGCCGTTGAGACCACAGTTCCTTTAGGAATATGCAAATAATGGTTTTTCCTCTCCCATGCCTGTGGCAACATGGGGACCAGGTAGTGCTTGAGTGCCAACATGTTTTTGGATGGAGATTCAACCCGAGGAGGCTTTGCTGCAGACTTGAGAGGTGTTCGGAGACTTGTTGAAGCTGGAGAAAAAAATATAAACCTACCATTGCTACCATTGCTAAAATTTAAAAATATCATGAAATAGAACCTTATTTTCCCCTTAATTTTTCTATCTCTACTCTTTTTGTTGAGGGTTTGGACACCTTGCTGGTAAATCTCTCCATTCTTCTTGAAATCTGCTTGTGTTAGCAATAATAGTTTCAGTGTAATATTGTACAACATAGATTTATTTCCTCCTACACTGGTGTTGCATTTTCATGCTTGAGTAAATGACCTTCTACCATTTTTAACTGCATTCCTTTGACTGAGTTACAAGGTTATTAAGTTTTTATAGCTAGTATATGTTGTGGTGAAAGAAATCCTGCTATAACTATAAACCTCTTGCTCTTCATATGAGCTTACTATTTTAGATTTTATTTTCTTCCGGGGATGTTGACCACCATTCACTTGGGTTCGACAACTTTACTTTATCAGAGATAACTACTACATTTAACTTGATTTGGGTTGGGAGAGAATTTAGTTTTTTGACATATAATTACCCCTTTGGGTTATGGCAATAAGCACATAATGTCACTTGTTTCTTTGATGTGCCAAACCTTGCTTTTAGCAAACAATCTGCTAGACGTAACCCTATCTCGGGGTCGACTATAGTTTTATGGACACTTAATCACCCTTTTGTGATTATGACAACAAATCTCATAATGTAAATTGTTCCTTGGTGTTTACCAACCACGGAGTGGTGTGGTTTTTGAGGTTTATTATACCTCCATGCTCTCTTTTCTCGGATGAAATAAATGTTTCCTTCGAACTATCCTGCAAGTTTACTTAAATCTCTATGTGATGACTGACAATGGTTCATTTTAAGTATGAAGGGAGTATCGTGTCATTGGCACTTGGTTACTTAGTTATTTTTCACCTTCATTATTCCTATATAATTGATTTCAATGCTAGACATTTACCGAATTTCTTGACAATCATCGGTTTAGGACCAAGATGTTTAAGGTTCTTCTTAAGGGGCACTTTTACTGTTCCTTATGAAGCTTGAACTGCAGCTAAAATTTTAGTTACCAAGATTTGAAGTTCATATGTGCATTTATGGATATTACTCTTTTATTATTAAGACTACCTTCACTTAATTCTGATATGTCATGAATTTTGTGGCTTATATTTGGGCATCTAACTTATTTTGTTGGAAACTGTTAATATATTTATTGACAATTGGATGATCTATGTATATTAATATCTTGTTGACTTATGATATAATCAAGTTAGGATTATTACATACATTTTGGGAGTATTTATATATCTAGACGCCTTGGTGATTTATAATTGAAGTTGATATTAAGATAGTGGAATTTGGTGATTCATGTAAATTTAATTTTCTTTTTAGAATGGTTTCAATCAAAGTAATAAGGGTTGCACTAAAAGGAACTTGTGATGGAAAGGGGTGACCCACTTTATTTAAACAAAAGCGTAGAATTTTGTAGAAGTTTCCAAATCCATAATGTTACAAAACTTGGATGGATGTTTAGAGGACTAACTTGTATAACAAAACTCTCTTTTTCACTTAACATTTTAATTCTAACTCTCTACACCTATGGTTTTACTTTTTGGTGGTTAAACTTTCATTTCTTTTGAGATAATGTTCATAAATGAAGTATAAGAGCTTCTTCTTCTATTGGCATTATGGATATTTGATTATAACTTAAGGATTTGTTCATATTTAGAACTTGTAGTTACTTCTTAAAATAGAATGTTTTCTTTCATGGTATTGTTAGATAGGAGTTTATTGTTGTTATGTGTAGTATTATCTTGCTTAGTTCTTGTGAACTGACTCAGTTATTGATTGTTGTAGATGGCTAATCGAGTACATGAGGGAAAGACTTGTAGAATATTACATCAGTCTTGGTTATGAAGTTCTTTTGTATGAATCCTTTTTATTTCGTAAAACTCGGAAAGGATGCCATAGAAATTTTAGAAGAGGGTCGAGTGTCATATTATAATGTATTACAGAGTAATGTTATCTTAACTTTTGAAACCTTGGTTTGTTTTACTACCGTGGAAAATATAAAAAAATGGGATCATCATATTTTTGTGAGTGGTTTTAATGGATTATAGGAATCCTAATAATATTATAGTGTTTCTTGATCTAACAATACCATTATGTTTTAAGTAGCATTGATTTGGAAATTCTATATCAACTAATCTATCTTGCAAGTGATCTAATTAGTAGCCAAATTATATGCCTATATTTGGATCACCTGCAAGATGGATTACTTGATATGAAATTTCCAAATCATTACTATTTAAAATATAATGGACTTATGTTCTTCCATTATGACGAGAAGGATAATTATGGGTTATTACATTGAATAAAGTGGGTAAAAATCATTCAAATATAAATCTAAACCCACACACAAGCACACTTGAAAAATGTTAGTTGTTTTTTGGTGGTTAGGGGAAAATCATTGGTCAGATCTTTAATCATTATAAGGAGATAATATATTTTATTAATTAAAATGACAAAAAAATGAAAATAAAAAATATACCTCAATTAGATTCTTGAAAAATAAATATTGTGATTCGTAAAAAAACCCACTAAGATCGCAAGACAATTGTTGTTCTACTTTTTGCTTATGTTGAACTTTTACTTAAATAGAGCCACAATAATTTTTATCTATCCTTTATGTAATGCCCCATTCGATGTTAATCCGTTCTTGCTTCGGTGACCTTGTTGGTAAGTGTCAAATGGTTGTGTGTGCTCTCGTTGACTGTTAGTTGACTTCAACCTTGTCATAGAGAAGGATTAGCATCCTTCCTCCCAATCTAGTCTCCTTGTGTCTTCGTCGATCTTTGGTTATTATTATTAATTATCGAGCTTGACTATCGACCATTATGATTATGATTAATAATTATTTTAAGTTGTAAAATAATAATAATAATGATATTATTATTTTAATTTTTGATCAACGATTATTTTTTATTATTATTTTATTTTCAATTGTTATCAATATTATTATTAATTATCGTTAAGCTATTTTATTGTTTTTTTGTCACTCCCAGTAGATCAAGCCTCAATTCACACAAATGAAGAGGATATCATGTTGTTGGCGCCATGGTTGGTCATAGTCCTATTTTTGCATTCAAAGCTTCAACCACTAGTCCCTCCCCTTGGCTCCACTCATGCTTTGAAATTAATGGAAAATTTAGTCATAAAATTTGTGGAGATATTTCATCCACCGACCCGACATCCCTTATGAAAATTTATTCTAGTTTTGCGTGGGATTATTGGATTCTTTCTCTACTTGTTTTTACGGCAAGTGGATACGTGGTGATGCACTTGATGTGGGATGCCTACCTCCTTGTCATTTATCTTTAAGGTCATTTAGTTGGCATGCTTAGCGTGGATTTGTGTGAGGAATTATTTTATTGTGAGGGCCTTTTTGTGTAGGATGAAACGTATTTTCTAATGTTGGATGTCAACATTTGTGTTCCTAATTTTATTTATTTATTCATGGATAACTTGTTACATGGGATTTGAAATGAAAAATGATGCATGGGTCTCGTGAGAATTGATGGGAGGAATTCTCGCTTGGTGGAATCTTGTTCTTAGCTTGTCTCGTAGTTTCCAAAATCCCTAAAAGGAGCTTGAACACGTGGGCATAAAGGAGGAAGAACAATTTGGTGTTGTTGGCGAAGGATTTGACCCCCAAACAAATGATTTTTTCAGGTATCTAGACACCTTTCATGGCCGCATATCTCTTTCCTGTACTCAAAACATCGCAATGTGAAATTTTTGGACACCTTATTGGTCACATTTGGTGAGTCAAGGCTATTGTGCATACTCCTTTTGTGCATTTCTTGCAGTAATGGCATTCATTGAGATACCCATCGCTTTGAGGCATTGTTTGAACTATTTTATTACCTCGTGGATGCTTCCACACTTTACATATGTGGTTTTCAAGGCACCTTCTTCTACAACCGACAAAAATCTGATTTTTGTTGTTCTTCATGGATGTCCATGCCCTACTCTAACCGTCCCATTTTGAGGCGGAGACGGGAGGATGTTTGCAAGGTTGTAGAGTCTATTTTTTCTTTTCTTTTTCCTCTTTTCCATCCCTTTTATTTAGAGTTCCTAGGCTATATCTTTAAATCCATTTTGTGTCTCTACTATACATCATTGCAGCCCTTGAGACCAAAGTCCCTTTAGGAATATGAAAATAATGGTTTTCCACTCCCATGCATATGCCAACGTGGGTCCTGGGTAGTGCTTCAAAGGCTGCCAACATGTTTGTGGATTGAGATTCAACCCGAAGAGTGTCTTTGCTGCAGACACGAGAGGTGTTCGGAGACTTGTTCAAGCCTGGAGAAAAAAAAAGATAAACCTAACATGGCTACCATTGCTAAAATTTAAAAATATCATGAAATAGAACCTCATTTTCCCTTAATTTTTCTATCTCCACTCTTGTTGAGGTTTGGACACCTTCTTTGGTAAATCTCTCCATTCTTCTTGAAATCTGCTTGTGTTAGCAATAATAGTTTCAGTCTAGTATTGTACAACATAGATTTATTTCTACACTCGTTTGTTGCATTTTCATGCTTGAGTAAATGACCTTCTAACATTTTGAACATCATTCCTTTGGTGAGTTACAAGGTTATTAAGTTTTTATAGCTAGTAAATGTTGTGGTGAAAGAAATCCTGTTGTAACTATAAACCTCTTTCTCTTCATACGAGATTACTATTTTAGATTTTATTTTCTTATGGGGATGTTGACCACCATTCACTTGGGTTATGACAACTTTACTTTATCAGATAACTACTACATTTAACTTGATTTGGGTTGGGAGAGAATTTAGTTTTTTGACATATAATTACCCCTTTGGGTTATGGCAATAAGCACATAATGTCACTTGTTTCTTTGATGTGCCAAACCTTGCTTTAGCAAACAACTGCTAGACGTAACCCTATCTGGGTCGACTATAGTTTTATGGACACTTAATCACCCTTTTGGATTATGACAACAAATCTCATAATGTCAATTGTTCCTTGGTGTTTCCCAACCATGGAGTGGTGTGGTTTTGAGGTTTATTATACCTCCATGCTCTCTTTTCTCGGATGAAATAAATGTTTCCTTTGAACTATCCTGCAAGTTTACTTAACTCTCTATGTGATTGAATACAATGGTTCATTTTAAGTATGAAGGGAGTATCGTGTCATTTGCACCTGGTTACTTAGTTATTTTTCACCTTCATTATTCCTATATAATTGATTTTAATCCTAGACATTTACCGAATTGCTTGACAATCATCGGTTTAGGACCAAGATGTTTAAGGTTCTTCTTAAGGGGCACTTTTCTGTTCCTTATGAAGCTTGAACTGCAGATAAAATTTTAGTCACCGAGATTTAAAGTTCATATGTGCATTTATGGATATTACTCTTTTATTATTAGGACTACCTTGACTTAATTCTGATATGTCATTAATTTTTGTGGCTTATATTTGGGCATCTCACTTATTTTGTTGGAAACTGTTAATATATTTATTGACAATTGGATGATCTATGTATATTAATATCTTGTTTACTTATGATATAACTCTTAGGATTATTACAACATTTCGGGAGTATTTATATATCTAGACACATTGGTGATTTATAATTGAAGTTGATGTTAAGATAATGGAATTTGGTGATTCATGTAAATGTAATTTTATTTTTAGAATGGTTTCAATACTGAATGAGGGTTGCACTAAAAGGAACTTGTGATGGAAAAGGGTGACCCACTTTATTTAAACAAAAGCGTAGAACTTTGTAGAAGCTTCCAAATCCATAATGTTACAAAACTTGGATGGATGTTTAGAGTGCTAACTTGTATAATGGAACTCTCTTTTTAACTTAACATTTTAATTCTAACTCTCTACACCTATGGTTTTACTTGTTTGGTGGTTAAACTTTCATTTCTTTTGAGATAATGTTCATAAATGAAGTATAAGAGCTTCTTCTTCTATTGACATTATGGATATTTGATTATAACTTAAGGATTTGTTCGTATTTAGAACTTGTAGTTACTTCTTGAAATAGAATGTTTTCTTTCATGGTATTGTTAGATAGGAGTTTATTGTTGTTATGTGTAGTATTATCTTGCTTAGTTCTTGTGAACTTACTCGGGTTATTGATTGTTGTAGATGGCTAATCGAGTACATGAGGGAAAGACTTGTAGAATATTGCATCATTCTTGGTTATGAAGTTCTTTTGTATGAATCCTTTTTATTTCATAAATTTTGGAAAGGATGCCATAGAAATTTCAGAAGAGGGTCGAGTGTCATATTATAATGTATTACGAGTAATGTTGTCTTAACTTTTGAAACCTTGGTTTTTTTACTATCATGGAAAATATAAAAAAACGGGATCATCATATTTTTGTGAGTGGTTTTAATGGATTACAGGAATCCTAATAATATTATAGTGTTTCTTGATCAATGTTTTTCTTGATCTAACAATACCATTATGTTTTAAGTAGCATTGATTTGGAAATTCTATATCAACTAATCTATCTTGCAAGTGATCTAATTAGTAGCCAAATTATATGCCTATATTTGGATCACCTGCAAGATGGATTACTTGATATGAAATTTCCAAATCATTACTATTTAAAATATAATGGACTTATGTTCTTCCATTATGACGAGAAGGATAACTATGGGTTATTACATTGAATAAAGTGGATAAAAATCATTCAAATATAAATCTAATCCCACACACAAGCACACTTGAATAATGTTAGTTGTTTTTTGGTGGTTAGGGGAACTTCATTGGTCGAGCTTTAATCATTATAAGGAGATAATATATTTTATTAATTAAAATGACAAAAAAATGAAAATAAAAAATATACCTCAATTAGATTCTTGGAAAATCAATATTGTGATTCATAAAAAAACCCACTAAGATCGCAAGCCAATTGTTGTTCGATTCCGCTTATGTTGAACTTTTACTTAAATAGAGCCACAATAAATTTTATCTATCCTTTATGTAATGCCCCTTTCGATGTTAATCGTGTTCTTGCTTCGGTGACCTTGTTGATAAGTGTGGAATGGTTTTGTGTGCTCTCGTCATTAGTTAGTTGAATTTAACCTTGTCATAGAGAAGGATTAGCATCCTTCCTCCCCATCTAGTCTCCTGTGTCTTCGTCGATCTTTGGTTATTATTATTAATTATCGAGCTTGACTGTCGACCATTATGATTATGATTAATAATTATTTTAAGTCAGTAAAATAATAATAATAATGATATTATTATTTTAATTACCGATCAATGATTATTTCTTATTATTTTTTTATTTTCAATTGTTATGAGTATTATTATTAAGTATCGTTAAGCTATTTTATTGTTTTTTTGTCACTCCCAGAAGATCAAGCCTCAATTCACACAAATGAAGAGGATATCATGTTGTTGGCGCCATGGTTGGTCATAGTCCTATTTTTGCATTCAAAGATTCAAACACTAGTCCCTCCCCTTAGCTCCACTCATGCTTTGAAATTAATGGAAAATTTAGTCATAAAATTTGTGGAGATATCTCACCCACCGACCGACATCCCTTATGAAAATTTATTCTAGTTTGGCGTGGGATTATTGGATTCTTTCTCTACTTATTTTCTAGCAAGTGGATACCTTGTGATGCACTTGATGTGGGACACCTACCTCCTTATCATTTATCTTTAAGGTCATTTAGTTGGCATGCTTGGCGTGGATTTGTGTGAGGAATTATTTTATTGATAGGGCATTGTTTGTGTAGGATGAAACGTCTTTTCTAATGTTGGATGTCAACATTTGTGTTCCTAATATTATTTTATTTGTTGCGATAACTTGTTACATTTTGAAATGAAAAATGATGCATGGGTCTGTGAGAATTGATGGGAGGAATTCTGCTTGGTGGAATCTTGTTCTTAGCTTGTCTCTAGTTTCCAAAATCCCTAAAAGAAGCTTGAACACGTGGGCATATAGGAGGAAGAACAATTTGGTGTTGTTGGCGAAGGATTTGACCCCAAACAAATGATTTTTTTTTCAGGTATCTAGACACCTTTCATGGCTACATATCTCTTTCCTGTACCAAAACATGGTAATGTGAAATGTTTGGACACCTTATTGGTCACATTCGGTGAGTCAAGGCTATTGTGCATACTCCTTTTGTGAATTTCTTGCTGTCATGGCATTCATTGAGATACCCATCGCTTTGAGGCATTGTTTGAACTATTTTCTTACCTCGTGGATGCTTCCACACTTTACATTTGTGGTTTTTGAGGCACCTTCTTCTACAAATCGACAAAAATCTGATTTCTGTTGTTCTTCATTGGATGTCCATGCCCTACTCTAACCGTCCCATTTTGAAGCAGGATAGGAGGATGTTTACAAGGCTGTAGAGTCTATTTTTTTCTTTTCTTTTTTCCTCTTTTCCATCCCTTTTATTTAGAGTTCCTAGGCTATTTCTTTAAATCCATTTTGTGTCTCTACTACACATCATTACAGCCCTTGATACCACAGTCCCTTTAGGAATATGCAAATAATGGTTTTTTGCCGCTCCCACGCCCTGCTCCAACGTAGGGACTGGGTAGTGCTTCAGTGCCAACATGTTTGTGGATGGAGATTCAACCCGAGGAGGCTTTGCGCACGAGAGGTGTTCTAGAGACTTGTTGAAGTTGGAGAAAAAAATATAAACCTACCATTGCTGCCATTGCTAAAATTTAAAAATATCATGAAATAGAACCTCATTTTCCCCTTAATTTTTCTATCTCTACTCTTGTTGAGGGATTGGACACCTTCTTTGGTAAATCTCTCCATTCTTCTTGAAATCTACTTGTGTTAGCAATAATAGTTTCCAATGTAGTATTATACAACATAGATTCATTTCCTTATACACTGTTTGTTGCATTTTCATGCCTAAGTAAATGACCTTCTAACATTTTGAACATCATTCCTTTGGTGAGTAACAAGGTTATTAAGTTTTTATAGCTAGTAAATGTTGTGGTGAAAGAAAGCCTACTGTAACTATAAACCTCTTTCTCTTCATATGAGCTTACTATTTTAGATTTTATTTTCTTCAGGGATGTTGAGCACCATTCACATGGGTTCCGAGAAATTTACTTTATCGGATAACTACTACATTTAACTCAATTTGGGTTGGAAGAGACTTTACTTTTTTGACATATAATTACCCCTTTGGGTTATGGCAATAAGTACATAATGTCACTTGTTTCTTTGATGTGTCAAACCTTTCTTTAGCAAACAACCACTAGATGCAACCCTATCTCGGGTCAACTATAGTTTTATCGACAGTTAATCACCCTTTTGTGATTATGACAACAAATCTCATAATGTCAATTGTTCCTTGGTGTTTCCCAACCACGGAGTGGTGTGGTTTTGAGGTTTATTATACCTCCGTGCTCTCTTTTCTCGAGATGAAATAAATGTTTCCTTCGAACTATCCTGCAAGTTTACTTAACTCTCTATCCGATTGACTACAATGGTTCATTTTAAGTATGAAGGGAGTATTGTGTCATTGGCACCTGGTTACTTACTTATTTTTCACCTTCATTATTCCTATATAATTGATTTTAATGTTAGACATTTTGAATTGCTTGACAATCATCGGTTTAGGACCAAGATGTTTAAGGTTCTTCTTAAGGGGAACTGTTCCTTATGTGCATTTCTTGCAGTCATGGCATTCATTGAGACACCCATGGCTTTGAGCCATTGTTTGAACTGCTTTTCTTGCCTTATGGATGCTTCCACACTTTACATATGTGGTTTTTGAGGCACCTTCTTCTACAACCGACAAAAATCATATTTCGTTGTTCTTCATTGGATGTCCATGCCCTACTCTAAGCGTCCCATTTTGAAGCAAGATGGGAGGATGTTTGCAACGCTGTAGAGTCTATTTTTTTCTTTTCTTTTTTCCTCTTTTCCATACCTTTTATTTAGAGTTCCTAGGATATTTCTTTAAACCCATTTTGTGTCTCTACTACACATCATTGCAGCCCTTGAGATCACGGTCCCTTTAGGAATATGCAAATCATGGTTTTGCCACTCCCATGCCCGTGCCAACATAGGACTGGGTAGTGCTTTAGTGCCAACATGTTTATGGATGGAGATTCAACCCGAGGAGTGTTGTTGCAGACCTGAGAGGTGTTTTGGCGACTTGTTGAACGGAGAAAAAAACTATAAACCTACCATTGCTACAATTGCTAAAATTTAAAAATATCATGAAATAAAACCTTATTTTCCCCTTAATTTTTCTATCTCTGTTGTTGTTCGGGGTTTGGACACCTTCTTTGGTAAATCTCTCCATTCCTCTTGAAATCTACTTGTGTTAGCACTAATAGTTGCCAGTGTAGTTTTGTACAACATAGATTTATTTCCTCCTACGGTAGCTATTGCATTTTCATGCCCGAGTAAACAACCTTCTAACATGTTGAACATCATTCCTTTGTGAGTTACAAGGTTATTAAGTTTTTTATAGATAGTATATGTTGTGGTGAAAGAAAGCTCTTTGTAATAATAAACCTATTGCTCTTCATACGAGCTCACTATTTTAGATTTTATTTTCTTGGGGATGTTAAGCACCGTTCACTGGATTCTCGAAAACTTTACTTTATCAAATAACTACTACATTGAACTCGATCTGGGTTGGGAGAGACTTTAGTTTTTGACATATAATTACCCCTTTGGGTTATGGCAATAAGTACATAATGTAACTTGTTTCTTTGATGTGCCAAACCTTTCTTTAGCAAACAACCGCTAGATGCAACCCGATCTAGGTCGACTATAGTTTTATGGACACTTAACCACCCTTTTGTGATTATGACAACAAATCTCATAATGTCAGTTGTGCCTTGGTGTTTCCCAACCACGGAGTGGTGTGGTTTTTGAGGTTTATTATACCTCCATGTTCTCTTTTCTCGAGACGAAATAAATGTTTCCTTCAAACTATCCTGCAAGTTTACTTAACTCTTTGTGTGATTGAATACAATGGTTCATTTTAAGTATGAAGGGAGTATCATGTCGTTGGCACCTGGTTACTTAGTTATTTTACACCTTTGTTATTCCTATATAATTGATTATGATGCTATACATTTACCGAATTGCTTTGACAATCATCGGTGTAGGACCAAGATGTTTAAGGTTTTCCTTAAGGGGCACTTTGACTGTTCTTATGAAGCTTGAACCGCAGCTAAAATATTTAGTCACCGAGATTTGAAGTTCTTATGTGCATTTATGTATATTACACTTTTATTATTAGGAATACCTTTGCTTAATTCTAATTCGTGATGAATTTTTGTGGCTTATATTTGGGCATCTCACTTATTTTGTTGAAAGCTGTTAATATATTTATTTGACAATTGGATGATCTATGTATATTAATATCTTGTTGACCTATGATAGAATGATTAGGATTATAACAGATATTTTGGGAGTATTTATATATCTAGACACATTGGTGATTTGTAATTGAAGTTGATGCTAAGATAATGGAATTTGGTGATTCATGTAAATGTAATTTTCTTTTAGAATGGTTTCAATACAAAGAATGAGGGTTGCACTAAAAGGAACTTGTGATGGAAAGGGTGACCCACTTTATTTAAAAAAACTATAGACTTTTGCAAAAGCTTCCAAATCCATAATGTTAGAAAACTTGGATGGATGTTTAGAGGACTAACTTGTATAACGGAACTCTCTTTTTAACTTAACATTTTAATTCTAACTCTCTACACCTATGGTTTTACTTGTTTGGTCGTTAAACTTTCATTTCTTTTGAGATAATGTTCATAAATGCAAGATAAGAGCTTCTTCCTCTAATGGCAATATGGATATTTTATTATAACTTAAGGATTTGTTAATATTTTGAACTTGTACCTACTTCTTGAAATAGAATGTTTTCTTTCATGGTATTCTTAGATAGTAGTTTATTGTTGTTATGTGTTGTATTATCTTGCTTAGTTCCTCTGAACTGACTTAGGTTATTGATTGTTGCAGATGGCTTAAGCGAGTACATGAGGGAAAGACTTGTAGAATATTGCATCATTCTTGGTTATGAAGTTCTTTTGTATGAATAATTTTTATTTTGTAAAACTCTGCAAAGGATCCCATAGAAATTTTAGAAGACAGTCAGTGTCTTATTATAAGTATTACGGAGTAATGTTGTCTTAACTTTTGAAACCTTGGTTTGTTTTACTATCATGGAAAATATAAAAAGAATGGGATCATCGTATTTTTGTGAGTGGTTTTAATGGATTATAGGAATCCTAATAATATTATAGTGTTTCTTGATTAATGTTGTTTCTTGATCTAACAATACCATTATGTTTTAAGTAGCATTGATTTGGAAATTCTATATCAACTAATCTATCTTGCAAGTGATCTAATTAGTATCCAAATTATATGCCTATATTTGGATCACCTACAAGATGGATTACTTGATATGAAATTTCCAAATCATTAATATTTAAAATATAATGGACTTATAATGTTCTTCCATTATGACGAGAAGGATAATTATGGGTTATTACATTGAATAAATTGGGTAAAAATCATTCAAATATAAATCTAATCCCACACACAAGCACACTTGAATAATGTTAGTTGTTTTTTGGTGGTTAGGGAACTTCATTGGTCGAGCTTTAATCATTATAAGGAGATAATATATTTTATTAATTAAAATGACAAAAAAATGAAAATAAAAATATACCTCAATCGATTCTTGGAAAATCAATATTGTGATTCATAAAAAAACCCACTAAGATCGCAAGCCAATTGTTGTTCGATTTACGCTTATGTTGAACTTTTACTTAAATAGAGCAACAATAAATTTTATCTATCCTTTTATGTAATGCCCCATTCGATGTTAATCCTGTTCTTGCTTCGGTGACCTTGTTGATAAGTGTGGAATGGTTTTGTGTGCTCTCGATCATTTGTTAGTTGAATTTAACCTTGTCATAGAGAAGGATTAGCATCCTTCCTCCCCATCTTGTCTCCCTGTGTCTTCGTTGATCTTTGGTTATTATTATTAATTATCGAGCTTGACTGTCGACCATTATGATTATGATTAATAATTATTTTAAGCTATAAAATAATAATAATAATGATATTATTATTTTAATTTCCGTTCAACGATTATTTCTTATTATTATTTTATTTTCAATTGTTATCAGTATTATTAATAATTTTCGTTAAGCTATTTTATTGTTTTTTTGTCACTCCTTACCCACATTCATTAGGATCACTTTTTTCACTAAATTTTTCTTTCTTTGCCACATTCATTAGAATCTCAATAACAAATATTCGATACAACTTTTCTTTCAAAAACAATACAATAAATCTTCCACATTAAGTGGGAATTTTACAAGAAAGTTGGCTATAATGAAGGATTTCTTAGTCTTCTATATGTCCTTCAAGTTTCCAAATCTCCAACAAAGCTCCATATTTTGTCCACTTGATCACAACAAAAACGGGGAGAGGCAAGACTCTCCATCTAACGAAAACTATAATGAGGAGGATAATCAATCCTCCTCATTAGCTCCCGAGCCCCAACCAAAAGGAAATAAAAACAGATCAAACAGATAGAAAATATAAAAATTTTCCACTCTAATTTCAAGAAACAAACACAAGAAAAATAAACACAAAACACTAATTTTTATACATAACAAATTCCCAAAACAATGGCTCTAAAACAAGCGAAGAAGATAAAGGAATATGGGGATACCCTTGTGCCTCCAAATGGTTTGCATGCCCACCTCAAATATCCTTAAAAAAAAAAATCAAACCCAAAATATCTTATGCCTCCTATAACTACAAATATATGTCTCTTATGCCTCATTCACTGTTATGCCTCCCTCTCTCTTATGGCTCCCACAATGAACAAACTAACAAAAGAGAACCGTGGGGAATCAAAATCCCACTCCCTCCAAAATACCAAAATATGATCTTATGCATCTCAACATATTTCATCCCCATTTCACTATCTCAAAACAACCTAATGTCAATTAGGTACCCCAAAAATTCAACAAAGAAACACATTCATTCAACATGTAACATACAAGAAAACAAAGAATAAAACAAGGGTGCAAGACTCTACCTTTCCATGGAAAAACTCCACTTTCCAAGAAATTCCCAAATTCCTCAAAAATAAAGCAATTCCAAGAACCCTTCAACTTAAACAAGCAAGCATCCCAAATGAGAGAGCAAAAACCAAGCAAGTACTCCCGAATACTTCTGAAAAATTCTAATAAATAGACACGAGGGAGAGAGAGATAATGTGGATCTATCTAGGATGCCACATCATTTGTTCTCCATACCACATCATACAAGTCAAACTCATACCCCAAGGCATAATAAATGGGTGGTTGAGAGGAATGAAAAACTTCTTACACACACCACTCCAACCCACACCCCTTGAGGACAAAATTTAAACACATGTAAGAAAGTGCAATTAAATCTCACCTTTTTCCTTCTAAAACACATAATGAGGTCTATTTTTGACCCCCAACCCATAGGTATGCTTGGTATAAGAAATTAATAAGTGTGGGACAAGTTTAACTTATCCCACAATCCTCCAAAAATGTCCTTTAAGCCCAAATCCGAGTTTCCCGAATTGGGTGGAGTGTACAACACTCAAAATCACATACACTCAACTAATAAACATAAGAACCAAAGACCCAAAACTCTAATAAATGACTCCTTTTTGTCACATCCAAAATTAGCTTAATAATATGATTAGTTCACTTAATTAAGACACATTAACCAATTAATGATAAAAGAGAATTACATCACAAATTAAATCACATACACCAAAATTAAATAAAAGAAAGGAAAAGAACTACACACAAACCCTTGGTCACAATTGGAGGTCATCCTCCCCATGGGGACCCCCTAACAAAAAATAACAAAACAACAACATTACACAAGTTGCCATGCTGACCATGATCGTATCCATATAATATTCTAATGTGGTTGGTCTCTAATCCCACTTTGATTATTGTGATATGATTACCTCCAAAATCACACAATACCTCCTTCAACCTTGTGGCCACATCAAAACATCCAAGATAAAAAATATGCATAAAAGTCAACAATCATCCATGTATAAATTAAATCGTCATCTAGACAAATAATGTTATTATTTTAAAATTCTAGTAACATCTCAATTCTATATTTCATCAATATCAATAAGATCACAAGATTAGTTCAACTGCTAAAACCTACTCAATATGATGAGAATGTCGAATGTCGAAATATATAAATATGTCAACAACACATCATCATAAATATAAAATGTCTCTCTAATAATCCACACAAATCATACTAATAATCACAATCCATCAATAACTAAAGTATCTTTGTCATCTAACATCATGCTAAGCCAAAATAATATAATAATATCCATGTATATAGTGACCAATAATTGAAATAAAAATATAATAGTGTCGAAGGGAAGTGGGCACTACATATTCATTACATATTATGTATATTTTCTTTGAAAAAATATATCTATATATAATGAAATAGAGATATTATTTAAATTTTAAATTTATAGATTATTCAAAAAGGTGGTACAATAATATGGCCCAAAGTATATAAAATTATTCGTATCCCAGGGCTTATAAGTAAACAAACATAACTAGCACATAAGACTAATTCCTAGGTCAACAAAGTTTTGTAAAATAAAAAATTATGTCGTCACAAAAATATTTCAGAAGCAAGAGGACCTCGGACATTTTAATCCAAAAATTAACAAGTGTATGCATTAAGTAAGAGACTCGCTTTGGTGTTTTCATTTTTATCACCTTTAAAAAAATTCAAGATCTTATTGACTACCATTTATGGTGATTTTGGAACAGGATAGTGAGAGCTAGATGTGCAAAGTTATTCGGATATGGAAGAGAAGCCCAATCATCCGCATTATGTAAAATAAATTTTGTATGGTTTTGATCGTAACAAAAATACACTTCAGTTCACTATGACAAATACACTTTTACAACCAACTTATTGATTTAAACACAAGCTTTCGCAACTTACAACCTACTTTCTTTATATCTAGAAATGTCACCTCTTGTGGATATTCCAACCAAATTCTTGGATTAATTTATGGATTTGCTTTTAATTAGGAAAAAGATAGTCAAAGATGAAAAGAAAGTCATTATGATTCAAACATCGATATATGTAACAAAGTTGTGTGGTTTAATAACATATTTCTACTTTTTTAAAATTAAATTCTAATTACATTATATTTGAAAACCCAATCAAATATACAAATTTTGTATTCCTCCATATAATAATTTCCATCTATATAAGATGTTTTCCGAGGTGGCCATGAGTTCAGTTTCTTTGAAGGCAATATGGGTGAGCTTGCGCAAGAGGCATGTTGTTCTTAAATTTCTTTTACCGAGGACCAGTTATCAATACAAAAAAAATGTTACAATTTTAGGGAACTCAAACATTCGAGCATGCTAATAGTAATCGGTACCCATATGTAAAAGTATGAGTAAGCTAAATTGCAATAAATAATACATTCTTTCACATTCAAAAAATTAAAGGTTTAAGATTAGAAGTTTACACTCTATGCACTTCCCAGGAACGAATTTTATATACAACCATGATAATCTTATTTAATCATATCCGAATTTAAAAACAATAATGGCCATAGTTCTCTAATCATATGATTCGATATTCAAATTTCTATAACAATTTTGTACAACATTTTACATCAAAATATGCCATTTCAATCCTTTTGTATTTACTTTATTATTGTCGCATTTATTTATTAACTATTATTAATTCAATGTTGACACGTTTCATTTAATATAATTCATTTACTTGAATTACATCAGTTTATATTTTTACAATATATATAGGAGCACTTCATTACATATTATGTATATTTTCTTGGACAAAATCTCTCTATATATAATGAAATAGGGATATTATTTAAATTTTAAATTTATAGATTGTTCAAAAAGGCCTATAAGTAAACAAACACAAGTAGCCCATAAGACCAGTGCCTAGGTCACAAAATTTTTATAAAATAAATAATTATTTTGGAATAAAAAATATTTCAGAAGTAAGAGGACTTGAGACATTTGAATCCAACATTAAACAAGCCCATGCCATTAAGTAAGAGAATCACTTTGGTGTTTTGCATTATTTCTCACATTTATATTGTTTTGAACACCTTATTCAATGCCATTTATGGTGTTTCTTAGAACAATATTTCTAAGAGACAGATGTGCAAATTTATTTGGGATGGGGACGAGAATTCGATCATCCGCATTATGTAAAAGAAAGGAGGTATGGTTGTGATGATAACATAAATACACTTCAGTTCACTCTAGAAAATACACTTTTACAACCAACTTATTGATTTAAATACAATCTTTCACATCTTACAATCTACTTTATTTATATCTATAAATGTGGCCTCTTGAGAATATTCTAACCAAAATCTCGATCAAATGGTGAATTTGATTTTAAATAGGAAAATGATAGTCAAAATTGAAAAGAAATTCATTATGATTCAAACATCAATATATGTAATAAACTTGTGTGGTTTAATAACATATTTTGATTTTTTAAAATTAAATTCTAATTAAATTATATTAGAAAAATCGATCAAATAAAAGATGTTTGTATTCCTCTATATAATAATTTTCCTCTATATAAGAAGTTTATATTCATTGAAGCAAATTATAGATGATTGGAACAATGACCATATAATTACATACAAGATATATCCAGTAATATATAATATTAAAAAAAAAAGTGATAGTGGTGAAAATATTTAGGTACAAAGTGCTAGGAAAAAAAAAAATGAACAAAATATTAAAACATGACAACCTATAAGATAATTTTTTTAGTTATAGCAGTTAACAAATAAAGGCTATGCCTATATGTTCCAACCATCGATTCTTAATTCACATGCAAAAGGATCATATTTTTCAGCAACAATGTCTATATACTTTGATTTTAGCACAACCACCAAGGTGTGATCTTCTTCCTAAAACATTTCTTTTTCGTATCTAGAGAAAACAAAATCTATGCCAAAGTACAGGGTAAAATACTTCTGGAGTAGCGTCGGCTTATCAAGGAGCAAGAAATGGTGTAGTTCCCACTCCTCTTCGACACTATTTCCTTTTTATATTAATAATATTGGACTGATGTTCAAACATTTTTATTTTGATACATTGTTTAGTAGATGATATATTATTCTTATATTTGGATTATTTACATTTCGATGGTTACATTTTATTTTTTTAATTATTGGCAAATAGTTTTTTGAAAGGGACTATACCCTTGTACAACAAGGCTCTGCAAACCAGATTTAAACATTTAAGGCCCACATGGCAGAAAAGAAACCAATCTACCAAGAGAAGTTCCAAAAACCAACAGAACAACAACAAAAAAATAGCAAAAGAACAGCAAACAAACAAACTGTCCAGCTAAGAGATAGCCAAACAGCATTGGAGAACTATCTCGAAGGATAGGCAGTTTTCCTGGAGAAGGAATTTTTCTTTTTCCTAACTGTGATCCAAGCATCTGAAATTTCCTGCAAAGGAATAAGAACCTCAAGGTCAGTAATCGGTTGATAATTATTGCTTGAACCAGGGGGGACCACAGTCGCTAAAGACACATTTGGTTCAATGTTTCTGGACCTTTTAGCTTCATCCCCGGGTGTCTTTTCACGCAAAGGGGTCATTTCCCGCCTGTCATCCATGTCAGTATCAATATTAGTATCAGGGACAATAGCCACCTCCTCATCCGCATCAGGAATGTCATTTGGTTCAAACACCATATGTTCCGGAGGGCATTTTTCCACCAGTTGGCCTTGTCATTTTTCTGTTTTACTATCTCACAATTAGTGGCCGAATGTCCTAAAGAGAAACATCTCCTGCATCTAAAAGGCTAGGCCTTCATAGTCCAGAGGCTGAGTCCAGGATCTATCTTGCACTTTTAGCTCAATATGAGCTGGAAGATCCTTTGAAGTATCAATCTCAACAAGAATTCTTGCATAGGTTGTATGGGTAAAATCAGAGGTTTGGGAGTCAATGTTAATGATACTGCCCAAGGCATTACCTATGGATATCAGACACTTTTGATCCCAGAATTGTAGAGGAAGGTGGGGTAATCGAATCCAGATCGGTTTACGGGAGAAGGATTCAGTGAGTGGGTTAAATGATGGGAACCAGGGTTTTAAAATAAGGTATTTTTGCTGACAGGTCCGAGTTTCTTAGCAATGATATTCTTATCAGCAATGGATTCGAAAGCAATAATAAAAATTCCCTTAGCACAAGGGTAAAGATCTAACCTTCCTTCTAGGAGTGGGATCCAATGTTTGGAGATCCATGCATGTAAGATAGGTAGACTAGGCCAGAGTCCAGCAAATCGACAAATCAAGGCATGAGCTTGATAAAATGCTTCTGTTTCGAGGACTTCATCTCCAAAGGTTATACATGGGTTGGTCTCAGAAGGCTTCATGCTTGCAAACTCTGGCTTTTTTTGTACAACCTCCCGAATGATCTCTTATCTGCAGCTTCTATCATTGTAACAGGGGATGAAGTTACAAATGGTGCCTCCAGTGGAATCTCAGGAAATAGGTCTGCAAACCTTCTCTGTTTAGGGTTCGATGCGTCTTTTTTTATTATATCCATGGCCTTGCAAAATATTTGGATCAATATTCTCCTGGTGATCCTGGAAGCCCCCAGGATTACAGTCAGAGATACCAGTGGATCCATGTCCCCCCAAAGCTGTTTCCCCTCTCGAAAATCTGTGGCCTCCATTATTCACGCAGCTCAGAGATTTGTTTGGGTTTCGAAGCTTGCAGTCACCCCTGAAATCTCAGGAAAAAGATCTACAGATCCCTGCACATTCCTAGAACCGTGGCCGCGTCCAAAGTACGGTTTATCATTTTTTATGAGCTTCTGCATTTTCGTGTGGATCTCTCCCACCCGATGCCTTGTTGTCACCCTGCACGTTTGGAGGAGAGCGCCGAGTATTTCTGGAAGCTGCGAGGAGGCGTTTAGGGCAAGGAACCATCGCTAGGGAAGAGTAATCGCTAGGGTAGAGGAACCATCATTATGACATTTTATTATGATGAACTAGATAGTGATTTTAGATAATTTGATATATGTTGATTTTCATGATGTGGATTTCATCTATTGCCATGTTATGTTTTGGGATGTTTTGAGTGGAATTTTAATCTCATGTATGTTAGATCTAGATTTTTATATATTGATGGATAATAGAATTGCTAATCTTGAATGATGAATATTGATTTTATATGTATATTGTCTCTATGTTGTCAATACATCCAAAAGGCCAGAGATGTATTTTGTTGTGTTTGGGAATTTTATCACATACATCGAAGGGGATAGGGGACCAGCCATAGAAGGATTTTGGGTGTTAAGAAACGAGGCCAAAGTTGAAAAGTTGTGTAATGTTGTGTAGTGTGTGTTTTTCATTTCTTTCTTAGAGGTCTCCCATAGGGGTGACTTCACATGTGTGGCCATGGGGTGAATTGTGTTCCCTTTCTTTAATTTTTGTTTGAGATTTATTTATGTCTTGTGTATTTAAAATATTGAAGTTTTGTAACTTTATTAGCATTTTTAAATGTGTGTTAATTAAGATTAACCCTTTTTATTTTTAGTTAGCCAAATTTAAGATGTGAAAATAGTTATGATGATATTTGGTGGTCCTTGTTGTAACTAAAATTAATGTTGATTTGTGAGTGTTTTACTCCACCCTAGCTTAAAAATTCAGATTTTGACTTTGGGGGAATTTTTGAGGCTCGTGGGATAAGAAAGGCTTGTCCCATGCCTCTTAAATTTTCCTAAAAACCGTACCTATAGGTTGGGAAGCTTTTTTTTAACTTTTTAATCCATTTTTCAATGTAAAAGAAGGAGAATTATTGTATTTTTTTTCTACCCCAATTTATTATGTCCCTTGAAAGCATCGTGTGCAATTTTTTAGCCATGTGGGTTGTCATAGTCCTTGCATATGCGTTGATTTTTCTTTTCTTGGTGTGTTGACTTGAGTGTGGGCATGGAGGAATGATGAAGTGACATCCTACATGGAGCCACATCATCATCCTCACATTCCATTTCTATTTACTGGTGATTTTTGGTTGGAATGGGGGTTACTTGTTCTTTTCTCTTCTTGAGCACTTTTGGAATTGCATCTTGTTGGAGTTTTGGAAATTGCGTGGCTTGAAATTGAAGAGGCTTGTAGAAATTTCTTGGAACTTGATGGAGAGGTAGGCTCTCCACTTTTGTCATTATGTTATTTTTCTTATTTGTATGCAATGTTGTGCTTGTAAAATTGTTTTTTTGTCTTGTGAAGATGTTTGTGTGTTGGTTGGGTAGTAGGCCTTATTTGGGTGTGGGAGAAGGGCTTATGGGACCATTGGGGAGGAAAATGGATTTTTGTGAGGCATATGATTGGTGGGAGTGTGAATGGGAGTCTTACCTATGGGGAGTGAAAAGAAATTCATTGTTTTGTTGCATGTTTGCAAGGGAGAGAAGGCTTTTGTGTGATTATTTTGTGGACTTGAAGGCATAGGGTAAGAATCACACTTCACTTGGGAGGCATAAGGAGGTAGTGTCCCATAGCCCTTACTCTACTTGGACTAATTTTTAAACCTTTGTATTGTTGTGAATTTGTACACTTGTTGGATATGTTATCTTGGTTGAGTTGAATGACTTGTATGTATGTTTTGTTGTTAAGCCTCTTTCTTGAAGGTTGACATTGTTGCTCAACACCCATCATGGTTCTTTGGTTGGGGCTCAAGGGCCATTAAGGGGATATATTCTCCTCTTAATGGATTTAAGGTTGGGTGAAGAGTGTTTCCTACTCCCTCTTCATTGTTTTGTGATCCCATTGTGAAGTTTGAAGAAAGTAATTTTTGGAGTTACCATTGTGGAGAGAACATGATTATTGAAGACTTGAAATTTGGCTTGTTGATAGCCTTGTTGTACTTTGTTCATTTTCCTTTATCCTCACTGAAGCAGATGTTTGTAATTTGTAAACTTCAAAGAAAATTTGTTGTAATACTTGGAAACCCTTTTATATTGTGAACACTACTTAAGAGTGCTTGTTTAAGAGACTTATATTTTCAAATGTGTTAGTTTTGTGAAAAGAAATTATCAAGTTTTACATTGTCTTGGTGAAAGGAAAATTTGAATAGAGTTGAAATGGATATGCATTTATTTAATTTAAGTTGTTTCAATATTTCCAAATTGACAAGATCTCATCTTGAGAAAAATATTGTGAAGTTTGTTAAAACTTATTGTTGTTGAGAATGGTTAATACTCATATCTTCCGATAGAAATAGAAAAAATATTCTTCTTATATTAAATGAAAGTGTCCCTTTTATTATCATTTTGTAGAATGAGTTGGGTATGAAATTATTTTAATTTCTCAACTTGGGCTTTGATGAAAAAAATCTTATTAAAAAAAAAAAGATGTTTATAAACCTTCCTATTAAGGTGAAATTATAATCACATCACTTATATAGTATTGTTTCTCTAATTCCTTTTATAAATAATAAACGAATGTAGTTTTCTTTCCAAAAAAAAAACAAAAGGGAATTTTAATTAAACTCGATTACCTTAATATTGTTAATATATTAATATTATTAATATAATTTGCAATTTAATAATAATAATAAAATTTTTAATATTATTATTGTTAGTCGTATTATTATTAATAAAAATTTCATAACAAATAATTTTTTTAATAAAAATTAAAAAAGCATTATTTATAGTCGGTCAAACCTTGGGTGAATTTTTCGTTTGTTTTGGCCACTAGACCTATGTGTGAATATGGAAGGTGGGTTGGGGGAGAGGACACCGCCCCACCCCAACCCATATTAATATACTACCCTCAACCCCAACCCACAAAACTTATAAAATATACTACCCTCCCCCCTACAATATATTAATTTTCCTATTTTAAAACAACGACCTTCCTTCCTTTGTTTTATTTCGGCCTTTTTTCAAAAGTGGTTTTTCAAATATAAATTTTACTAGTCTATATTTTTTGGTATATCCCGTCCATACAACTATATATATATATATATATATATATATATATATATAGTTGTATGGATGCAATATACCAAAAATATAGACTAGTAAAATTTATATAAAAGATTTTATATAATAATTTGTAGGTTTGTATTTTTATTTAAAATATGGTATTCTTCATTTGCCCAAGTGATCTAATTTGTTTTGTAGTATTTACATTTATTTCCTTTTGTGAAATCTCTCATTTTGAATACACACACACATATACATATACATTCATACATTTATATATACATATACATACTTGTATATATAAATGTATGAATGTATATGTATATATAAATGTATGAATGTATATGTATATGTGTGTGTGTGTATTCAAAATGAGAGATTTCAAAAAAAATAAATGTAAATATTTTAGCAAATAAAGAATACCCAAATGGTCATTTTCTCTTAAATCATACAACAAATGAATAATAGAAATTACAAACAATCCCTTGAATACATTAGAATAGAGTTTAGAAATAAAATAAATAACTGTGGGAGATGTGCATATCCATTCCAAGCTTCATCTCCTCCTCCCATGGCTTCCTCCTTTTCCATCATTCCTTAACCTAGAAAACCAAAAATGAATGAAATGAGACAAGGGATGAATAAAATCCTTCCTTAAGAGATTTTAGGGTTGATATGAAATTTTCCCTTCCAATGGTAAATATTGGATTCATCCAATGGCCCAAAATGTCTCCTACAAATGTTAAGTGAAAGTAGGTGAGATAATCATTTGATCACACGGGTCTTTTGAATGGGGCCACTTGTGTGGTTTGAAAGATAATTTAATTATTGTTGTTTCTTTTGATTTATTTTAGTAAAATATTTTCCTTAATAGTATATACAATATTGATATTTTAGATTTGAATTAAATAGTTTGTGGAAATGGAAGGACTTTTACACTTCAAGTTTTATTTTAATTATTGCTTGAGCTTAGGAACCGATGTACTAAAATTAATTTAGGATTAATTGAATGAAATATTTTAAATCTAACCATAGATTAAATCAATTTTTGTATTTAAATATTGGTAATTAAGTAATTTTTGTAGTGACCATTTTGAAACTAAAGGTTAACCTTTTCTTTCATTCGTTTCCCATAAAAAAAATTATTCCATAATTTTTCTATTATAACCTTTATTTGAGTTTGGGTTTCATGTGTGAAATTTTATGGGTGTTACATGGTATCAGAGCCATGGGTTCAATGCTTGGACCTTAGGCACACCTAGAAAACATGAAACAAAAACAAATAAACCTAGCGCAACTTTAAACCTAGTACACAACTATGCATGATGTTTTGAAACATAGAAAATTTAGAAAACTAAAAACAAAAACTTAGATGATTATAAAATAACTCTCTCGACTTGGTCTATGCAATGATGCATACCATACGAGGGTTCCTACATGTGGAATTAGACCTACCACCCCCATATCACCCAATAGTATCTATTCGCCTCGAGATATTGCAGATGCAACAAGAGGTTAATGTCGCTATACACGGAGGATATTTAGGAGGGAGACATAGCAGGCACGACATAGAGCCATCAGTGGAGGCTCATATGCCTTTGCATCATAGTTCGAGAGGAGAGGGTAGAATTCCCACATGGAGTCAGTTAGACACAAGTAACCTCCTAAATATATCGAGATATCAAGATGTGATGCATAGACACATGTCTAGGAGCCCTAGTCCAAGAGATGAGCAGGTTTAGAGGCCACAGAGGGTGATATTTATCTGCAGTGGAGCACATTAGAGAGATACTAAAGTTGTACCCACCTCATTTTTCTAGATAACCGAGTAGATTTCAGGGTGAGGCATTATAGGTTAGCTTGAATGGATGCTTCAAGCTATGCCCTTGTTCTAAAAACAAAGAAAATCATATTTCCATCCACTTTTTGAGAGATGGAGTAGGAGTATGGTGGAGGACCAAGGAGAAGAAGCTCCATGTAGATTATGAGATAGTCACTTGGGAGCTCTTTGAGGAGTGTTTTTCGGAGCAGATATATTTCCAGGAGGTTCATTCAACAGTGGATTGATGAGTTCCATGATCTACGACATGCCTCCATGATGGTAGTAGAGTATGAGGGATAGTTCTGGATCTACTTCAGTATGTAGAATACATGCAGGATGGGAAATTTTGAGTTAAAAAGTTCATAGGGGAATTTGAACTTGGACTTGGGTGGGGCAGTGCGTATTCATTACCCACAAACATTATCATAGGCCATAGAGTAGGCCGATATTATTGATGAAACAATAGGGGAAGACTCAAGTAGGCACGTGATGAGTGAGGAGTCACATACAACAACTATAGGATAGTAGATCGAGGGGAATAGATCATCATCTTCATGGGGGAAACACTTTAGCACAGCTCTTTCTTCTAGCCTCCAAACAAAACACAAGCAAAAAAGCAGAGTTGACCACCCTATTGACGTCCACAATGTCATGATGCTCAAAGATGGCATAGTATGGGACCTTTAGCTAGGGTGCCCAATATGACACATGGCTCCATCTAATGCATAGTTGGCAAGAAAACGTCCACCGCAGCACCACAAGAGATCTATGGTAGGGTCATCGGGTCCTTTAACACGTACTACTGGGCCACTTGGAGGACTATTTGCATAGTGGAGAGGACCAAGTACTTGTTATGGATGTAGTGTGCATAGACATCATTAGAGAGAGTTCCCTCAGAACCCTGTTAATCAGGGTAAGGCACATGTTTTTCGAGCCTCTTTTGTTGGTGACATCGATAGGAGCCACATGGTATATGCAATGGTCAAGAACCATTAGAAAAGAGCATGAGGGAATGGTGATAGAGACCACATGTAGCATTTGTGGTATTTCTATGTCTATTTTATTTGACTCGGGCTCATCAGATTCTTTCATTTCTCCATCTTTAGTAGAGCGTTATAGGCTGGTGGAAGTTAGGTAGGGCCTTAGTTAGGATGCCGAGATGGCTTATGGATCCAAGATCTTAGTTGACTCCTTAGTCAAGGAGTGTGTATTGGACCTAGGACCCTTTACCATTACCTTGGATATTTATATCCTTGCTTTGGGTTCTTATGGAGTGATTTTGGGTATGGATTGGTTGTCTGCACACAGAGCCAAAGTTGATTGATATAGTAAGATTATATTTGGTAGATGATTTGGGTGTGGAATAAATGATAGTTGGAGTTAGGAGATCCATCTCGATCCACATTATTTCTACTATGTAGCTGAAGTGATGTACGCGATGGGGTTGTCAGCTATATGCTAGTACAATTAGTGATAGGTCAGAGGATGGGGTTAGCGGTCCTTCACTCGATGATCACCCCATTTTTCAAGAGTTCTTAGATGTATTTCCTAGTGAGCTGCTAGATATGCGTCTCTCATGTGAGATATATTTTCACATTGATTTGGTTTTGAGAGCAAAACCTATCTCGTGTGCTTCTTATAGGATGACCACACTGGGCTATGTGAGATCTAGTTACACTTGAGGGCCTTCTTGAAAAACTCCTAATCCATCTTAGTGTATCCCCTTGGGGTTCACTAGTGATTTTTGTTAATAAGAAGGATGGATCCATGCGGTTGTGTGTGGACTATTGTCAAGTTGAATAAAGTAATAATCAAGAATTATTGCCCTCTTCCTCGTATTGATGATTTGTTTTATCAAATTAAGAGGACCACCATATTTTCTAAGGTAGATCCTAAGTTAGGATACCATTGGTTGAGGATCACAGAGGAAGATATCCACAAGTCAGCTTTCCACATGAGATATGGCCACTATGAGTTCACAAAGTGGTTCCATTTGGTCTTACGAATGCCCCTGTAATGTTCATGAGTTTGATGAATGGGGTGTTTAGGACCTTTTAAGATCATTTTTGTTATTGTTCCTTAATTCAACTTTGATATATTCTTGTACGTATGAGGATCACAAGGATCAAATTTGTCTGGTTCTGTAGTTTCTTCATGAGCAATAACTTTACGAGAACATGGAGAAGTGTGCGTTCTTTCAGTCAGAGGTGCAGTATTTGGGTCACATCATTTCTAGGGAAGGTATCACAATTGATCCTTCCAATATTAGAGCCATTATGGATTGGCCAACACCTACTAGTGTGATTGAGGTGCGTAGTTTCATGGGATTGGCAAGATACTACAAGAGATTTGATCAAGAATTATCTCAAGTTGCACACCCCATCACTTCCCTTCAACGGAAAAGGAAGAAGTTCATCTAGTTAGATAGATGTGAGCAGGCCTTTAAGACACTAAAGGAATTCCTTATGACAACACCTATTCTTGTAGTATCAGATCCTGAGGGTGAGTTCTTCATTTGTACGGATGTTTCTTTAGAGGGATTAGGTGGTGTTTTGATGTAGGAGGATCGTGTTTTAGATTTTGAGTCTCACAAACAAAAGGATTATAAGCTAAACTATATGAGTCATGACCTTGATCTTGCAGTAGTTTTTAATACCTTGGTTTTATGGAGACACTTCCTTCTTGGCTGGAGATTTATACTGGGATTGATCACTTAAGTCTTTGTCACCTCTTCACGTTGCCTAATCTCAATGCTCGTCACCGGTGTTATATGGATTTACTTTATGAATATGACATGGAGATAGAGAATAATAAGGGAAAGGATAATGTTTTTGTAGAAGACTTGAGTAGACAGAGACATGTGGTTATGGCTACTTTAGTGGGTACAAATTTTTAGAGCAGTATTTTCAAAGACTTACTCACGACAATTTCTATCTTACATCCAGGATCATGGATTGAGTGTCAAAGACCCCTTGAGGGGAATTTTGATGGGTTTTCATTGGATTTAGATGGTCTTCTCAGGAACATAGGTTGGATATATGTTCCTAGAGATGGAGGCTTGAGACGAGATATATTGCGGAGCGCTCATTGTGCACCTTATTCAAGCCATCCAAGGGTGAAGAATTCGCATGCCACATTGATAGATGTAGCTCAATTTGTGTCACATTGTTTAAAGTGTTAGAAAGTGAAGGATGAGCATTAGCATCCAGTTGGCCTTCTCTACCCACATGCCATACCAGAGTGGAAATGGGACACAATTTCCATGGATTTCATTGTAGGGATACCGATGATGCATCGAGATACCACCACAAGGCCATCACGGTGGATAAATTGTGAAAGTGTATCATGTGTCTATGGTGAAGACCACATATATAGCTAGTGTAGTAGCGCACGTATACCTTGATGAAATTTTTAGACTGCATGGGATTTTGCAGAAGATTATTTATGACTATGATCCCTTATACACTTCTCATACGGACTACCATGCAAAGTATTTTCTTAGTACAAGTATCAACTTCAAGTATAACTTATTATCCAAAGATAGATGGATAGAAATAGTGGGTAAATAATTTCTTAAAGGATATGTTGCAGATGTATGTCATGAACCATCGGTCTAGGTAGGAGGAAAACCTATATTTGGTGTATTTTTCCTACAAAAATAGATTTCAGATTTCAATTGCCATGGCTCATGTTTAGGTATTGTATGGCGAGAAAGTGCAAGAATCCTTTGATTTGCGATGGATTGGAGGATAAGGTATCTCTTAGGAGGCCTTTAGTATAGGATATGGATCAGCGGGTTATCTTGATTTGATAGAAGCTTCAAGAGGAAAAGGATAGGTAGAAGAAGTGTGCATATATGAGGAGGACAAATCGTAGTTTTGAGGTGGGCATGAAGGTGTTTCTTCATGTCAGGCCTCATAAGAGTCCTATCTATTATGTAAAAGGCTCTAAGTTAGCTCCTAGATTTATGGGTCCCTTCGAGATCTTGGAGCGTATTGGTCCCTTGGCCTATCATCTAGCATTGTCACCCAACTTGTTTACCATGCATGATGTATATCATGTATCTGTACTTAGGATATATATTCTGATCCCTCTCATGTTTTGGATTGGATCGAATTGTAGGTACGGGAGAAAGGGAAGGTATCGGTGGAGCCAATGTGCATCGTAGAGTGCAAGACCCTCCGCCTATGATGGCATGAGATTGACCAAGTGCGGGTCTAGTGGGATAGGTACGACGAGATTGCAGCCACTTAGGAGGATGCCACTATTTTGTGAGCTCAATTTCCTCATCTATTCCAATGACTTATAGGAGTAAGTCGAGTCTAAGGGGAGGGGGATGTAGTACCCACTCCTCTTTGACACTAGTTTCCTTTTGATATTGATACTATTGGACTGATATTTAGATATTTTGATTATGATACATTGTTCAATAGATGATAGATTATACTGATATTTGGAATATTTACATTATGATGGTTACGTTTTATTATGATGCACTAGATAGTGATGTTAGATAGTTTAATATATGTTGATTTTCATGATGTGGATTTTATACTGACATGTTATGTTTTGGGATGTTTTGACTAGAATTAGAATCTCATCCATGTTAGATCTAGATTTTTATATAGTGATGGATAATATAATTGCTAATGTCGAATGATGAATATTGATTTTATATGTATATTTTCTCGATGTTGTTAATAAGATGAAAAGGCTAGAGAGGTATTTTTTTCTGTGTAGGAATTTTATCACATACATTGAAGGGGATAGGGGACCAACCATGGAAGGATGTCGGGTGTTGAGAAACGAGGCGAAAGTTGACAAGTTGTATAATGTTGCGTAGAGTTCATTTTGCATGTCTTGTTTGGAGGTCTCCCATGGGGGGTGAATTCACATGTGAGGCCATGGGGTGAATTGTGTTCCCTTTCTTTAATTTTTGTTTGTGCTTTATTTATGTTTTGTGTATTTAAAAATTGGGAGTTTTGTAACTTTATTAGCATGTTGTAAATGTGTGTTAATTAATATTAACACTTCTTATTTTTAGTTATCCAAATTAATGATGTGACAAATAGTTATGATGGGATTTGGTGGTATTTGTTGTAAGTAAAATTTATGTTGATTCTGAGTGTTTTACTCCACTCTAACTTCAAAATCAGATTTTTACTTGGGGGCATTTTTGAGGCTTGTGGGATAAGCAAGGATTTTACCATGCCTCTTAAATTTACCGAACAACCCTACCTATTGGTTAGGAAGCTTAGTTGTTGAATTTTTTTCCATTTTTTAGTGTGAAAGAAGGAAAATTATTGCACTTTCATTCTACGCCACTTTATTATGTTCCTTGAATGTATGATTTGCAATTTTTGAGCCATGTGGGTTGTCATAGTCCTTGCATGTGCATTGATTTTCCTTGTCTTTGTGGGTTGACTTTAATGTGGGGATAGAGGAATGATGAAGTTTCATCCTACATGGAGCCACATCATCCTCACATTCCATTAATTTATTGGTGATTTTTGGTCAGAATGGATGTTACTTGTTATTTTCTCTTCTTGTGCACTTTTGGAATTAGAGCTTATTGGAGTGGTTGTAAATTGCTTGACTTTAAATTATACAAGCTTGTGGAAATTTATTTGAACTTGATGGAGAGGTAGGCTCTCCACTTTTTTCATTATGTTATTTTTCTTATTTGTATGAAATGTTGTGCTTGTAAAATTGTTTGTTTTGTCTTGTGAAGATGTTTGTGTGTTGGTTTGGTAGTAGGCCTTAGTTGGGTGTGGGATAAGGGATTATGGGACCATTGGGGAGGAAAAAGGGATTTTTTTGAGGCATGTAATTTTGGGAGTGTGAATAAGAGTCTTACCTATGGGAAGTGTAAAGGAAATCATGGGTTTTTGCATGCTTGCAAGGGAGAGATAAGGCTTTTGTGTGATTATTTTGTGCACTTGGAGGCTTACGGTATGACTCCTAGTTCACTTGGGAGGCATAACGAGGTGGTCTTCCATAGCCTTTTCTCTACGTAGTTTGATTTTAAAAACCTTTTTATTGCTGTGAATTTGTAGACTTGTTGGATATGTTACCTTGGTTGAGTTGAATGTCTTGTATGTATGTTTTATTGTTATGCCTCTTTGTTGAAAGTTCTTGTTGTTTCTCAATACCGTAAACGGTTCTTTGGTTGTGGCCCAAGGGCCATTAAGGGGATGAATTTTACTCTTAATCGATTTAAGGTTGGGCAGAGAGCATTGCCTACTCCCCTTCATTGTTTTGTGATCCTATTGTGAAGTTTGAGGAAACCAAGTTTTGAGCTACCATTGTAGAGAGAACATGCTTATTAAAGACTTGAAATTTGGCTTATTAATAGCTTTGTTGTAATTTGGCTTACTGAGATGTTTGTAATTTGTAATCTTGGGAGAAGTTTGTTGTAATACTTGGAAACCTTTTAAATTTTGAAGTCTCCTTAAGAGTGTTTGTTTAAGAAACTTATATTTTCAAATGTGTTAGTTTTGTGAAAAGAAAATATCAACTTTTACTTTGTCTTGGTGAAAGGAAAATTTGAATAGAATTGAAATGGACATGCATTTATTTAATTTAAATTGTTCCAATATCTCCAAATTAACAATCTCTCGTATTCAAAAAAATTGTTGTGAAGTTCGTTAAAACTTTTTATTGTTGAAATGGGTAATAGTCATTTCTTTCGATAGAAATGGAAAATGTTATTCTTGTTCTATTGAATGAAAGTATCCCTTTTATCATAATTTTGTAGAATGAGTTGGGTATGAAATCATTTTAATTTCTCAATGTGGGCTTCGATGAAATTCAAAAGAAAAAAGAAAAAAGGGATGTTTATATGGCTTCTTATTTAGGTGAAATTATAATCAAGTTATTTATATAGTATTTATTCTTTAATGCCTTTTATAAATAATAAAAAAATGTAGTTTTCTTTCAAGAAAAAGAAAGAAAGACGAATTTTAATTAAACCCGATTACTTTAATATTGTTAATATATTAATATTATTAATATATTAATATAATATATAATTTAATAATAATAAGAAAAAAATTTAAATAGTATATTTATTAGAATTTTTATTAATAAGTATTATTATTAATAAAAAATCATAACAAATAAAACTTTAAATTAAAAAAAGCATTATTTAAAATCGGTCAAACCTTGGGTGCATTTTTTGTTTGTTTTGGCCACTTAGCGTATGTGGGAATATGGAAGGTTAGTTGGGGGGGGGCACCATCCCCACCCCAACCCATATAACATGGGTTATATGGGTTGGGGTGAAGCGTGCCCCTCCCCTCACCCACAAACTTTATAAACTAGCTTGATCGCACACGGGGTGTGCGATGAAAATGCCAAAAGAGAGGATGAATGATGCATGAAACATAGAAATTTTTGTAAATAAACGTAGAGAAAAATTGTCGAATAAAGTAGTTGTGAGAAACATAAATTAAAAACATAAGTTGTTATTGATACAAAAAAATCTGGTTTATAAAGGCATGAAGTATACAAAGAAGGAAAGGGACCGCGTCAGGCGTGATCATTATAAAGAGCTAAGATGAGGGCTGGAAGGGGGAGCTAGAGAAGAGGGAAGGGAGTGAAGGAAAAATTCCTCTTGTAGTCGGGATTGTAGAAGGAGAGTGGATGACATACGAGAGTAGCGAGAGAAAGAGAAAGCTGGAAAAATTCGAAGGGAAGAAAGAGACAGACTCTTGAGATAAAAGTGAATGTAAGGCCTTATGTTTATATTCTACCAATATCCACTGTAGCAAGTTGTAGTGTAAATCCTTGAGATTTGTGGATAGAAAAAGCCCAACCCATTTTGAGTGGTAGTTGTTTGCAGCCTCCTCTAGAAATGGGAGGAATAGGAACATGTAAGGGGTTGTTTGAATCCCAAGGAGGTCCTGTGTAACAATCAAATTTGATGAAGACAAAAAGAGGTAGACTTGGAGGGCTGAAGGATATCCATAGACTATGTCGATGATAGAACTAGTAGCGTCGTTGACAAGACCTTTCTCAACCCACAAGTTTGCGGAAAGCATTACTTTCTGATTGATGCAGAGAAGAACCTTGGGCTTCAATTGATCATCCTCAGTATCACCAGATGTAGAATGTTTGCTCTTTTCGAGTAATAGATCTTTCTATAGGAGAGTTAAGGGACTTCAACATAATAAGGTTGTGCGAGTCCACAAGATCATTTTGAGTGAAAAGATGAGGGCCTTCTTTAAATTCAACCCTTTCTTGTTTGAAAAGAGAGGAATCGGATATTGAAATAAGAGCTTCGAGTCATGGATCGAAGGGATGGCACTATGAATGTTAAACAAGAAGTGCGAAAATGTTAGTTGTCTGTGCTAGATCGAGCCTTGTTGTCACTGAAGATTGAATGAAGGGAGACAGATATGTTGAATTCACGCAGAGGGTAGCTCTGTAAGACTTGCTCACATAAAGTGGGATGTCCATAATCGGAGGAATTTGACCGAGGTCTCTAACAAGGATCATAGATCTACCTCCAAATGTTGAGTCTTTGAAGTGAGCGAAAGCCTCCATAAGCGGTAGTCGATTCTTGAAAGAAACTTTGGGCCGACAAAACTCATTTCATCGATTAAATTGTATTTCATGTGCTTGAGTGAGTCTTGAAAAGATGATAAAGCTTGGCCCTCTAAGGGTTTGATCTCTTTAATGGGAATCCGAGAAGCTTGCATGTATTGTTCAAGCTGAAATGTTGAAGGTAAAACTCTATTGGGGAAAACAAAAGGAGAGGGGAAAGGTCCTGGCTGGATGAAGATGTAAATGAAGACTTTAAAATGTTAATGAGGAATGATTTACCAAAGGTGCTCGTAGTCCCTTGTATAATAAGTCTCAGTGGAGGAAGGAATTTGGATATATGCATGAAGTGTTGAGTAATTATGTTGAAATCTTGTTATTGTTACGGAGACAAGCTTGAAGTTGGAGGGTTGAATCTATCCACAAAGGAAGCTGAAATATGGTTTGCCTTATTATCTTTGATGAAAGTGACACCTAGAGGCTGAGAGAAAATGTAATACAATGTGCACTCCAATTGTGAAGGGTGTCAAATTCATGAAGTCCCAACATTTGCAAGTTGTCAAGGAACGAAGTGTTGCTTAGGAGTGGTGGTGAGCCAAAAGTTGCCAATCATACGGTTGCTCGGTAGGAAGTGGTAAGTTGACCTCGAGACTTAGTGTCTTTGCCACGAGGCGTGGGGCAGATTAGATTCACATTGTGTAATATGTCGGGGCCTATAATTGTGTTTGAAAAATCTCCAATTAGAAATGGTTTGTTGAGGTGTTGAACCAATATCATTAGAAATGTTGCAGAAAGGTTTGTATAAAAGGAGCTTAGACCAACAGAAAAGTTCAAAAGAGGGGATTCCTTAGATGGAATGCATTGAAATTTGGGGAATACCCGAATAATAAGCAGGTTAGTACGACTTTTCCATCTATTGTGCTTGTGGTATTTGTTGTAACTCCAATCACGTGAAACTTCAATGAGTGGAAGGCTTTCCATGTATGAAGGTCGGACCCTGTATGCATCTAAAAGAAGGGATATTTCTGCATCCTCAAACTCTGCTTCAACCAATCTTCTTAAGATTTTTCTGCCTACATTTAGCGTCACAAAAATGTGACTACACATTACAAGCAGAAATTTGAGGAGCATGTGGCATGTTTATTGTGTGCTAATTTCATGTTCAACCACACTCTCAATTAACATTTTTTTATGGCTAAATGTGTAGGAATATTAGGATCTAAACTTCTCGATAATCTAGAAAGCATTTGGTGGCATTTTTCTGACCTTTTTCCAATTTGGAAGCATACTTAGCAATGTATTTAAGGACAACATGGTGAGATAGAACAAGTTGACAATCGATATCGGCTCTCCATATGGATAACATTGCTTGATTGTGCGTGTTCAATCTATCATAATTCCTTGAAGGGAGGTATTTAACTAAAGCATTTTCATCAACAAACAATAAATAAGTGGCTCTATTCTCCCAAGGTGCATTGTATAGACACTGGAGATGGTTTTTTTTTCGAAGGAAAGTATTCTCATAACACTTTGTGTGGCGTTGAACACAATTTATTAGCTCCTCCAAATCCTGTAATGGTGAAACTGCAAGAACTTGAGACGAAACTAATAGGCAAGGGTCATCTTGAATATTCCTGTGAAAAAATTATGAGTGGATGGAAGTAGGGCACATATTCCATGCAGATATGTAGATATCAAAGTATTGTTTCTCTCATCGACAAAGTTCATTATTTGACAAGTTGATGCGATCAACATCTAAAGCATCCTCAAGCCATAAAAACCACGAACATGAGTTGAACCTCTATGTTCCCATTCATGCCTGCTGATAATGGAAGGTAAATCGATTTGTGATCAAGTAAGTGAAAAGTATAGAGCCTTGGATAATTTTACCTATACCGGTAGTCTTTGGCATGAAGATGTTTTTGTAAGACTTCCTCACGGAATATGGAAAATATTTGATGGAAGTAAGCAACGACATGATGAGGGTGGTTAACAATGTTCATAGTCCTCTAGTGTTTTCTGCATGGGCCTCAGCAGGAGACAAACCCTGGCATGATGTTATGTAGGTCTGGCCATTTTGTGTCTGCTGCACTTAGAGTGAAGAAGAGTGTAGGTACCCCCAATTGCTCAATCATGTCAGAGACTTCCCCTCTGCTCTTTGACCAAAATGTTCATGTCCCGCGTAGGTTGGTTCCAAATCTCATTAAACTTTGTGGAAGGAAATCATCAGGGAAATCATGCAGGCATTGCTGTAGTTGGCCTATAGTAGGGGGACACCATGTTCAAGGTTCAACCTCATGAATACTATAGCTGTAGATTGGCTCTGTGGATCATAATAAGGTTAAGTAAGAAGTACGGGAACCTGGGGTGTGAGCCAAATCGATCATCATGGTACCGCATTAGGTGGAGGGCATATTCATGCATCTAAACATCCTTCATGTATGGTTATTTAAACAATGTTGCACTAGTTGAAATAAACATGGAAAAGCCATTGAGAAAAGGCCCTCTATGGTGTACTCATTAATTGGCATTTTTCCGACTTAAAGCCAAGGCATGTTAGGGTGCAACGTGGCATTTGAAAGCAGGTACCCTATGATCAACTCTTCTTCTGTGCTAGTGTTTGGGTCAGAAGGAACAAATGAGGATGTTTCCTTGGGATACTCATAGGGGTTGGAAGGAGGGATGTCAGTATGCTGCGGTTCAGAGAAGTGAGAGCCTAAAAGGTCAATCGGAATACGATTAAGGGAGGAGGATATGTTTGTTGGTTCTGTGTTAGAGAGGAAAGAGCCTCGGTGTCCATGAGAACATCCTTATAGTAGGGGTCATGGATAATTTTATATTAAAGCACCTCCCAAACATGGGACCTACTTACATAGAAGTCATATTTTGTTTGTTGCATTCCATTCTTTTGTACCAACAAGAGATCCAAATCTCCTAGTCGATGAGGAAGGTATTTGGCAATGGAAGAAATGTTTTCTGGGAAACTTATTGTGTTCCCTGAATATTTTTATTGTCCCCCGCACACTTGTGTGACTTGCAAAACAGGATTAATGCAAGCAATCAACATTTCTTCAACCTAGGTTAAAGATTTGAGAATGGAAGGTTGCGTGCTAGGATCCATATTGTTCCAAGATGAGAAGTGATGTCCACTTATTTCAGACTTGCACCTAGTACATGTGTGTTTTCCTTCATGGAAGGTAGTATGTATGCCTGGGTAGTTCTCAAGACAAATTGAGCAGGTGTGAATGTTTGATAAAAGATCAAGTCTCAGCGAGAATCTGCACTAGGTGTCCATCCAAGAAGGGCCCGCACATAAGGTTCCATGGAGTGGAATGGGGGTGGAATCTTGGGTGGGACTTTCGCGATGAGTTTGGGAGGAAGGGGATGGAAGTGTGGAAGGATGTGAAAGAGGCAGTTCGGAAAGAGAAGGAGAAGAGAACGCATTCGGTACCAGCCAAACGACCCATATGAAATGTGGAGGGTGAATTATTGCAAGGAGAAATGTATTGGGTTGAAGAAGATGGAGGGTAGTGTAGTAATGGAGAGGGCTGCAATTCGATGTTGTGGGCATGATGAAGACAAGGTCCGACACAAGTGGTGTGGTTAATGCCAAGAGGGAAAGGAGATGTTTCGGTGTGGAGGGGAAAGTAGCAGGGGAAGACATGGAAGGGGGGAACCCAATAGTTTGGAAAGGGGAAGAATTTGTCAAGCATTTGTTACATCTTGTCATAGCATTCACGTTGGGAAGCATTGATTTCATTTTTGTGCAAGGCATAAATATCTCTTCTTCTTTCTCGTTGCTCTGGGGTAGGCATTGTGCATAAAACAATGACCTGCGTAAACCACCAAAAAAAAGGTGGCATAAGAGAAGATTCAAAGAGTACTAAATTATGTATGTGAATAAGGGGAAATGAATGCAAAAACATTTAGTAGATGCTTATCTTGCTCTAAATGTTTTATATTTTGGTAGCTAAAGGCAATAAAGCAAAAGGATAACGATTTTTTTTTCATATATTTTTAAGGAAGTAAAGGAAGAAATACAAGTGTGTATAGAGTTATTGATTAGGAAAAAGCATAGAGATATGTGTTAATTTTTTTTTGTACATAGGTATTAAGAAGGAAGAAGGTAGAAAGAAGTAAAAAGTTCATGTGAAACATACGTAAACATTCAAGAAATGAATAAAGTGTGGCATAATGTAAGCATAAACTATATATATATATATATATATATATATATATATATACACGTATTGGACCATACATTTGTATCAACTACAAAAAAGGTGTCTCTACGATATAGATGCGCATGCAAAGCAATATTAACAAACATTAAATGGAAAACTGTGATAGTTATAGTCCATTAGAACATGTGGAGAAAAGCATAGTAGAAATGTATCTGCAGACAAAACCATATT
Source organism: Taxus wallichiana var. yunnanensis (assembly GCA_018340775.1). Lineage (NCBI taxonomy): Eukaryota > Viridiplantae > Streptophyta > Pinopsida > Cupressales > Taxaceae > Taxus > Taxus wallichiana. Next base: position 872,705,514 of record CM031237.1, on the reverse strand, counting down.
ACAAAGGAAATAAGAGCAAACAACGAAGAAACTGAAATATAGGAAAGTGTTATGGTGGGCAGGAAGGGCAAAGTCAAGAAACAACTTTGGATTCCTCCATTTTAAGGGAATCAAGTATGACACATTTCATGTGTATTTCCTGAGAAAGTTTCTTTCTCACGAGAGAGAGAGCTGAATTTGTAGCCATGACCAATTATCTCGGTTTTGCAATTTCTCTTTGTAGCCTCATCATCTATGCATGTAGTTGGATGTCTGTTCCTACGACACCGATGATTGCTTCAACAATGTTTGTGTCAAATGCTATAACCGATCAGTAGCTCTCCGAGACATATTTTAAGTCTATACGGAGAGCATACCTATAGTTGCACTAATGCCCATGAGAGTTACATCTTCCACAAAACCATGAGCCATTGTTTGCCACCAATTGCAAGAGGGTAAGCCATGTATTAGAAGTAATGCATTGTGATGTTTGTAATCAGTAGTCAGAAGCGTAGCCCATTCATTGTTGATCAGTATCTTGCCCATTTGAAGTATTTCGTAATTGTTGCGATTGGTTTTAAGCTTTGTGGAGGACCTAGAAAATTTGTTCGTTATAGAGGGAGTATAAACAGTGTAATTTTTAGAGGCAACCCAATCTTGCAGCATTTTAGATTCAGGAATCTGAGGATTGACAAACCATTTTGTGCTGGAGACAGTGTCTATGGAAGTGCCATTGAAACTCGAAATACGAGCCACTTTTACAGCCAATACTAGGAGTTGAGGAATAGAAAGGAGTTCCTCAAGTTCTTGGGAAAGATCTTGTAAATGTTGGCCCCATAAAGTTACAGTAACACTAAATCCTGACATGTCCTTCAATTGCAAGCTTCTTCGTATAGTTTCACTGGAATCCCGCCTGCGAATAGTGGAGCAAGGAGAGATTGCTAAAACAATGCCAATAACATCAATGAAGGAACCAACAGGTTTTGCAGGTATATCTTTGATTTCTATGAGGTGAAAGTTATGCAAAGGTATTGTGGTGTTATTGACAAGCAGCAGAGAGACAATGGAAGAATCTTGTAGGAATATCTCAAATTCGTTGTAAAGGTGGTTGTAACTTGATTTTGCATTCTCTGTCCTTCCATTTGAGATGGTGTATAACTTTCCAGCCTCAATTTCTCCAAAAAACTTCGCCATAATTTTGTTGAAGCATGTAATGCATATCTTCCCACCTTCATCATCCAAAAATTCAAAGGTGAAATATGAGCCGGAGCCATTTGCATTCGCATATTCCTTGAGTGATGTTTTCCCAAGGGCATGACCTTCAATAGACCACGTACGTAAGGTTGTATTTAGTGCACTTATTTTTAGAGGCAACCTTGAACTGTTAGGGAGGAAAATTTTCTTTTGCGGAGGTGTTTGTGGGACCAAAGTTCTATTGTCTCCATGATTTGTATCGATATTTGATTGCTTTCCGCGAATGACATGAGTGGGAACAGGTGTGGGAGCACCAATTTTAGGATTTGTTTCTATCACAACTTCCATTTCAGAGACAAGAACATGTTGGTGTGTGTATTTTCCACATCATCAGGTGAGTCATCTCACTTAGGTGAGATCGTAGGTCCATGTGTCATTTAGGGGTCATTATGAGATTCTCTTACGCGTCAGTGCGTTAGCACGTCAATGCGTCATATGCATCATTGGGAGTTACACTTCTATTCTGGGAATGTAACTCCCCCTCTCTACTCGATTTGTCATGATTGCAACACTGGGGGTTACTCAGCACCTCCTATATGTACATTTTTTTATCTATGAGATAGAGGAGAGTTTTATGGCTTAACTAGGTTCTGCCCATTTTTTGAATCTTTACATGCACATTTGGTTGATGCTCGCTCCTCCCAAGATCTCTTCATGCTGCCATTCGCACATCTGTTAATGTGCACGTCATCCCTCATCATGGTATCGAGTGGATCTTGTGGATCCATGTACTCCTCGGTGTTGCTCGTGTGTTTTCAGACTTCCACCGTGATATTGATTCTCGTGCGTGTGTCATAATGGATATTCCGATAGTGCTCTACTTGCATTGATTTCAGGCCTCACACCTCTGTTTGGGTTTGTTTGTGGTTCATTTGGTCATGTTGGTGTTTGCATATTTTCAGGCTTCTTTGAGGTTTCTTGCTGGTATTGTTGTGTTCAGGAGCAAGCTTGGTTTTTTTTGCATGGTCTTAGCCACTCACATTGGCTCGAAATATTGGGCGACCCATGCATTATTCATTTACATCATTTTGACTCATTGTTCCATTCTGCCGCTCGTGGACTTTGTGTTTTCTCTACCGGTGCCTTGCTTGGGACGTCCTTTCACCTGCTGCCTCACCGTTCACTCAGCCTGCACTTTTTTCTCCTTCTGCGTTGGATTGTTTTGGCTCGAGGGCTCACTTTTTGGCTCATTTTTCCCTTTGTTGGTCTGATTTGCACATATTTCAAATCTACAGCATTGGCATTCAAATCTCCATGCACAACAGCATTGACATTCAAATCTGCAGCATTGGCATTCAAACCTGTAGCACCTGGCACGTGGTTTTCCATTCTCTCAGCCGTTTCTCCCTTGGCACGTATTTCAACCTGCTTTTGGTGATGAAACCATTTTGGTTGTTGAGTTTAAACGTTTTGGTGTATTGAAAAATGTTTTTGGTTGCTGAGGTGCATTGAAAAATGTTTTGGTTGAATTTTTTGGTTGCATTGAAAAACATTTGGATTCTGCACCCTTTGAGTGCACTATTTGGAATCTGCACCCTTTTTGAGTGCACCGTTTAAAAAAGTTTTTTTGGTTGCTGTGTTTGATTGATCGGGTTCTCAGTCCTTCACCGACATTCAAAATTTCCTACAGCACCTCCAGTATCTCTCCTCCACGTGGGCTCTCCTCCTTCCACCTACTACCACAGACCTCTGGTATGGCGGTTTTCCTTCTCTTGAAGCAACCTGCTCCTTACGTGGCATGTGGTCACAATAGCTTGGTCATAGTAGTCAACGTGGGCCCACTCCCTTTTAGACTTTTTTTCGCAAGTTAAAACAATCTAGTTTTTAATGTTTTAAGATTAAAAACATTCATTTAGCTTGGCATGTATTAATTTATAAGGTTGTTTTTGGTTTGATTAATAAACCTTCTGCGCTTGTCAAAGATGGAGGCGAGGTCGAGGGGGCGGGAGGCTAACCCCCTGCGATCAAAACAAACCCCTGTTAAAATTTCATACCATTTCCAATGAGTAGTCACATGATACCCTTTGCACCCATTTCGTGCACTTTTTTAATGCATTTGCAATGTCTAGTACATTTTTCCATCAGTTGTGGGAATCGTTTTAATGTTATAACTTTTCACTCACTTGCTATTTTTTAGCGCTTCTTTAGTCAAAGTTGCATGATTTTCCACACTTTACATGATGGCATTACCAATTTTGTAAATGCACTACTTTTATAAAGTGCCACATTCGGGGGGTTGCTTGTACTCTTGGGTTTTCACACACAGATGCATTATCAGCCGAGTCCGACGTCTTGCTTTCATGCACCTTGCATCTTGCATTTTTCATCATGGAGAGTGTTCTTTCTAGATGTGAGTGTTGTAGGATTGCTTTACAGCCTCCGCCACTTCTCACCGGGAGAGAGAACTATTCATCCTGGCGTGCTTCCATGGAACGTTACTTCACCCATGAGGGTCTTTCAGCCTTCTTACTTGGGCTAGTTCCTGCACCCACTGATCATCGTCATCTAGAGGACTTCCTCGACACTTGTGACCACATCTTTGGTCACATGATGATGCATGTCTCTCGTTCTCTCTGGTTTCATGTGGCAAACTCAGATCCACCTCACCGTGTCTGGAGCATTCTTTAGTCCCTCTATGGAGACCCTTCACATAATATCCCCATCATTTCGCTACTAATTCAGTTGTATCCTCCATTTCTTCATGTGATGGTAGTTTCACTGACACATACTCACTTGGTTCTACTTCTAATGACAAGGATTGTGCACCCAGTTTTGATGTAGAGAGCATTGTAGAGGACTTCTCTCCTCTTTCTCTCACTATTCCAGACATTTTTGCACCCCACATCTCATCAGATATCAAGCCATCTCACACCATCATTACACCAGCCTCCTTTCCACCCCCAGTGTGCGAGGCCCACTCCAATCCTCTACCTTCATTGGATGACTCATACATATCTGACATCGCTCTTCGTTAGTTGAGCCCCCTCATTGGGACGACTATCTACCTAACCTTGGTCATATTTTTGTAGAGTCTACTTGTGATGCACTACAGGTCCCTCATCCATCTATAGGTGTTTCAGAGGAGTTCATCATCTCCATTATTGGGAGTGCCCAATCTGCGACTCTTACCACTTCCACTTTTCCGGAGACCTTCATTGATCCACCCTCGACTGTGGATCCCTTTTCTATTGTGGAGGATGTTTCATTCCCTTCACGTCACTTGGACATCCTTTCTATGGGTGTTCCTCTTTTTCACTCTGACAGTTCTACACATGTGGCATTACCTTCGGTTCCTTGGCACTCACTTGATATACCTATGTCACATTTCCATGTACCAGACTTAGAGTTCTTCGTGTTTCTACCTTCAGTTTCCTTTGTGGAGTGGGCAGACTACCAACATGTCATTTTTTTCCTTCCTAAAGGAAAGTATATAGTTTGTTTTGGGTGGCTCTTCTTCAGTCCGAGGTAGAGGATCTTGTCATTGACATTCTTCTAAAACACCTCCTAGAGATGTAGAGTTCAGATCCATCCATGGCATCTTCTGCATTCCTCTCATCTCCCTCTTCTTCTCTCTTCTTCTTCTTTATGAGAGATTACCTCTTTGTACATGGGTATCTTTACAGGATCGTCTAGAGATGGGACCCATATTTGGCATCTTTCTTAGATTAGAGATTGTTTTGTTCTCTTGTGGCGGATGTTTTTCCCACCGGGTTTTCCTTCATTGTTTGGGACTTCTTTCTATTACATGGGTACCCCATCGGGCTTTGTGTCGGGACCCATTTCTCATTTTTGACTTGCGCGTCATCCTAAGTTATGATGAACGGGGGGTGTTGGTGTGTGTATTTTCCACATCATCAGGTGAGTCATCTAACTTAGGTGAGATCGTAGGTCCATGTGTCATTTAGGGGTCATTATGATATTCTCTTACACATCAGTGCGTCAAGTGCATAGTCAGCGTGTCAATGCGTCATATGCATCATTGGGAGTTACACTTCTATTCTAGGAATGTAACTCCCCCTCTCTACTCGAGTTGTCATGATTGCAAAGACCGGGAGTTACTCAAAGACCTCCTATATATACACGTCTTTTAATCTATGAGATAGAGGAGAGTTTTATGGCTTAACCAAGTTTCGGCCTGTTTGTCAAATATTTACATGCACATTCGGTTGATGCTCGCTCCTCCCTAGATCTCTTCACGTTTCCATTCACACATCCATTGATGTGCACGTCATCCCTCTTGATCCTCGCTTGCGGGTTTCAAAACCCTCTTTCAAAATAATCCTGCAAAGAAAAACAAAGAAAAGGGAAAAAAAATTAGTGAATATAAAAGAAATGAAAACAGAGCATCCATGCAAAAAGGAAAATGGATGCATACAATTCATGTTTTAGCATTTTGCAAAGGGTTTTCGCAATGTCGAGAAAATGCTTCCATCTTTCAAACCGACCGTTTGCAACCTTGCCTATAAACTTTGAGGGAAAAAGAGCTATTTGAATGTGCACACCATCAAAGAGATGCACGCGATGTTGGGGCTCGAGTTCAATGCGAGATCAAAGGGGAAAAATGTTGAGAAGTTGGACTATAGGTTTGGTATTTGTATAACCATCAATCAAAATAGAGATTCCACCTTATGTCAAAGGTGCAACCATGATCAAGATTGTTTTCAACACACAATGCAATTTTACGAAATAAGCTAAATCACATTACAATATTTATAAACCTTTTGGAAACTAGAGTTAACGAAACATAAACTTTTACATCAAGGAATCTCAAAGAGAACACGCATTGCTAAATTTGTGTGCAATGAGAACAAGTATATATGAGATCAAAAGTTACACATAGATCAATATTTATATAAATGATATAACACCGTTTTTGGCAAAAAAATTGTAATCATGGGATATATTGTATTTTTGGCACAATTCAATTTTTTAAAAAAATTGAAGCTTCATAACACAGATGGCAGAATAGTTTTCAAAGCAAAGAGAATGGTTTAGAATGGACATCAGAAGCTGATGTTGGTGACTTAAATTAACTTCTAAGATTCGTAGAATGATCACAAGCATGTCAGATGTTTTTGCTATGAAATTTTTTTTTTTTTCCTTCTTTATCAACAAACACATGAAAAAGGTAAGTATACTCGTATGAAATGAAAAAAACCCATAATAACTAAATACCTAATAACACAATTATGCAATTAGTTAATTATAAAGATAAAACATATAGCAATTAAGGCGTTAAAGCCGATAACCTTATAATTACGAAATGTGATGTGAAAGTATTGATTAGAAAACATTATATTATATTTCAAAAATTCTATCTTGAATATAAATATGTATTAGATTGTGAAAGATTATAAATGTCGCATCAAATTCTATTTCAATCAAAATGGGACATTAGAGTATGTGGCTAATTATCCATAAATTCAAAATTAATGTACGTTGCGGGATAATACCCACGACCTATGGTGGCTCCTAAGCACATGAAAATGTAAATCAATTACGTGGAAAGCAAGGGATAAGAATGACTCGCTAGCAAAATACCAAGAGAGCAATATTACATTTCCTTCATTATTTTTAAAAATAGTTTATGGTGTATAATAATAATACTGGAAATGGGTTAAACCACCAACTTTAAGTTAATGAGCACGAAATATTAATTACTATAAAAAATTTAAAAAGAAAATAAAAATGACTAACAATTTTACATCTCCTTCATTATGTTATTAAAAGTAGTGGGCCATTATAGTGCTGCAAATCGAAACCACCAATTGCTACATAAGTTTTAAGAAGAAAATAAAAAAAGATAAAGAACAATTATGCATCTCCTTTATGATTCCATTAAAGTTAATGGTGATTATCTCGGTAGGAAATAAAATTGCTTCCACGACATAATAAAGGCAATATACCAACTAAACTAACCATCATATGTTCCTTATGTAGCATTGTTTATCTTGACCCATAGAAGCTAGCAGTCTCATACGCAAATAATAAATCACACACAGCTGCTTTTCGAGAAATTATAACCTTCTACACTCGATTACTTTGCAAATAAGTGACTCTTATTCTAGGAGAAATGCTTAGCGAGTAGCAAACCTTCCACTAGATACTGATTTCTAAAGTTCATTTTTTACCACCAGCAAAAAATGTTTTGGAAATAGAACTTCCATAAACATAAAACATAAAACCACGGAAGTAAGTCAGGTTCAAAACCCAAAGGGCATGCTCGCCAAAATAAAATTTAGATTTAAAAAAGGGATTTTTTAGAATTGAAGTTATTCCAGGTGCTCCATGATTCATAAAAGGAGCTGATGAAGGGAAAGGCACTGGTTGTGACTTGGACGCTCCAAAGTTGGGTTCATGTGTTGATTATTGTAAGCATAATTTGGATTTCAAAATTTTACTTAACAATAGAGTATGCGGCCCTCATGAACTTTGCCAATAGGATTATAAAGTCTGTTGAATTAGCAACCATCCTCAAACTAATTTGATTTTTTATATTCCATGCATCTATATTCCATAAAATAAGAAAAAAACACATTCTGATGTCACAATTGGCTAACTTTATTTTTCTCCAATGAGATAAATTTCAAAGGAAATTTTGTATGAAACATCTGCCAAAAGAAATTTAGATGAGTTTTTGATATTAATGGTCGGAATTCATATACTAAGTTAGCAGGGATACTTTGGAGTAATTTTGATTTTTTATTTTGATTTTTAATTTCTTTAATGTTTGACCCACATGGGTCTGCAGGTGCATCCCCAAAACACCTTTGACATTTAGCAAGAATAGCCCAATGTTTCAGATGTGGTTGAACTTTCCCTTCAATAATAAGTGAAGTTATTCAGATGACACAAACTTTTGACAAAACGTCTCAATGAAATGTGGCCTTCCAATAGGACATGATTGTAGTATATGTGGCTTCTTGATAGAGTCCTGGTGATCTCTCAACAAATACAATGAGAAGTTGTAGAGACAAACTTGGCAACCTTTTGCCAAAACAAGAGCTCCGGGATAGGGCATGGGTTCCATCAAAAAATAATTAAACGTGGATTTTTATGATATGCTGCCGTTGAGACTGCCCTGCTAGACATGCATGCAAAATCTGGTTGCATACAAAAGACCCTTATATAGTTTAATAACAATGTGCTTTGATGGAAATAGGATATGCGCAAAATGTGATTCTTGGAAAATCCTTCAAGATTGTTAAGCAAATGGATATGCACAAAGTCTTCACATTCTCCTGCGCTCCAGCCCAAAATGGAGTTACCAGAATAGCAGGACCGAACAGAGGTCGCATGTCTCTGGCCACTCAATTATCTGTTGCCTTCAGTTTCAATAGCAAAATCACCCTTTGTCTCCCATCAGGCAGACCTTACACTTGGCTAATTAACAATCCATCTTGTGAACTGGGCATGTTCAAGTATCATCTGTACGTTGTTTATATAGGATCTGTTATAGCAGTTCAGAACTACGGTGGTTCAGAACACTAAGCGCTATTTACTCTCCAGTCAAAATCAAAATATTTTGTGCAGAGAAATCTCTATATGCACAGCTTTTATCTCTATCAAATCTCATGAGATTCAATGCTTCTCATATCAAACAGGGAAAGAAGGTCAAAGATTTGCAATCGCTAATTTTTCCAGGCCAACAAGAGGTGTTTCATGGCATGAGACAAAGTTAACAGCCATGCTTGGGAATGAATTCCCATAGTAAATGCCTTTCAGCTAAATAACCCTAATTTGCCCCAACAGCCAATCAAGTAGAAACCCCCCTTACTAGAGATCCCGAGATCGTACATACCCTGTTGGAGAGCATATCAACCTTTATTTTTTTTATATAATATATAACTGGTTGCTTCTATATCATATCCTTTTTCTTCCAAGCCTTCGGGTGTGACTTTTAGACCCCTCTTCAGTGATATTTGGATCATTGATAGGTATATGGATTGCTTTCACTAATCTGGTCTAGAAGTTATACCGAAAGCATGAGTACTACTCAATATATTGACCTTTGGAAATAAAAGAAACAATATACAATATAACATATAATTCATCTTAGTTTTACAAGCAGTGGGATGTAACCCTTGTTCCAATTGATCCTTAACACAACAGTTGGAAGAAAAAAGAAAAATTTGTCAACACTTGGTTGCCCCCGCAAAATTGCATTTTTCTTGATTTCTGTCAAAAATCTACTACCGGTGAAAAATAATCCTAATTGCATTTGTCTTGGTTTCTATCAAAAACTTCAGCATCAGTCCATGATAATCCCCATTGCATTTCTTTGTAGTTTCCTAGCTCAACTAAAGGGTTCATTTGTATGGAAAGCAACACAATTTCAAATTCCCATAGTGTAATAAAATACCATAAGACAACCCATATCATGGAAGACACCTTACAGTATTAAAATGCTTTTAAAAACACTCGAGAATTATGGTAACAAAAAAATCGAAGAACAACGGTTTCGACACTTAAATATATCAAACCAACATGGTTTTTTTTTACTAATAGTCATTATGATTAGAAAGTACAAGAAATCAAACATGATCTCAAAATCCGATGACAATGTTCCTTTTAATCACATCTTGACATCTACGGAACCATAAAATGTAAAAGAGGGAAATGAATGCATGAAAAGAGAACCCTGTTATAGTAGTGAGTTAGGAAGTAGTTAGAGATGCATAAAATTGAAGTCTTCAGCTTCCATCAAAGGGCTCTCAGCTCATCATAGAAGGCCAGTGACACAAAGCCTAGTATAAATGTACATACTAAATTTGTTGATGTCTAAGTTCCTAAAACTGTAGATTAAGAGAATTTGAAAGAATTGTAACTATATATAATTTAAAAACAATTGTTATTGCTAATGCACATTTTCTAAATCTGATTTTAAATATGAAAATTGGGAGGCCTTATTTATCTTTTTGTTTTTGAGTCTCTTCAATCACCAAGTATTTCCATGTATAATTTTCTACTATTGAATTTTGTCTAAAACTGTAGATTCACCAAGTTCCTAAAACTGCTGCCACTTGTGGTCAGATGAGAGGAACCGGGAAAATTTCCAGAAAGAAAGAGCCTTTCTGTCAAAAATTTTGACCATAAAACTTTCAATAGTTCTGTTGATGAGTATTAAGAAATTACTTTATTTACAGTGCCCAAAAAATTGGCACTCATAGCACATAGTACCCTGACTACAGATATAAGAGAAGCATATGAAGTTAATAAGATACAACCACAAGGTGAATAATATGATGATAGGAAAGCTAGTTAAATGCAAAACAAAAGAAAGTATGAAATTTATCTATCAAAAGGTTTTTTCACATTAATAAGATTGACAAAGCGCAAATGTACAATGAAGCAAGTCTCAAACTTAAGGAAGTAAGAGCTATCAAAAACATAACATAATGTTATTTTGATCGAACAACTGAAAGAGCACATAGTAGATGTTTGCACCATATAGCTACCTAAACTACTTTTATGTACATAATTTTAATGGAGCATGCCCGTAATGGTTTTCATTTTTTCTTGGCATCTCTTTTTTTCCCTTGGTGACATTAGCAAATTTTTTTGCACCATGTGGTTTTTTCCCTCCAGCATGTATTGTCTTTGCAGTTATCCCCATATTTTTCATTTTGTCATTAGGTTCATATTATAGAGCATCTTCAGGATGATCATACACAAGCCCAAATCCCCTTGAGTTGGGGCCTGCCATACGGAACTTGGAAAGATAAAGAGGATAGGAAGGATGCAGGTAGAGATGTTCTCTAACCAATTCAGCGACCACAGGTTTTTTCGGTTTCGGTTGCCTACAATGGAGCACATTGACCACAAAATTTGTTCGGTTGAAAGCATCTTCTCGTTCCAAGTGCGGAGTGGTGATTATCACACCATGTGGAGGAAGAACAACTATATTTTGAGTCTTCATTGCTACTGCAACTTCACAAGCAACCCAAAGTAATAGAAATGTAAAAAACCAATTCTATAGATGCTATGCAAACCTTGATAAGTTCCACGCTAGAAATGGAAGTTAAACACATTGTTTTTTTGTTGTAGAGCACCAACAAGGAATCAAAGACAAATATTGGGGTGTCATTTTTTGGCAGGAAGCTTTAAAATCCTTGCCAATGGATAGTCTAACGCCCAATAATAGGAGTTTCGATGTGGCATCCTAGGGGCAAAAACCCCTCAACACACACCGAATCCTGCCATTGTCGAAGGCACTTGCCCCTTTATGCCGTGGTTGAAGACTGAAAGAAAAAAATAGTTTTCTTTATGCAACACATACAATAATAAGATGTTTTAAGATAAACAAATTTACCCACATACTTAAGAATCTATAAAAATGTAGAAGGAAAAAATGCAAAAAAACAACACATAATCAATAACCAATTTTATAAACAATACGGTAGGGATTTTTCATGCCATAAAAAAAAAATAGGTTATTTTGAGAAGAAGCTTAAAGTTCATGAACACAACAACTACATAAAGGCAAGCGAGACACTTCATTCACAAAGAAGAATACCATATTCTAAGAGCAATCTTAAAGTTCATGAACATCACAATTATATCTTTGCATTAAACAATCAACAATGTGCATTGAATGGAATTGTGGAGTTCTATAAACTGAAAGGAAATAACTGTACATGAGAGTACACAAAGAAAGTAATGCAAAACAACAAGATCAGATCTACAGAAGACAATGTTTATTTCTTAGATGGCTTATTCTGCTAACACTTAAAGATATAATTTGGATAAATCAGTATAAAAGCTAACCATAGCGAATATAGAAATTTTAAATTAAAGTAACTAGTCATGGAGTAAGCTTATAGATGATTGATTTGATTCAGGAAGAACTTTAAATCTATTTTTCGGAAGAAACTAAACTTAAATAGTTAAGGAAGCTATTGAGGATTTAAAAAGTCCATTAACCAAGGGGAGACTCATTGTGTTTTTTTACGATTATTTATTAAATTAGAAAATATTGTTGTAGACATTTTAAATTTCTATATTTTAGTAGTTTTGGGTATATTTAGGGCCAAGGTTATGAGATCCATCTTTTATTTTGTCGAAATACATGTAAGGTATCTCCCCACGTATCCATGATCCCCGTCCCAAATCTCCCACCCTTCAGTTTTACCTAGAACCTCAAAGCACCTATGGTAATATTTATACAACAATTCCCAATACTTTGACTCCTCCACAATATTTGTTAGAAAATCTTTCATTAATGTTATACAAAGATAAAGAATAATATGATTTATGTCCAAACCCTAACATGTAAATTTTTCAGCGATAATCTATTTTGGAAAACAAGTAATATGATTGCTATTCAAATAATTATCCATTCTCTCTTTAGGAATGATAAAATGTGGGGATGGAAAATTTATTAAATCTGGAAGTATCCACTAAATCGTACAGTTTAAAGGGGGCTAATTTTAGTAGGAAGTAGTTTCTCCAAATTCTAGGAAACAGGATGCACGAGAAGAGTTTACAAAACAAAAACAATAAAAATTTACAAAATATAATACATTTAACATTTGACAAGTTTGAGGTAATCATACTTTTCTCATTGACAATATTTATAGACAAAAATGCATTATATTTGTGAAAGCAGAGAAACATATTATGATTCGTTAGTGGTTAGAGCAAAAAGATTCCTCTATCACATAAATCTTTAAAATTGTAATATGATTGCATCCAAAGCTCAAAATCATACAAACAACTCAACAAAGGTATCTTGAGTCTAGTTGGAGAGTTTGGGTGCCATCTTGAAAATACCTACAAAGCATCCACTAAATCGATGGATAGTGGGTAGTTGGAAGTATTCTCCAAATTCTAGGAAAAGGATGTACATAAGAGTTTACAAAATAAAAACAATAAAAATTTACAAAATATAATATATTTAACGTTTGACAAGTTTGAGGTAATCATTGGTTTCTCAATGTCAAATAAAGGCCATAGGTTACGAGTAGAAATGCATTACATTTGTGACATCACAAAAATAGATTACATTCGTTGTAGCACAAAGATGCCTCTGTCACATAAATCTTTAAAATTGTCCTTTCTATTTGAAGCTCAAAATAATACAAACAACTCAACAAAGGTATCTTGAGTCTAGCTGGAGAGTTTGCAGTGCCATCTTGAAAATGCCTACAAAGCATCCTAGCCAAACTGATGGACAGTCAAGTTTTGTGAAGATTTCATTCTCTCCACTAATTAGTGACCTATTTTTAGCAAGTTAGAAAAGTTGCAGTAGCTCTTAGTTAAGACTCAATGGCTTTGCTCGTATGTCCTATTTTGAAAATTTGGGTTAAATCTATTTATGATAAAGTCATTTTTTAGTTCATGACTATGTGAGACACTAACTTGGCATATAAGAGCTCTCTTGTGGAAGAACACAATGGTATTTCTTCCTTCATTCACCATATATAGTGTTCAATTTTTGTAGTCCTAGGTTTCAACCCCATGATCGAGCTTGGGAGTAAAAACAAGGCATACCTACACCCTGAGTTCGTTGTGTTTGTAGTCATTAAAAATTTAATAATGGTTGAATATAAAAGAACAGTAAGATGTCATTTTGACAAAAGTTCATCTTGAAAATTATCATCTTGCTTTTCCAAAAAATGATTTCCAAAATGTATCAGGGTCTTCAGTATTATAGAAAAGTATGGAGTTTCCAAAGATGGAATATATATGTTCAGATTCTAATGGGCTTTAGTCATATTAATTAAATCTATGGTTCATAAATACATCTCATTTATCAGATAAAGTAGTACCTGGTGACTATTGTCAGCAAATATAGCAGTTAGATTATAGAATGACATTGTGACCTAAAAAAAGCTACTGATACGAAATTGCAGGAAGATTGTTTCTAACACAACTATATGAAAATATGTTTTATTCAGGTCTCTGGCGGAGGGTTGCCATAGGTTGTTTCATGGTTGGGCCGTCATTCTATATGCAGTCAATTCGATGTCTCAATACAAGAGTATACAGGAATTTATGCAAACTGTTCTAACACATCTGACAAGTATCTCTAGATTTATGCACACAAAATCAAAAATTACTATTCTGGCAAACTGCAATCCATCTGTTTCTTTGTATAACAACTATCTTTATATAAACAATTCCATGCAAATACTGTAAACAGATTTAATATTTCACACAAAATTAAAACAAATCTGGATGTGGCAAGAGCACAAGCTAAATTTGTCAGAGGGAAATCTGTGAAGGGAAAAAAGCTTTCAAAGATGGATTAAACTGTCAATCATCACCAATAACTATACACATTACAGATGTAGAAGATGCAAAAAATAATTACCCTCTTCTTTAAATCGCGGCTGTGATGCTGGATGGCTTCCTCCAGTCACGCAGTCTCCAACTCCAACCACACTCAGCAGGGAAAGAGAAATGGACTTCGGCTACAATGTTTGATGGCCACACACAAAGAACAATAAAACAGGTTGTAAAAACACTCCTCATTACAAACAGCAAAACCCTTCCCGAAACCCTAAAAATGTCATGTCATTTTTTAATAACCCTGATCACCCACCAGTTGAAAACAACCACGAGTTGCATCGCACAGGGGCGACCATACTCGCCTGTTCATCGTGACGATGGAGGTGTGGCTTGTTTATGGTTGCATTACAATCCTTTGCTCTGCTCAATCCTTATCTTGGTCACCACATGTAGGGCGCTTAACATCTTTGTGCATCATCAATCAATGCATCAGAACCATTGTTGTGTCTCTGTTTGCGTCAAATGGGAGGAGGCCTTCTACTAGAGAACACGCCTTTTAGTGTAAATATACTACCCTCCCCTCCCAATATATTACTTTTCTGTATTAAAAAAACTACCTTCTTTTGTTTTATTTTGGCCTTTTAAATATAAGTTTTACCAATCTGTATTTTCTTGTATGCCATGGCCATCTTGTTAGCAAATTTAATACATTGTTTATTGGTTAGTTTGGGTACAGGCGGTTACACCTCCTAACCGTTTTCACTGTGTATTTATTTCCCCCTCGTGCATCCAATATATTCATTCAGACATTATTTTATATTGCTCCTGTGCTAACATTGGTATCAGAGCGTGGAAGTGGGAGCGAGGGAGCCAGAAAGGTTTGTATTCCATTAATTTCATGGACTGTTGAATATATGCTGGAAACCGCCGCTTCCCCTCCTTCGTGGAATTTATTTGAGCCTCTGTCCATCCTCTGCCTGCGTGCTGTGCGTTATTTGCTGTTATTTGTTGTTCTTTGATTGGTGCGTCCTCTGCCTGAGCGTGGGAGAAGAAAGAAGACTGCTGGAGGAAGCAGTTAGTTGTAAAACTATTTTTTTCTATTCATCCCTAAAACGCGTGGAGAGGAGACTCAGATTTCTCTGCCAGTCCTGTCCGTTTTGGCTGTGCTGTGCGTGGAAGCTTGAGACAGTGGATTGCAGTGCGTGGAGGAAACGGGCTGTGTATGACCTGTGCGCTGAAGGAGATCCTCAGCCTGCGTGGAGATCCAAACGACCTGATTTCATTCCCTCTCATTGGAGCCGCTGTTCTTTTGTTTGGACGTGGCTGGAATTGATGTGCAGACCTTGCGTGAAGGAGAGGAGATAACTGAGCCGGAAATACTGAGCCTAATTCACCTGCGTACGAGCATGGAGCCGCGGTTTCAAGAAGCCGGCGCCAAGGGCCCGCTGTGGGAAGAGATTTCCACCGGAATGTCTTGTCTGGGATACGACCGCAGTGCCAAGAGACCCAGAAATAATGGGGAACGTGGTGTTTAACGGCCACCAACCAAGGTCTTTGTTAGATTCATCCAACCGAAAAAATATGCAGCGCGAGGAGATCATCTTCATTTCCTGTGCATTGTGTTCGTGAGGGCTGCATAGAACCGTGGGCCAAGATACCTAAGAATTGAAGAAGACAGTTATGAAATATAACCGCTTCAAACAAAATGAGAAGACCATACCTGTGCGCAGCGACAACATGAAGAATTCTGTTGTTTTTCATGTCTGGCAATGTGGCATCGATCATTAAACTGATCCAAGTCCGCCTGCGAGTTATCCCATCAACGACCATTTCTCGGCGTGTGAGGAAACAAGCAGTGACCAGAAGAGTAAATAGTCAGGCATGTGAGCGTACTCAGAGGAGGATACCCGTGGTACAAGCCCGTAGTTCAAGAATTCAAAAAGAAGAATCAGTCACCAAAGAGGGAGAAGAGAGCATGTGGCAATGACCATGACCAACTTATCAAAGAGCTTTGTGTGGAGTTTGACATGAGTGGCATCGACCACCGAAAACCCAGGTGTGTGTTGGTAGACTCCTTCCCCCAACATCTTCTCAACTGTTGTTCGCAGACCATGCAATACATTAGCAAGCGCATCGTACAAAAGATCAGGAGACATGTGGAATTTGTTTGAATCAAATCGGAACAAAACGAGATTAAGCCCCTTCATTCATTCATCAAATTTGCTATCAAAGATGGACGCGAACAACCAGCCTATGATCCCATGCAACAGTCTGAGAGCATGAAAGTCATGCCCAGAGATGTTAGCAACATTGCAAGCAAGCATAGAGACATGCCGCATTTGAGAGAACCGAAGAGCATCGGTATCTACTCTTAGCCAGTCTCCAAAACTTGCAATCCGAGGACATAATGGACTGAGTCTTGTTCGACATATAGACGGAGAAGAGTTGTGTCGATCCAGATGACAAATGCGAGATTAAATGCCCTCAGGCACATCTGTGGCGCACCACACGAGCTTTCGAGCTCACTTCTTCATCTATTTCTTCTACAAACGAGAGCACATCTGTCATAGAGATTCAAGAAAATCCAGGCAAAGTCCTTGTTGCAAGAAGCAAATAGGACATGTCGTGACGTAACAAGATGATGAATCTGGGGTAGATTTGTAAAAACAATATATTAAGGGGGGGAATGTTAGCAAATTTAATACATTGTTTATTGGTTAGTTTGGGTACAGGCGGTTACACCTCCTAACCGTTTTCACTGTGTATTTATTTCCCCCTCGTGCATCCAATATATTCATTCAGACATTATTTTATATTGCTCTGTCTTTAACACATACGACTTGAGCTATATATACATATACATATACATATATATATATATATATATATATGAATGAAAAACCTTTTATATAAGAATTTGAGTTAGTATTTTTATTTAAGATATGGTATATAAATATATTTGTGCACACACACACACACATATATATATATATACACACACAAGTATATATATGTGTACAAATATATTTATATACCATATCTTAAATAAAAATACTAACATGCAAATTCTTATATAAAAGGTTTTTCATATATATATATATATATTCAAAATGAGAGCTTTCACAAAAGAAAAGAAAGGTAAATTCTACAAACAAAGATTATATGTCTTGGGCAAATGAAGAATACCCAAATGGGTATTTTCGGTTAAACCATGCTTACAACAAATGAATAATAGAAATTACAAACAATCTCTTGAATAGGGTAGAATAGAGATTTAAAAATAAAATAAATAAGTGTGGGGGATGTGTATATCCATCCCAAGCTTCATCTCCTCCTCCCATGGCTTCCTCCTCTTCCATCTTCCCTTAACCTACAAAACCAAAAATGAATGAAATGAGAAAAGGGATGAATAAAAGCCTTCCTTAAGAGATTTTAGGGTTGATTTGAAATTATCCCATCCAATGGTCAATAGTGGATTCATCCAATGACCCAAAATGTTTCCTATGTAAATGTTAGGTGAAAGTAGGTGAGATAATCATTTGATCACATGGGTCTTTTGAATGGGGCCACTTGTGTGGTTTGAAAGCTAATTTAGTTATTGCTTTTTCTTTTGATTTATTTTTAGTAAAATCTTTTCATTAATAGTATATACAACATTGATATTTGAAATGAATAGTTTGTGCAAATGGAATTATTGCTTGACCTTAGGAACCAACATATTAAAATTAATTTAGGATTAATTCAATGAAATATTTTAAACCTAACCATAGATTAAATCAATTTTTAAAGTTAAATATGAGAAATTAAGTAATTTTTGTAATGATCATTTGAAACTAAAGGTTAACCTTTTCGTCGCATTCGTTTCCTTTAAAAAAACATATTCGATAATTTGTCTATTATAACCTTTATTTGAGTTTGGGTTTCATGTGAAATATTTTGTGGGCATTACAAAAGGTCTTGTGCAGGAATGACGAGGAATAATGCTACATATTCAAATGCACTGGCACCACCAATCTTATTGGTATGAACACCCAATTAAAATATAAGCATATATCTATAGTCACAATCTTCCAAATAAACGTCACACTTTGGGCAATGGAAGAGGGAATCTCTTGAATTGAACTTCTTTCTACATTTTTTCCTTCCCCATTTGAGAACATGCCATGTAATAGAAATTTTCTAGGGTTACAAATTTGATTTTGCAAATGACATTGTAAAGATTATTCTTTTCAGAAAAAAATCTTGTATTGCTTAAATTGTCACTCTAATGATGGACACACCTTCATGCGATCGTTTCTTCGATAATGAAGGAGAAAATATAGATCAGTCCTCCTTGGAAAACAATTATATTAATAGTTGTGTCTCTTCGATGGCCGGGTCCAAACATAATTGTCACATTGACTATATCTAGCAAAATGTCATTCCAGGTTGTCCTTCTAGCTGATTTGAGGGCGAATATGGATTATCGCCTATTTGTACACATTATAGATAGTTGATTCGTTCCCTAAAATATCAGAGTTTGCACCCCAAAGTGTCAGTTCGACAATATAGTTTGAGAAGTCCGTGAGAAAATAACTCCTTTTACGGGTTTCGGATCTATCTTTATTTTTAATTGTGGAAACATAAGAAACCAACAAAACAACACCTGTAATATCCCCCATTGCATTACAGGGGAAAAATTCATACTCTTTAACCATATTGAAGCAAAACATATTCGATTGGATGGTTACTTGATCAGCAGGGAAGTGCACAACAGAATAGGATGGCTGAAAATGACCTCCCACGGGGAATTCAGTCGGTTTTATTCCTTATTTATGGATTTCACTTGGCCATTTGAAATGATGTACGTCTCTCAAACCTAAACTCGCATTTAGAATTCATTAGCTACATTATCAAAGCATGTAATATGGACCTGACCACCTTCTTCATAGACCAAATAACACCCAAAGAATCTCTCATGCTTTCTATAATTTGTATATTCACGAAGCACGATCTTAAAAAACTCTCTACCCTTTATGTAAAAAGATCTCAAATAAGGGCTGAGAGTGGCCACATGCACAATACTATAAGCTGCCGGCTGTAAGCCACCAAACTTAAGTGGAGGGATTTGTGTAAAGTCTTGTTCTTTGGAGCCGATGGAACACCTGTCAACCAGTTCGGGGCACACGTTTTCAAGCGACCCAATAATTGCAGATTGCGGAAGAAATATATTCATTTTCAACACCAAAATTATCCAGCGAGAGAAGGGTAAGGTGTATAGAAACCTACATTAGAACCGAACAGAGTGCAAGAAATCACACACAAAAGTGAAAAGGGTTTTTATTCGTTATAACATTTCCATTAAGATATGTACATGTGAAGGAACTCAGTTTCATAAGAGCACCTTTGTTAAGCTTGTTAGCAAGTATATGGCCGTTAAATTGTGAGGACAAGAGGCCGTTCAGGAACTGAATTCCATTAAACAAGGAAGCTTTAAATTTCAAGCCAACACCTTTCAACGGATACCCTGGATTCAATGCTATGATATGCAGTACTGGCTCAATAGCAGGGATGGTGTCGATCACTATGTTTATGTCATTCTCAGTCATACCGGGCTCCATCCTAAAAAAATACCGATGTTATTTTTTTAGTTTCTACTCAAACAACATTAATAACAATACGATTTAGCACCACATGAAAGAGAAGTTTTTTTCCCCAAATGCAAAGTGCGGAAGTCTACCGTTTGGCAAAGGCAGTCTCATGACAACCACAACCGCCACAATTGGAATTGCCTGTTACAGGAATCACATAGTGTTTTTTTCGACAAGGCAACACGAGTATGCAAACAACATCCATAAATACTTTTACCTTTCCCAATAATAGAATTCGAAAAACAAGACCACTCTAATAAAGTATGAAAATTTGTTGAAAAAATATCGATTATGAATAATTATAATATATTTAATATGAATAATATATATAAAATTAAATTTTAAATTTATATATTTTTTTATTTATAAATATACATGTTCTAATTTGATGTGTGTGTTTGTGTATTTATATTTTTCTTTAGTTTATACTATTAAATTTTGAAGTAAATAAAAATATAGTTTTATAAATAAAAATATTTATATCATATATGTTTTTGTTTAGTTTTACCAATTATTTTTAGAAGATTTATATTGGGTTAATCTATTATATATAGATGGGTTTGGTTTTGTTTTAGTTTTACCGCAATTTTAGGCATATACCGCATTGTAGATTTTAATGGGAGCCACACTTTTTTACTGTCAACTACAACAATGCCTACATCAATAATTTAATTTTGTTCATGCTCAAAACAATTCTTCACTTCTCTCCCGATACAAACTACAAAGAGAAAATACTCAAAAGATAATGCAAACTATCTTGGCATAAGAACAATAATTTCATAAGCCAATGTAGGCCCATTTGGCGAGATAATTATGCAACACATCATGTCTCCAACTATTTAGCACAACTTCAATCATTTATCGAGAGTTTGAAACCAAGGAGATGTGTTGCTACAAGAAAGTACACATACACTTGATTCATGTGTAAAGATACAAAATTTGATAAGTTGGCGAAGGTTTCAAATGTTGATTTGATACGAGTGGAAGTAGGTTACTGATCGCAATCATAATGGAAGATGATCATGTTGTTAATCTTAGTAGTTAGTAGCTTGGACAGCTGTTTGTCCTCATCCATTTGTTATGGGTAGTTTGGACAGCCTAGAATTTAGAGAAATAGTTGTTTTTGTCAAACAAATATTGTTAGGATAAGAACAATTGTTATCTAATATTGACTCCTTTTAGGTGACACCTCATAACCAAGTTTGTTATGGTTATTGAGTTGTCTTAATCTCAGCCATTCATTTTCAACGAGAGTAGTATATAAGGGGGTCAGTGGGGTCATTTGTAACAAGGAAATTTTTAGAGAAACTTGCAATGTTAGCAAGTAGTCTTGCAGTGTTAGCAAGGGCACAAAGTGATAGCGTTGGAGATAGCAGTGGAGGAATATCAGCAGGAGGATTAGGAGATTGTCGGAGCTCGCGGTAAAAGGCAAGCGCGTATTTGTATCTCTTGATTTGTTGAAGTTTAATATATTTCTCATCTGTAGTACTGGTTTTCCCTACGGGGTTTTTCCAGGGACAATTGTCCGAAAATATTGTGTTCACCTTGTTGGGTATTTTTTTATGTGTTTGTATTTGTGAAGTTACAGTTGTGTTATTTTCCAATATTTGTTGATCAAATAATCTTACAAGATAGGAGGTTAATAATCAGTAACTGTAATAGATTTTTCACATGGTATCAGAGCTAAGTTCGGGTAGAAGAGATTTACCCTAGGTGAAAGAAAGTGAGGGTTTATAAAACCCAGTTTAACCTCTTCAAAATTATTATTATTATTTTCCTTTAAGATGGCCTCAGCGGGTTTAAGAGATCAAGTTAGATTGGATGGAGCCTCGAATTTTGGTGTCCGGAAAGCGAGAATTTCTCTATTCTTTGGAAGAGAATGGTATCGGGAATATGTGACCACCTGTTGTTGCACTGTACCTACAGATGCAACACAACTCTTAGCATATAAGAAGGAAGATGCCAAGGCGAGGAGGCTGATTCTTGATGGTGTCAAGGATCATATTGTTCCGCATATTGCAGAGTTAGATACAACAAAGACGATGTGGGATGCCATTATGAATCATGCAGAATGCTACCACTAACCGGAAGCTGATTCTCAGAGAAAAGTTAAGGAATACCCGGATGAATAAGGGAGAAGACGTCACAAGTTACCTCACCGAACTTAGACTTTTCAAGGATGAATTGGCAGCTGTTGGAGACAAACCAAGTGATGACGAGCTAGTGAGAATAGCCCTAAATGGGTTTACTAAGCAGTGGGATGTCTTTGTTCAAGTCATCAATGGACGAGACACCTTACCGAGTTGGGATCGACTATGGAGTGATTTCACTCAGGAGGAGCTTAGACTAAGTCTTGTCAATGGAGCCAATAATAAAAGTCAGAAAAGTGAGGTGGAACTTGTAAATGTTGCCCTAGTGGGTAAAGGGAAAGCAAAGAAGGGGTCTAGTAAAGGATCAAATTCACAAGGTGAAAAGAAGAAGAAAGATTCTTCGAAGATCAAGCACTATGGCTGTCACGAGTTTGGACACTATGTCAGCGATTGCCCAGAAAGGAAGAAGAATGAAAAGAAAGGAAAGAAGCAAGTTACGGCTTCAGCAAGTGCAGATGAGCTCTCTAGTAGAATGGAAGATGAGTTTGCACTCATAGCATGTATGGTTAGCTCAACCTCACAGAGTGTTTGGTACATAGATAGTGGGGTGTCATATCATATGACAGGAGTTAGAGAATATTTCTCTAGTTATAAGGAAGAGAGCACCAGAATCCAGATCTCTATGGGGAACATGTCCAAACTCAACTCAGTTGGGAAAGGGACTATTCAGTTTCAGAGGGAGAGAGGTAAGATGATTCCCCTTCATGATGTGTTGCATGTTCCAAGCTTAGGGATGAATTTGATTTCTGTATCTATCCTTCAGGACAAAGGGTACAATGTACTCTTTAGAGGGACACATGTGTTGATCAAGCACAAGGATTTGAAATCACCCATAGCTATTGGAGTTAGGAGCGGCCAGCTTTATACGCCGTAGTTTGACATTCCTAAGGCACTCATGAGCAACAATAATCTTAGAGATCAGGGAGAGCTATGGCATAGAAGGATGGGCCATATCCATCATGGAGCCCTTAAATTACTTCATGAGACAGTGACAGGTGTTCCTGAGGTGAGCACAGAGCACGATGATGTATGTAAGGGATGCGTGTTGGGGAAGTTTGCTAAAGCATCTTTTCCAAGGAGTGACACCAGATCCAAGGGCGTTCTTGATCTAGTACATTCAGATGTATGTGGACCAATGTCGACGAAGTCTCTCAGAGGGTATGAGTACTTTGTTACTTTTATTGATGATTTCTCCAGGAAGACATGGATATACTTCTTGAAGACCAAGGATGAGGTTTTCAGTCGCTTCCAAGAGTTCAAAGCTCTTGTGGAGAATTCGACAGGAAGGAAGATAAAAGTTCTTTGGTCAGACAATGGAGGCGAGTACAAAAGCAATGAGTTCCAGGAGTTCTGTACCAGAGAAGGAATCAAGAGAGAGTGGACTGTTCCTTATAATCCGCAACAGAATGGAGTTGCTGAGAGGAAGAATCGGTCTATAATAGAGGCATCAAGGGCTATGTTGCATGACCAATATTTACCCCGTTATCTATGGGCAGAGGCATGCAATACAGCAGTATACATACAGAATAGAGTTCCACATAAGGTACTAGGGAAGATGACACCAGAGGAAGCATTCACTGGGAAGAAGCCAGATGTCAGTCACTTTAGGATCTTTGGGAGTTTGGCATATTGTCACATTCCTAAGGATACATGTACCAAGTTAGATCAGACTGCAGAGAGAGGGTACTTTGTGGGGTACAGTGAAACCTCTAAGGCATATCGGATATTTATTCAGGGGACAAGGCATTTAGAAGGTCTAGAGATTTTCCAGTAGATGATTAGAGTAAGCAGCCAATGAAGCTCCAAGGATCACTCAATCGAGTCAAGGGCAGCAAAGCTCGAGTACAGTTACTAGTACAAGCATAGACTCAGGAGGAGAGAGTTTTCAAAGTATAGAGAAACAGTGCAAGAAGAGACACATCAAGAAGACATGGAGGTTGATATTTCATCCTCTACAGTTGGCAGCAAGAACCGTGAGGTTCAATCAGACACAGAAGAATACTCAGGAGTTAGTGGGTACTCCTAGGAGGAGTGATAGACAACGGAAACCACCAGCCAGGTATGATGACTATGTTGCATTAGTTAGTAAGTTGGTAGATAGTGAACCTTCTAGGTATCGGGAGGTTGCACAACATCAAGTGTGGCAAGAAGAAATGGTTGAGGAGTATACTTCAATTATACGAGAATGATGTGTGGGAGGTAGTGCCTACACCAACAGATAGATAGGGCGATGGTTGGATCATCTTTGGATCTATAAGATCAAGCATGGTGCAGATGGTAGCATCGAGAAATATAAGGCAAGGTTCATGGCAAAGGGGTTCTCTCAGAAAGAGGGAATAGACTACGAGGAAACTTTTGCTCTAGTTGCCAGGTATACTTCTATACAAGCTGTAATCTCAATTTCAGCACAGATGGGATGGCAGATCCATCAAATGGATGTCAAGACAACGTTTCTTAATGGTGAGTTGAAAGAGGAGGTATACATAGAACAACCAGAAGGCTTTGTAGCACACAACAAAGAGACCCACGTGTGTAGATTGAAGAGAGCGTTGTATGGACTCAAGCAGGCTCCCAGAGCATGGTATGAGTGCATTGATAGTTACTTGCAGGAAATGGGCTTTGTGAAGAGTGAGGCAGATGCTAATCTCTACTACTTGGTAGTTGGAGGTGAGATTCTCATTCTTGTTCTATATGTAGATGACTTGTTTCTTACAGGTTCACTGGGGCTCATAGAAGAATGCAAGAGGGATCTTGCAACGGAGTTCGAGATGAAGGATTTGGGACTCATGCACTACTTTCTAGGCATGGAGGTATGGTAGAAAGATGGAGAGATTTTCCTTGGGCAAGGGAAATATTGCATGGAAATCTTGAAAAGGTTCAGGATGGAATATTGCAAAGCCACGTCTACACCCATGATCATGAATTGGAGGAAGGTAGACACATCCAGGGAGAAGGATGTAGATCCCACCTTATACAGGCAGTTGATTGGTTCTCTCATGTATTTGGTCAATACCAGGCCAGATATAGCTTTTGCAGTTAACTCTCTTAGTCAGTTCATGGTTGAGCCAAAGAGAGTGCATTGGACTGCGGAAAAGCATGTGTTGCGTTATTTGTGAGGTACAATCGAGTATGGAATTAGATATGCTCGAGGTGAAGGAATCAGGTTGATGGGCTATACTGACACAGATTGGGCAGGTAGTACAACGGACAAGAGGAGCACTTCAGGGTGTTGTTTCAGTCTGGGATCAGGAGTTGTATCTTGGTTCAGTAGGAAGCAGAAGTCTGTGGCTCTAAGTTCAGCAGAGTCAGAGTACATAGCAGCTAGCATGGCAACATGTGAAGCTATATGGCTTTGGAAGTTGCTAGTAGCTTTGTTTGGTCAGAAGGTTGAGACTACGGTGATACATTGCGACAATCAGAGTTGCATCAAGTTGACTGAGAATCCGGTGTTTCATGATAGGTCAAAACATATAGACATCAAGTATCACTTCATCAGAGATTGTGTACAGCGTAGGGTTGTTAAGCTACAGTTTGTACCTACAGATCAGCAGGTAGCAGACATTCTGACAAAGGCATTGGGGAAGGAAAAATTCGTCTTCTTCAGAGAGATGTTGGGTGTCATGCAGAATAGCTTCCTCGCTAAGAGGGAGTGTTAATCTTAGTAGTTAGTAGCTTGGACAGCTGTTTGTCCTCATCCATTTGTTATGGGTAGTTTGGACAACCTAGAATTTAGAGAAATAGTTGTTTTTGTCAAACAAATATTGTTAGGATAAGAACAATTGTTATCTAATATTGACTCCTTTTAGGTGACACCTCATAACGAAGGTTGTTATGGTTATTGAGTTGTCTTAATCTCAGCCGTTCATTTGTATTAATCTTTTGTTGATTTTCAACGAGAGTAGTATATAAGGGGGTCATTGGGGTCATTTGTAACAAGGAAGTTTTTAGAGAAACTTGCAGTGTTAGCAAGTAGTCTTGCGGTGTTAGCAAGGGCACGGTGATAGCGTTGGAGATAGCAAGTGTAGGAATATCAGGAGGATTAGGAGATTGTGAGCTCGGAGCTCGCAAGAAAAGGCAAGCAATATTTGTATCTCTTGATTTGCTGAAGTTTAATATATTTCTCATCTATAGTACTGGTTTTCCCTACGGGGTTTTTCTAGGGACAATTGTCTGAAAATATTGTGTTCACCTTGTTGGGTATTTTTTTATGTGTTTGTATTTGTGAAGTTACAGTTGTGTTATTTTCCAATATTTGTTGATCAAATAATCTTACAAGATAGGAGGTTAATAATCGTAATCGTAATAGATTTTCACGAGATGTAAAGTAAGAGAGAATGAAGATATAGGTCAAAGACAAAATTTTGATGTCTTGATCCAAGAATGTATTAAAAGAAGATCACACCAAAAACATTTTGATACCTAGTTCATAATAAACAACATATATCCAACCATCATATTTGAAACTCCCCATGGCAATGAATTTTTTTATGTGACCATTCAACCTTGTTACCTTTGTTGTTTCTCGTACCACTTAAAAACAACAAAAACAAAAGCAATCATACCATAAACATTCCGATATAAAAATATACTGAGAATTTTTTTAAAATAAAAATAAATTGACATAAAACACGAAGAATAAGAACAAAAATGATAGATCTTAAGATACGTAGCAAGGAAATCCATTCAGACTCCAAATTTATCTTAACATTCAAAACTAAAATCCATTTCTTGACTAAGATGTATGTGTTGCTTTTATTGGATGTTCTCAAGGGAATGCTACATCAAGGAAAAGTTGCTAAGGTGAATACCAAGATCTTCAATAGAGGAAAATGCATGATTCAACTAAAAATATAGTGCTTTAGTGAAAGGCTGAAAAATTTATCTTCAAATATTTATAAATTTGAAAAAATGTTTGCACCACAGAGGGACGTTTTAATGTCACTACTCAAAATGAATTATGGAACACTCAAGGAATACTTGAGGTGTAGAAATGAAACTCTACCATTTGTCCGGGGGTAGTCTCATGACAATTAAGATGGCCGCAAGTGGAATTTCATATTACAGGAATCAAATCGTGTTTTTTTCCAACAAGGAAACAACGCTGGAAACACTTTTACTTTTCCCAATAATAGAATTTGATAAAACAAGACAACTCAAAAAAATTATCTAAATTTGTAAAATAATTATATAAATTATGAATAATTTTATTTATGAGTCAATGGGAATGAGCTCAAACCCTAAAATTTACAGGGATGGAGATTTTACCGCTACCATGGTTGAGGCATCCGAGAGAGGTAGGTAAGAGGATCATGGTAGGTTCCCGTGGCGGCTTTTGTTGAAGGCCCTTTTCCTGTCGTGCGGTTGATGGTGGTTTTTCTTGGGGAAATGGGAATGACGAACTTGGTGCTAATTAAGGTAGGGATAGGAACAATGCGGATGGCCGAGCCAAAGAGGCAAGTGGGTTTCGCTTCTACTATTTTGGGTGGTGGTCAGGTGGATGTTAGGGGGAGAAGAATGGACCTTGAGAAGGGCCTGGAGAGATCTATGGGAGCTCAAAATATAGGGGTTTCGAGGTTAAGCCAAGGTCTTATTTCCTTGCTGTTATCAAGTTGGGGAATCATATTCCCTCAAAACCTATGGCCTATGCTAAGCGTACCCCTATGGTTAGCTTTGGGGAAGAGGTAACCGAATTAATGGGAATTTATCGTAACAAGGGTCTAATTTATAAGTTCAATGGCTACTCCCCTGGTCATCCATCCTTACACAAATGGATTTGTGATCATTGATGCCACCTCATTGTAGGTAAACTCAATATCTATCCCTCTACTCGGGGATTTTTAATAGCAATTTTTGACAGTCCGAGGCTAAGAAAATAGTTTCAATGAAAATATGGGAATTCACGTATTATCTCTCTCCTAATGAAGCCATGGTTCCCACACTTAAATCATGCCGGTGATACATTTTACATCAGACTTGTGTGGGTTAGGATGCCATACCTACTTTTGCATTTCTAGAGTGATGATTGTTTTAGGGATATGGGTAATGTTGTAGGTAAATTCTTAGTTTTTGATCCCGAGACTGAATGTTATGATCATACTACATCTGCACGGAATTTTTAGGATATGGATATGTCTCGTGAATTTTCTAGCTACCATGGATCTTAAAGTCAAGGATACCATATGGACACAAAACTTGGATTTTGAAGGATTTCCTTTTAGATGCAGAACTTGTTTTCTCTAGGACATATAACTTCTTGTTATCTTATCATTAAGAAGAAGATTAAGGGATGAGTTTCATGGTGGAAGGATTTTAACATGGATAATTTAGTGCTATATCCTCTTAAGGACAAAGTGATGGTGGTTTTTCTTGGGGAAATGGAAATGACGAACTTGGTGTTAATTAAGGTAGGGATAGGAACAATGCGGATGGCCGAGCCAAAGAGGTAGTAAGTTTCATTTCTACTATTTTGGGTGGTGGTTGGGTGGATGTTGGGGGAGAAGAATGGACGTTGAGAAGGGCTTGGAGAGATCTATGGGAGCTCAAAATAGAGGGGTTTTCGCGGTTCAGCCGAGGTCTTATTTCCTTCTGTCATCAAGTTGGGGAATCATATTCACTCAAAACCTATGGCCTATGCTAAGCGTACCCCTATGGTTAACTTTGGGGAAGAGGTAACCGAATTAATGGACATTTATCGAACAAGGGTCTAATTTATAAGTTCAATGGATACTCCCCTGGTCATCCATCCTTACACAAATGGATTTGTGATCATTGATGCCACCTCATTGTAGGAAAACTCGATATCCATCCCTCTACTCGGGGATTTGTAATAGCAATTTTTGACAGTTCCGATGCTAAGCAAATAGTTTCAATGAAAATATGGGAATTCAGGTCTCATCTCTCTCCTAATGATGCCCTGGTTCCCACACTTAAATCATGCCAGTGATACGTTTAACATCAGACCTTTGTGGGTTAGGATGCCCTACCTACCTTTGCATTTGTAGAGTGATGATTGTTTTAGGGATATGGGTAATGTTGTATGTAAATTCTTAGTTTTTGATCCCGAGACCTGAATGTTATGATCATACTTTGCATTTGCATGGATTTTTTGGATGTGGATATGTCTACATATTTTCTAGCTACCATGGATCTTAAAGTCAAGGATACCATATGGACACAAAACTTGGATTTTGATGGATTTCCTTTTAGATACGTAACTTGTTTTGCTCTAGGACATCTAGCTTCTTACTATCCTATCATTAAGAAGTAGATTAAGGGATGAGTTTCATGGTGGAAGGATTTTAAAGTGGATAATTTAGTGCTATATCCTCTTAAGGTCGGTGATGGTGAAAATTATTCAGGTCGTCCTATGGATAGTCGAAAGAGGAGGATAATCACAATGAGAAGAAGGGTGAGTTCTCTTCCCTAAAGTTTCTCTTAATTCACAATAGGTTGATGGAAGGGGGGGTTCTCAACTCCCTGGTTCTATGCAGACTCATTGTTCTCCTAATAAGGAGGTTCTTGAAATCTATCTTCTTGTCCACCTAGATGAGAATGTGGATCCTAATGGGGGGGATGGATGGAAGGTTGTGAACAAAAATAAGAAAGGAAAAACTGGTAATTCCCCTCTCAAGATGAGCCTAAGATCCCATATGGGAAATGGCATTAGTATTTAAGGTGGATCTTTCGCTTGTGGGTGAAGTGGTTTTGACACGCCCTCTTTCGGGCCCCTTCCTACTTTTGGTTTATTTTTGTGTTCGGTTTATTTTGGCTTATCAGGTTATTTCACCTTTGGCCTTTAGAGCCTTGTTTAATGTTGTTTTACTTTGGTGCTTTGTTGCTTATCTTTCGGTTGTACAATGTTCCGATCCCGTCAAAATCTTATTTTTACCTAATCTAGTAAAAATACTATATTTAATATGAATACTATAGATATAAAGTTAAATTATCAATTTAAATTCTTATGATTTTTAAATATACATGTTATAATTGTATGTGTGTGTATGCGTATTTATGTTTTTCTTTAGTGTATAATATTAAAATTATAAATTGATAAAATATATTTATATAAATAAACAATATTTATATGAACTATGTCTTGTTTAGTTTTACAAATTATTTTTATAATGATTTGTACTTGGTTACCCTATTATATATAGATGGGTGTGGTTCTATTTTAGTTTTTTTGTAATTTAGGTTGATACGGAATGTAGATTCTAAAGAGAGCAACAATATTTTATTATCAACTACAAAAATGCATAGATTAACAATTTAATTTTGATCATGCTCAAAATAATTCTTCTCTTCGCTCACCAAATACAAACTAAAAAGAGAAAATACTCTAAATCTAATGCTAACTACCCCGACATAATAACAATAATTTCACAAGCCAGTGTAGGCCTACTTACCAACTAAACATATAACACATCATGTTTCAACTCATTATCACAACTTCTATGCTTTATCCGAGAGTTTGTAACCACGGAGATGTCTTGCTACAAATAAGTACACGTACACTTGATTCATGTGTAAAGATAAAAACTTTTATAACTTCAAAAAGGTTTCAAATGGTAATATGAGAGACTGGGTAGTAGGTTACAGACTACAATCATAATGGAATATGATCATGGAAAGTAAGACAAAATGAAGATGCAGTGCAAAGATAAAATGTTGAAGGCTTGATCCAAGAATGTGCTAAAAGAAGATCACACCAAAAACATTTTAATACCTAGATCATAATAAACACTATGTTTCCAACCATCATATTAGAAACTCACAATGGCAATGCAGAAGCTCATGTGTGACTAGTCAACCTTCTACCTTTCTTGTTTCTCGTGCCCTTTAAATATACAAAAATAGAAACAATCACACCAACAACATTCCAGTATACAAATATACGAAAATTTGTATAAAAAAACAAATTGACACAAAACAAACTGACAATAACAAAAATGACATCTCTTAAGATACACAACAAGGACATCGATTGAGAATCCAAAAATGACTCAAAATTTATCTTAACATTCAAAACTAAAATCCATTGTATTAACATAGATGGATGTGTTTCTTTTCTTGGAAGCTCTCAGGGGGATTTTACATCAACCAAAAGTCTCTAAGCTAAATATCAAGATCTTCAATATAGGAAAATGAAGGCTTCAACTCAAAATATGGCGTTTTAGTGAAACACTTGAAATTTGAGCTTCAAATATCTAGAAATTAAAAATATATATTTACACCCATAGAGAGATGTTTTAATATAAGAAAAGGAAATATAGAAAGGAACCAATAAAATATCAAAATGAATTCTCAGTAACACTGGGAGCATGATAACATTTATCACAACATTGTTTGAAGTGGTCTATATGGGATAAGTTTTAAGAAGATGGCTTGAAGAAAATAGCAAAGATGGATATTGCTGGTTGGTATCATTGTTAAGCGAACTCAAATTCCTAACAATACACAAGAGTAAGCATCCATGTATGGGGGCACAATTAAAGGAAGAGGAAACCAACCTTAATATGAGATTAAATGAAGTACAAGATATGTATCAAAGGGAGGATTTTTTTACAACAACACGCTCAATAATTACAACCAAAAAGTGGTAGTTGTGTGTTCCCAAATGATCACGTTATCCTAAATGTAAGACTACATCTAACTAGAAAATGGCTCTTGGGTGTTTCAAGTTTATCATCCCTATCCTAAATTTGAACCAACTAAATGGGAACCTGGGTATTACAAGTTGAATACCCACCCAAACCCTCGGATAAAGACTTGCATGTGGGCTTAATGGATAGAAAACACAAAATAGTAACTAGGTATCTCTAAACGATAATACCCTACGATAAATGGTGTCTCTTGCATGAGTTAAAAATATAGAATCATCAAATTGGCATTGTCATTCGATACACAGACTTGGCCATAAACTAAACAAAATGAACCGACTAAAAATAAAGTGTTTGCAATAAAAAAATTCACTTTTGGGAATGTATTACCTTATAAGATACCCATTAGAAAGATGAGCATCCTATCTATTAAACCCTAAAACACCACCCAATATAGCAACCATTTGGATGAACAAGTTTCATTCACAAAAGAGGGTAAAAATAAGTGTACGAATTTCATTCCATAACACAAACAGGGGAAACCTAAATGAGAAAAATCACATACCTGCGCTACTTCGTTCACCTACATGAAGAAAAAAAAACATATTCGTGGCTGCCCCCATTATAACCATAGTTCACAGGAATTTCCAATGCCACGCTCTTCTCAAAAAATAGCCACGCAGCTGCAGCAAGAAAACAAGTATCCATTTTTGTCACCCAAGCCCCCACCTATCCATCCATCATGACCCAATCACATATAATCACAGGTACATGTAGATATGGCAGGATGTATGGATCGGCTAAGGCATGAATGCGTTGATATATGCTCCTGTAATCCACTCCACTACCGAATTTCTAATCCTAACTCAACATTGTTCATCATAAAATGACATAGATGATGAATATCACACTGATGCTCATCACTCTGATGCACGTCGTCGATTCCCATTGCCAGGTGAGTCTGTTACATCTCACTTCTCAGACAGGTCTATATCTAGAACGTTTAAACGGCTGAAATAGCTCGCAACGGGGAAAAACAAAAATAAGAGGCTATTGTTGTCAGATGGCCATGATTTCTTCAATGGTCTTCCATTAAATCCCAACATTCTATTGTTGTAATACAGGTAAATGCACCTAGTAGTGTAACTCCTTCCAGCGTAATAAAATGTTTATAGCAAAATATAACTAAACAACATATAAATTTCTTATCCTCCTATACTTCTGTTGGTATTTAATATCTATAATGTTGAATCATATTTTTGGTAGAGTATTATTATTAAAAATAAATTATATATATATATATGATCTCATATATATATATATATATATGAGATCAAAAAGAAAAATAAAACTTGTGGACCTCGGAATGTGTAGGCAATGATCCCCATGACTAGGTTATATTACTCAGGAGGGTGGTGGTTTGGCTACGAAACCCTCCCCTCTCCTCCTCTCCATGGGTCTCAGCGCTTATTCTCCCTTTTTTTAAATCACCCATTCTTACACTCGCCACATCCTCCATTTTCCTTCCATGTTCCTAGGGTCGAGTGGCATAAAATTGACTTGTGCAGCCCAAATATTGTCTCACTCTTTGTAACAATTAATTCATGGAAATCATCATCTCCCAGTGTCATTTGCAAAGGCCATTTGACCTGCTTTGTGATGCCCACAAAAGTGATGTTCTAAGAACACGCTGAAACCCTAAACACTTATCCCGAAAGTTGGGGAATTTTTTTTTTTTTGTTTAAGTTATAAGATTACAAGGGTGTCAACCCCTAGGGTACATTAAATTCTCATACTACAATGTTCTCAACCTTATGATTGGGGAACCAGGTCTAGTCCAAAGATAAAATATTTTAAATTTATCTCTAAAGTCAATTAATTAACATTCGTCTAAGAAGGTACCATAATTTACTTTTCTTGGTTAAATTATTTCTTCTCTTTAATCAATGATTAATCCTAGCATGGTCAACCGTATACTTAGTTATTTTGTTTTAGGAACTAGGAAAATGACTTTCACACTTAGGTAAATAAATGTCCCCATTCATTCCTCTACACATACGTTTAATTTTATCTAAACTTCTATAAAATATATTACTACCAAACAAAATTAGGGTTCCTCCTGACCCTTGGATCAAATCAATCTTGGCCACTAGATCCGTGGTTTCAAAATAACGTTAAAATCCTTATGAATTCTTATTAAAACCTTTCCTTTATTCTATTCTTCTCATTTGGTCTATTTTCTTTTGTTAAAATTATAGGTTGGAGAGAAGGAAGCCATGGGAGCAAGAGAGGAAGAACTATGGAGAATTTTCTTCAAGATCAAGTATAGATTAGCTTATATTGTAGTTTAGATTGTAGATTTATTGTTGTAATCTATTTCATTCAAGGATAGAAGGAGGTTTTCCTTTCCAAACTGGTTTTATTTCAAGCCATTTGTATTTGGGGTTCTTTATTTGGGGCAAACCCTACCCCCTTAACATAAATGAAAAAGAGTGATTTTAAATTTACCTTTTCAAGATTATATTGCTTCAAACCATGATATTTGGCATTGTTTTCTTTCTGGAGGTGTCCTTAGTAAATTTACATGTTTAAAATTTTAGTTATTACAAGTTAGAAAATGCATAGACGCGGAACTGGAAGTTTCCACCATAAGTGACAGGACCACCGCCCAAAGCCGATCGGCGGCCCTGGGACTGCTGCCCCACTTGGGTGTCAAAACATGAACCGCCACCTTATAGAGGGGAGATTCTGAGACCACCACCTTTCGTGAGTGGTGGGTATGAGACCGCCACTCTACACAGGGCACCGATTCTATTTCTTAGAAACAAAACCATTAAACTTGAGTTTTTCCATAAAACAAAAGTTGTTAAAATGTTTAAAAATACTTTTTGACTTGATTTTATATGCCTAAAGTTTCCAGTTGTAATATTTATCTTCATTTATTCATTATTTTTTTAAAATTTACTCATTTTAAAGCATTTCTTGTTCAGAAGTAGCAACAACAATGAATCATTTTGTTCAACTAATTTTCTTTCAATTCCTAGAGTAAAAAGATCTAAATCTACTTTAGTATTGTTATTTTTCCTTACTACAATAATGTAATATTCCAACATAATAATATATTTCAAATTTGTTGTCTCTTTCCATTTTCACTACAACTTCTTAGCTCAAACAACTACTAACAACTTAACTCTACATACAAGTTTACTAAGCATGCATGTTTTTACATATTACAACTTCTATATTTCTTCTTTCTTATTTACAATGATACAATTTCACAATACAAGTAAAATTTCCTTTTCCATTGAGCATGTCTCATTTATTTTTAAAACAAAGAACTTCTTTTCACACAATACAAGCTAAAACTTCAAATAAAGATAATAACTTTTCTTTTCTATTTCACAAGACTAGTTTTACAACACAATCTTTCTTTCTCTTTTCAACATACAACTACAAAAATGAAGGTAAACTTCCTCTTCCCACAATACAACTTTCATCACCAATAATTAAATGCAACTTACAAAAACTACATTTCCTTTAAAAAAATACAATATTACAATCTTCCACCTTGAGTGGGAATAATAGGAAGGCTTAATCACAAGGAAGGATTTCTTGAAGGCACCAACAAAGCTCCAACTTTCACACCACCAACAAGAGAGCTCCACCATGCTTCATTTGATCACAACAAAAAAGGGGGAGAGGCAACACTCTCCACCCAACAAAGAATTCTAATGAGGAGAAGAAGCCATCCTCCTCATTTCCCCCTGAGCCCCAACCACATTGCAATTGAAAAATAGATTCAAATCATGGCAACGAACAAGCTTCCATAACACATAACCAAGATTTACAATCATACCAAAAACACAAATAACTCAATACTTCAATCACAAGAAGAACAAACAAATATACAAGGCTTCAAAATGCAAGAGCCAAAGGAGCAAGAACCTATGGGGAGGTCACTTATGCCTCCCAATGGGAAATGAGTGCCCACCTTAAAAGCCTCCAATAAAAATCTCAAAACTCCTACACACTGTTATGCCTCCTTCAAGAACCTCTTATTCCTCCCCCATTCTCTTATGCCTCCCTACATTCTCTTATGCCTCCCTACAATCTCTTATGGCTCCCTCAACAAAATAACCAAGTAAGAAATGCAAGCAATTTCTTGTCCAAGGTGGGGCACTCAACCCAAACTCCCTCCAAAACATGAAATAAACTCTTATGCCTCCCTACATGAAATCTCCCCATAGTCCCCTCCTACACCACACTTAGGAAATCTACCCAAGCACCCAACAAGTATAGAAAAACACTCAAAACAAGCACATATGCATACAAAATAAAAGAAAGAATTTAACAAGAGTTTAGCTCCTACCTTTCCATGGTAGAGCTTGATCCAAGAGCCATACACCAAGCTTCTTCAAGCCCAAAAAAACACCAAGAATCTTCAACAAATCCACAATCACTTCCAAATTCCTCTAATTCCCAAATGCAAGAGCACCAAAATAATGAATCAACCCCAATCAAGCAAAAGAACATAATTAAATAGAAAAGAGAGAGAGAGAGAAGGTTGAGGTGGCTACATGTAGGATGCCACATCACTCATTCTCAACTCCACCTCACAAGTCAGTCTTCAAACTCCAAAGCACAATTAATAAGTAGGTGAAGAAATGACATATTACTTGCACACACAATCCAATCCCATACCTCCTAAGGAAAAAAATAATTACAAGAAAGAAAGTGCACTCAACATTTTTTTATCTTCCCAAAAGACCTAATGGAGTCTAATTTTGACCCCCAACCCATAGGTAGGGTTGTCTTAGCAATTTAAGAGGTGTGTGACAAGTTTAACTTTTCCCAAAAGCTTCTAAAATTGGCCTCTAAGGAAAAATTCAAATTTCCATGAAGGTGTAGAGTGTACAACATCTGAAGATCCCCAAGCACTTAACTTACAACACAAAATCGAAGAGAAATATACTCTAATAAAATAATTCCTTTGGTCACATCTTTAATTAGTTTAGGACAAGGTTAAATTAGCTCTAATTAAGACACTAAAACCCATTAATAATAAAGGGAAAAAGCATACACCAAATTTCAAATAAATAATACAATGAATTACATCACTAAAAATCACATACTAACATCAATTAAAGGAAGACTAAATAAAAGACAAAACATAACCCCTTGGTCACAATTTCCCCCTAACCATAATTCAAACACACACACAATTACATGTTGCCATGGTGACCCTTGTTGAATTCACCTAGAATTCCAATGTGGTTGGTCTCCAATCCCCCCGTAGTTTGTCGTGATATGTTTTCCTGCAAAACACACAATACCCCTCTGGCCTCATGGCCATATTAACAATGTCAAAGTAATAAAACACTTACATCTAACTATCAATTTCAAACATCAAATATCATAACTACTATTGCTAAGACCAAGTAATTTAACAATTATTCCCATTTTCAACATTTCGATTCTACTCATACATCAATTTGCAACTAAGATCAAAGACCAACTGGATCATTAGATTAAAGCAATACTTTCACTCATTCACAATTTCACACAAAAATAACTTTTAACTTCATAATAAAAACCAATTACGAAAATGATTCAAAATATCAATATATATTTATCTAAGAACACATCATTTTCTTCCATACTAAATGTCTATCAAAAGTTAATTAGTTCGGTTACAATAATGTCTATCCTTCAATTCCCATATCACAATGTGTTAGTGTCGTTTGTCTATTAACATATGCCGGTAATAAAGCACAATAGTGTCTATGTGTCCCATCATAGAGATAAACCAAATACAACAAAACAATATCGAAGAGTAATGCTATCACAATCAAATTACGACCATGCAACCATTCTAGCTAATTGTTTTATCCTTAAATTCCCATCAAGGTCCACAATGTGACATATAGTTAAAATAACAATAACCAAAACATAATGGAGTCATGATGCCCGCACAACTTATTAGTATGCTAATTAGAATAAAGCAGCAAGGTTTACGATTATAAAAATTCAGAAAAGATGATCATGTTTCATTTAGTGTTGAAGAGAAGTGGGCATTACATCCTTTCACATGACCAACTATCCAAATGTGTAGAAAACTAATATGTGTGTGTGTGTGTGTGTGTGTGTGTGTGTGTGTGTGTGTGTGTGTGTGTGTGTGTTCATAACTACATATGCGTTCGCAAATACTAATAAAGTCAAAAAAAATCAATATTGTGTCAAAACCTCCTTTCCTCGCTACCCCGTGTATTTGGATAAACTAGAGTCCCCAAATGGATAATGGTCAAATGGTGAACCCTTTCCCCAATACTAAAAACAATCAAGTGCTCTGTGGGAAGCTCCTCGGAAAATAGTTCATGTATATAAAAATAAAGAAGTTATTTTCCAAAAAATAGAAATATGAAATGAGAATGAGAAGAAATGGATAGATTAAACAAATAAGAGATGATTTAGATGTAGATTAAATAGAAATATATATTCTCGAATGGCCACCACTCCGCAAATCATTTTCTATACTAAAGCAAAGAAAATAGCGAAAGAATCAAACTTTGAGTGTAAAGTAAAAATATAGGTATATCTTTCTAGGTTTATTTCTTAAAGTAAATTTAGGATTTTCCTTTTAAATGAATGAAGCTATGGTGTAGAATAACATAACACTAAATTTTTAACCATATAGTGCTTATATTGTAAATTTTATTTTTATTAAATCCCATATTAACTATATACCCTTATCAAATGCAATATGATGAATAAATTAATTTATAAGTGAAGGTAAAGATGACAACAAAAATGATTGAATGTATTGATTAAAATATGCTGCAACCTCTAGAATAAATAAAAGATAATTTTTATAGGTATAGATAACCGATGGTAGTTAGGAGAACCAAAAATTCCACGAAGGAATAAGTACATACATTAAACATTGTTTATTCTATGCTAACATTTCTCCCTTAATACATTGTTTTTAAATATTATATTTCAAGAGAATGGACCCCCCATTATTTCAAACACAACATTTTTTTTTACACTCTCCATGTAGCCTACACACCTTTGAGGTGAAATGCCATCTTTGTGGCTTCATGGTCTTGGTGAAAAATTGGTTTTTCCCTATAGAATTACCAAAACCATGAAGTAACATGATTGCATCTCTCTACTAACACCTTTTGTGGTTTA
Organism: Taxus wallichiana var. yunnanensis; assembly: GCA_018340775.1. Classification (NCBI taxonomy): domain Eukaryota; kingdom Viridiplantae; phylum Streptophyta; class Pinopsida; order Cupressales; family Taxaceae; genus Taxus; species Taxus wallichiana. Next base: position 872,666,478 of record CM031237.1, on the reverse strand, counting down.
TGGTTTACTCAATTATAATGAACCCCTAGTATTTTCTATCTGTAGGTTGACCACGAACCTGGAGGTGACATGAGGTCTCAAATATACACTTTGGTGGTTTCTCATATTTCCACAAACCCTTTACCAAGAAAAAGCACTAATTTAGTGGTCTTTCTCCTAACAATGTTCTTTATTTAGGAGGTACCAAACTAGAAAATGTTCTGTATTTTTATTGAAAAACACACAACAAAACCACACTACACACAACAAAAAAATAATAATAAAGACATCACCAAAGAAATGATGTGACACCATTTTAGGTGATGAATAGAGGACACTAAATGTCCTCCAACCTCCGTGTATCGTCCAACATCCATTAAGTTGCTACTTAATTAGCAGATATGGATTTGAGGCTCATTTAACAAATGATTCAAAACACTTCTACATCTCTTATGTACATTCACTGGTGAATATATTTACAAGGCATAAGCTTCAACATCTTGCACAAACAACTTCTAGGTATCCTCATCAATTTTTAAAAAAATTTGTAGGAGAGCTATTAAACTAATATTGTTTTTCCTCAAGGGTTAGACTCTTCATCATATTCTCAATGATGTGAATATCAAGCTCATACATGAGGGTAATTTTCGAAGTGAGCGAAAAAATTTCATGGTCCTTACCGATACCTTTTTCTAACTATGGCACCAAATTTTAACTCTTAACCATGACAAAGACTCGACAATAATTATACCCTTTTTCTTAGTTATCACAGAATCAGCTGTCATGCACGTTAGCAGCCTACGTTAAATATTTAGTTTTCAAAAATTACTAAAACAATGTGTGGCACACGGTGGTTGGTGGGTGTACTTGGGGTCGCAAAGGTCTAGGGTTCGAATTTTTTTGGTGCGGGTTATGCTAACATATGTGATCATTAGGCTCAGCGTGCTTTTCTTTGTAGGGTCGAAATTGTTTAAAGATTCAAATGTGGTGATGATAGAGAAAGGCAACACTATTTGAAACATTTTACCACATTTGAAGAAGAAAAACACCAGATTTAAATGCCAAATGTAGGTTTTACGCTTATATGTCGATCTCGTGAAAAATAGGTCATTTATACACAATAATTGGTGAATCAAATTTGTTGGTGCTCGTCTTGATCTTGTACCATTTTTTCCCGATTTTCCTCTAATCTGCGTTTTGTGAATTTTTTTTTATCTTGATTTCGATCTTATGAAGCTTTTACCTCCATTTGAAATGCCTTGAATTGTTTCGTAGAATCCATTGTCATTCCCCTTTTGAAGAAGTCTTTGAGTTTGCCTTGTTTTTGTCCTAATTTCTTGAGAATCCAAAGGCTCGTCATTTTTCCTATTTTTCTCCAACCATGGAAGCCCAAGAATGATCAATTTATATTTTTATGCATTTGAAAATCCAAATCCATGGTCAAAAGATTCTTGGAATCATGATTCACTTGGTTTCGTTTTAAAAAATTCATCCTTAGCGAAAAATTGGATTCTAGGCATAAATGGTGAATTTCTATCTTTATGACAGTTTGGCGGGCATCTTTTTCTTGTCAAAAATTTTCCTCATCATTCGGCAGTCACATGGCTTATTTTGGTTGGTCAGGAACAAAGGGAAAATGTTTTAACTTGTCACTTTTTACTTTTTTGACAAAATGGAAAATTTGGTCTTGTAGCTCAGTCATTTCGATTGGTTCTTTTGGTACTTAAGTGTCTTCTTGGAATTGGATCGGGTGTGACGGGTTTTTTTTAACTTGTTCTTTTTGGATACTTTGCAAAAAAAGTTTGAACCCACCCCGCGGCCTTGTCAAGATTTGATTAAAGCAAGATTTAAGCACCAGGGAAAAATTCTTACTTTGACCCCGCAAAACGACACCGACAAAATTAAAAGTGGAGATATGGGCCTTCGGAGGCAAGTGGGATATTTTACCCTTTTGGAAAGAAGGAGTAAAAATATAAAAGGGATGCACACCCCGCCAAATCGTATTGAAGCCTTATAAGGTTCTTAAAGTTGTGCCGTAAAGACATGTGGAGGTTTCCACGAGTCTTCATTCCTTATTTTTAAGCAATTTCCTAAAAGGCCTAAGACACGTGGTGATCCCATGCCCATTTAGGGTCTCTAATTTTGGGGACCATCCAAGATGCACCATTAACACACCCGGCAATTTGAAATGTCAAGAGGGGGTGAGAGGCGGGCCATCGGGGAAACTTGGATCTTTTCCCCTTGTTTTTTAAAAGACTAAAGTAATCGAAATGGCGCGCAAGCCTGATAGAGAACAATCAATGAGTTTTCTCAGTCACCAACAAAGTGGAGGTGCCGACTTTTGGGGGAAATTTGGAAAATTTTCCTTTTGAGGAAAAAAGAGTTAAAAGTGAAAAAGGAAGCATGGTTCCACTAGGACCCACATCAAAAACTAGAAGCAGAAGGGCGGAGCTGTGGGGAAAACTTGGAAAATTTTCCTTTTCCAAAGAAGAGGTGAAATAGCAGAATTTAGCCATGGTTCCTTTGGTACCCACATTGGGATATGTATCAAGACCATTTTTAAAGGCAGAGGGCAAAGCAAATCAAGAAAATTTACGCTTTTTTAAAAAGGTGTAAAAGGTAAAAATAACCCTGTGCCTATCTAAGCTTAGATCTCCCATGTGTATAGTCCAAATACAAAAGAAATATCGATGGTAGTTGTGTGTCTCTGTATCTAATTTTCTACTTTTTCTGCTCCAAAGCTCCCTGGGATGTGAAATTTTACAATTTTTTATCATTTCTTGGAGTGTCATGCAAGTAAATTGAAGAGGAAGATTAATTTGGTATCCTGGTTGGGTGGGAAAAATATGAAGATGTATTTTACTATTAAGACATGATCGACCATTGGCTTCTATCTCGATTTTCAGTTTTTCTTTCCATGGCATGCAAAGAACCAGATTTGTGATGAAGGAGGAAAAAGTTGATGCGTAAGGTGAAGAACGACTTACTGGGTGAAGAATTGTATAATGGAAATATTTGGAGACATTTTCCTCCGCACACTTGAAATTTGTTTTGCAAATCTGATTATGGGAGTCTCAACATGCTATGGTGCTTAGAATGTCTCGAATTTGAGGGGAAAAATCTGTTGTAAATGAAGTATTATAAACTTCATGAATTTTTTGTGCAAAGGGTGGGGGTTAGAGGTTAAGACTAATTTTTCTAAGAGAAAATATTGATAGAACCCGTCCTTCCGAGGAATCATCCGAAGAAACCTTTTTATCTTCTTTTTGTTAAATTTGATCATGTCGAGGTGGTTGTAAGTATACAACCATTGACAAGATTTGAGATTGTTCTAGAAACTTTCCCTTGCTCATAAATTTAATCAAACTTGAGTTAATCTACGTTATTTTGGGCAAAATATGTGTTTTCTTTTATTCTTGAATATCTGCAAGTAGTTTTCTTGTTCCGTCACTATCTTACATTGAAATCTTTGTGAATCACACAAGATCTTATCCTTGTGATTGTTTGGTGGCATTCGCAATTTCATTTATCAAAAGAACTATCACGAGATAATGAAATAAACAAATTTAAAATAATTGTGACTCCTAGTGTGAATATAAGATTATTTGTTAGCCTTTAAAGGTATCTTAGGCATGATGAAACAAAGGTTGATAATGTTTAGTTAATTTTTCCAATTTGATCCTTCATTTTGGATTCTTGGAGTTTGTGTGAAAAGTGTTGATCTGGGCCTACACTAAAGCACATATTCTGGTTAAAGTAACATCCTAGCTATCCCAAAGCATTATGTTGTTGAATTTCTACATTTAAAAAAAAATCTCAAGAATCTAGTGAAATAAGTGCACTTCTCGCCTCACCTCCCACCAAAAATTCATTTAAAAACAACCAATCATACCCATACTACCCCTGTTTGTCATGTGTGTATAAAAATGCATAATTTTTACTACCAAAGCATGCAAAAACAATTAGGTTTTCATTTTCTTTAGTTTCTTGAACCTTACTTAGAAAATATCTCCATTATCTAGAGTGACAACTCGTGAGAGTTAGGTTTTTGCATTGATCATATTTTTTCAATGTCTTCTTAATAATTTCACAAGGAAGGATATCTCCATCTCCCTGCACAAACAATAGGCTACAAAATGGGTCCTCTCACCCCGGTTGAAAGGCACAACCATAAAGTAGTGAGGATAGGTCAAATCCTCTTGATGGTACTACCCACTTCTCCATATCCGAGTGAAAAAGAGCAAATTACATTTCATCCCCCACTACAAAATGACACACTACATGCTTTTCTTGTCTCTAAGCTTCTTACCAACCTTGTGATGCTTCTCAACTTCGAGAGAGAATCAATTTGGGTACCAACACTCGATTGACACCGATGTCGGGGACTATAGTGGTTCTGATTCATATTCGAACCTATTTCCACACCTAGTGGACTAGCTTTCATTGATAAATCTAGGTAAAGAAAAGTTAGATCATCCCATTTCAAGTTTCTAGTATTGACAGACATTTGACAGATCATATTTTAGTGCATTTGCACAACTAAGGTGGAAATCCTTAGTGGAGATTCCGTGTTGGTTTGATTCTTAATGTGTACTAGTGTCTTAACCTCTCGTTAAGTGGGATTTGTTACTAATATTTGCAAATCTAGAAGGAAGAAGATCTTTTTACTAGGGATCCTACTAGGACATTATTTCCGAGCTAGTTAAAACAAATTCGGAAGGAAGAAAATCCTAAAGAGTTGTTGGAGATCAACATACTAGAAAAGGGATATCCATTGATAAAAGTGATCAACCTATCATTGAATCTTGTCATTCAAGTGATTTTAAATTAGGTAACCTCTTTTTGGAATTGAATTCTCCAACCTGGAGAGGGGCCTTCATTTGATTTTGAAAATTTTTCTTCTCATTCTCGCTCATGTCTTTTAAAAATATGATATGGTTTTCCAAGAAACAAGGGCTTTAGGGGATATCCATTTGGAAATTTATACTCATGTATTTTAAAGACCCTCCGCCTTTCCGAATTTATTGATCATTTTTTCTTCAAGGTCTTCTTAATAATTTCACAAGGAAGGATATATCCACCTCCTCCACAAACAGTATGCTACAAAAATGGTCCTCTCACCCTTGTTGAAAGGCACAACCATAAGTTAGTGAGGATAGGTCAAATCCTCTTTAGGGTGCTACCAGTTCTCCACACCGATCGACAAAGAGAAAGTTGCATTTCATCCCCATTACTGCAAAATGAAATAGTACATGCTCTTCTTGTCTCTAATATTTTTTCTAAACTTGTGATGTTGCTCGGGTTTTGAGGGAGAATCAATTTGGATACAAACAAAATCAACACAAAATTAAAACATATAATTGTAAACACGTCCTCCCGATCATTACATAACAATAGGACAAAAGTTCTATGGATTTATCTTTATTTTATTTATGTTACACATCTCCCATGAATAGGAAAATTATTTATTTGAAAACAGGTTGCACTAAAGCGTGTCTACTTTACGTTCCACGACTCTAATAGATCACAAAATTCTAAGCCAAATGTCTCTAAAAAATGTGGAATGATGGATCATCATTGGGAATGATAGAGAAATGCCGAACATTTTCCTATGTTTGTCACTACCACTTCGAAGAGGTCTTCTCTAGGTTTCCACACACACTGAGATGGGAGATTCTCTGATACCAATAAAGGTAAATATGAGAATAGAAATGCTTTAATTACTTGATTAAAATATGCCAAAATTTCTAGAATATATACAAAGAGAATTAGTTATAGGTAAAGATAAGAAATGATAGTTAGGAGAATCAAAAACTCCACAAAGGCATAACTACGTACATTAAACAATCTATTAGCCTATGCTAACAAAATTATTAGGGATTTAACAATGCCTTTGGCCCTTTGTTTAGTGGAAAATAAAATTAGTTGGAAGTAAGTCGACAATATGGTTAATTATTGTTTCATTTGCTAATGCTTTAGATAGGGAGCTTATTTTTGGGAAAGTTTGGGAATTAGAATCCCATATGCTATTGTGAAATTGTGGTTCCCTTTGTTTAACCAAATTTCGATACTTTTAAATTTAAGACTTTGAGGATTCATCTCCTAATTTTCCCCTCCAATTCCCATTGGATAGTTGTTTAACTGCCATTGGTCACACTTTAGGAAAATGTTTATCTATTGACAAAAAATAGAAGATTTTGAGCACACAATGCATGCTAAAATATTGGTTGATATGGATACTTCTGTTGACTTCCTTACCACCATTGAACTTAAAGTTAGGATAGAACTTTAATTCAAAATATTTAATATGAGGGGTTTCTATTTAGGTACAAAAATTGCTTTTCTCTTGCCATTTAGCATCAGATTGTCACTTTGTGAGAAAATAGGCTTAGGGAAGAATGTCTTGGTGGAAAAAAATTAATCCTAGCCACTTGGTTGTGACTAATCCACCAAATTGTGATTTAGTCATGAATTCTAAGAAATCGGTTGATCCAGAAGAGGAGGAAGTGCAATAAGTTAGCAAGAATGATATGGATGGCTTATCAGTATCCCATGACCTTGTGGAACACATAGAAGTTTTAATTCCAATCCAAAACATTGAAAATGTAAATCCAAATGTGGAAGAGGAATGGAAAATTGTGAGTCGGAAAAATAAAGGGACTATCTCCCCCCTAAAAATGCAGCTAAGATCTAAAGGGAAGGGGCCACATGGTTGAGATAGTTTTTGCTTGTTTCTTTGATGTCATTTTTTTATGTTACTATTATTTTGGTTTTTGGTTCCCTTTGGAAGAGGCTGGTTCATTTTGATCCTCAATGTCTTATCTTTTTCTCCATATTTTATATGGGGTAGGGTCCCCTTAACCCTTATTTACTACTAATAAAAAAATACGGCTAATTATTTTATTTGAGGTTCTTTTTGTGGGTTATGTTGTGTTGTTAGATGGGCATGGGATTCATTTGGATGGCCCAAATGGAATCCCATGACCCTTATATTAGTTAATACCATTGGGTGAAAATGTTGTTTCATGAGCAAAAATTAAATTAATTATTAAAAAATTAAAAATATATAGCATTTTTTTACCTTAGCAAAGACAACCCCGACTCCTTTTTGCACGCTAATTTTGATCAGTCATCCATGACCTTCGAAGACCTCGGCTGCATTTAAAAATTTATTATCACCATTTAACCCTCACCGTAATGACTTAGCAAAAATTTTTAATAAGAATTAAATTATTTTACTACCACACTTGGCTTAGCTTAAAAAATAAAAATAAACAAATAAATAGATAAAAATTACATTAGGAATCAATCATGTGAATTTATCATAGGTTTCATTTGGATAAAGTTTGGGGCATAAAATTCTAGTGATATATACTATTGACACTAATTGTTTTTGTCTTTATAACGTATGAGTCGAACTAGTCCGAAGTTGAAAATAGAATTCCATGATTCTTTGTTCCACACACATACATATAAAATATTTATCCAAATTTCCAATTTCAATATTTTATAGATTCCTTGAATCTAGATATGAGGCTCACACCATACATAATATCAGACTTGGTAGCCATCAAATAAATGATACTTCTAACTATCCTTTTGAACAATGTTTGATCCTCAAATGATCGATGTACTCTTTGCTTAACAATAAACCATTTTCAAGTGGTGTTGCCATTGGCATGCATATCAACATGTTAAATCTCTTCAAAACATCATTAGCATACTTTTCTTGTGAAATAAAAAATCCACTGTTGATAGTTGAACTTTAATGCGCAAACATTAATGCATTAGACCTAGATATATCATCTCATTTTTTTCTTCATGTATGACTTGAATGAATTTATAGATAGGTTTCAGTAGAAAGATTAAATCATCCACATATAAAAAAAAATCAAAATATTACCTTTCTTATTTATCTTGATGTATAAAGTAGGCTCACTATTGCTCATACCGAAACCATTATGTATCGTAGAGAAGAATCAATTCTAATGTCTTGTGCTCTAGGTTCTCGCTTGAGACCATGGATCGATTTTCTCAACTTTTATACCTTTATTTTAGGGAATTTAATATCGTAACCTTTTGGCCGATTTACGTAAAATTACTCTTCAAGAAAACCATTTAAGAATTGTTATTTTACATCCATCTTATATATATATGTCATTTTGTTTGACCTTTAATTGCTAAAACAATTTGTATTGTGTCCAAACATGCTACTATTGAAATTTTTCGATTGTAATGAACTCCATATTGTTGCGTAAAACCTCTTGTAACCAACCTTGCTTTATATTTCTTTACTTTTCCATTAGCATTATATTGGGTCTTGTATACTTACTTCACTCCTATAACATCATTTCCTTTAAAAAGATTCACCAAATCCCATGTCTCAGTCTTCTCTATATAATATATCTCATAATTCATGGATAAAGGTGAAAATTCATTATTCATAGCCTCTTCAAAATATATTGGATTTGCTGACTTGAGAAAACAATGCAAAAATTGAAAGAGAGTTATTTGTAACAACATTATAAATCTCACTAAGAATACTTGTTTTCAACTAAAATGGGCTATCGATGATGGGCTATTTTTTGGTGAAGGAGTTTCTTGTAGTGTTCTTTGTGGTGTCTATTTCATGGCTGAATATAACTAAAATATTTGAGACCTCCTAACTATGTATGGAGGTGTAACTTGTGCCACAACTTAAGATGCATGTCCAAGATTTGAAGACTATATAATACCTTTTATTATATAGTTTTAGCTGTCATATCTTCATGAGGAATAGTTGCTACTATATTGAATATTTTCTCTATACTTCTATCCCATGCTTCATTTTCAATAAAGTGTACATCTCTATTGATCACAAACTTTCTAGTGACCAGATTATGCAGTTTATATGCTTGTGTATTCTCTCGAATAACCAACAAAAACACTTTTCTCCTTTGTTTTATAACTTCTCCCTTAGCTCATGACACACATGAGCATATTTTACCCAACCAAAAATATTAAAATGAGAAACAGTTTGATTGTTATTAGTCTAATCTTATTGAGGAACCATGTTCCTAATTATTATTTTGGACACATGTTTAAAATACAAACAATTGTTAATACCATTTCTTCCCAATAATCAAATTTATAAGATGTTTTTCTTTCATCATACTTCTTTCCATTTCCATAATGGTTTTATTCTTCCTCTCTACCATAGAAATCTATTGTTGTGTATACCAGTAGTAATATACTTTTGGATACCATGATAAATGCAAAAATTTATAAAATCAATGGAAAAATACTCATCTCTGTATGTGTCCTCGGAAATTTAATGTAGTATCCACTTTTCTTCACCAATAAAACCTTGAACAACTAAATTATATCAAACATGTGTAATTTTTGTCTAAGAAAATATACCCATGTATTCCATGTATAATAAAAAATGAATTTGGAATAAATGATACAAAAGAGTAAGTATGGAAAAATGCTTTAGATGAGTTGAGAAAAACATCTTCACCATCTTCGTATCACATAATAGTTGATGTTGTTCCATATATGGTGAAATTCTATGTTGTTCCCATTATTTTCCCTAACTCTAGCCTCCTTAACAACGACTCTAGTACTTCTTTGGAGGTCTTAGGGTAATAATAGGGAGCTTCCTTATTTGTATTCAAACTCGACCATACAGATTAAATGGCTCGACTTGTAGTTTGGGTGGGATTGAGCTCTATAGTATCACCGCCAAGCTAATGGGTGGTGATGATGGAGGCGATGGGTTTCAAGTAGTTTTAGATAAAGGGATGCCATCTTCTTCCCTAGCCATGATTGATATTTCTCAAATAAATGATAAGCCTATCTTGAATTTCCCTGTTTTTGGTGTTTAAGAGTTGAATGGCGGGACGAGCTCCCCTACTTCTTGTCTCCTCCCTATTTTGATTTCGATACCTCGTGTCTTGGTGGTGAGGTTCTTGTTGGCTGATTAATGGGTGGAAGAGGTGGAAGGGCTCTTTGCCGAGTTCTAATAGGGGGTTGGTTGGGGTAAAATCATTCTTCATTTTTGTTTCACCAAAAAATTTTATGCTTTCTAAGACAAAACAAAGAAAAGGTAACTAGTTAAGGAGGAATACTGTGAGGTGAAGGTGGAAGGTATAATGTGCGCGTTGTAGAGTTTTGATCCAAGATGATTGTCGTAGCTTCACTTTGTCAAGGAGGAATGAACTTGTATAAGAAACACAACAATACCACCAAATAGTATTAAATATCAAGAGTCATAGGACTACTAGAAAGGATAAATCCAGAAGTGTGATGCTTCCTTGAATGGATTTCAATCCTCTATTTAATACAATTTAATGTAAGAAATAATAGTCAATATTGTAGTTGATAGGATTTAGGTATCTCCTATAAACATATAAAAAGTTTCTTTTACTCAACAAGAAATGGTTAGAATTAAATTTGGACAATTAATAGGTGGTTTGGGTATCTTGGTATAACAGAGGGTGTAGGTGAGGTCCTGGGTGATATTAGGAAATATTTTTTTCTATTTTGGGGAAGTTGTTAACTCTCTATTATAGGAAAACTTGTCGAGTCTCGAGATATCGATATCAGTTGTTCCATCGATGCCGGTATAGGAAACAAAGCGATACCGGTTGGCTAAGCTCGGTGTCGTAGGGGAAATTTGGTTCAAATTTTAAAATAGGAGTATAAAAATCTCTATGATTTCTCAAAGAGTGAAGGAGGTGTTAATAAGGTTGTGATATTGTCAAGAAGACTCGGGTATGCTGAAATTAAGGTTGGAAAGGGTGTTAAAGTCTTGGGAGGGTTGAGTAGTGGGTTGGTGGGAAGAAGGTGATATACAAGTAATGGAAATAAGGAAATACAAAAAGAAATGAAATTTCTTTACTTGAACAAGCACAAATAATAAAATCACAATACTAACTCGGCATCTTACAGATCTTGTGAGTTGATATGGTTGATGCTTAATCGAAGAAGAGGTTTTTAGTCTATTTTCATGGTAGTATGACCTATGTACTCCCATGATTATTCCAATGACCTGTAAGATTAACCAACTACTTGTCTTGCATTGTGGTTGTGTGTGTTCATCGTATGGATGTAGAAAATTTGGAAGATTCGTGCTTGAATGCAATAAGGCTCTAATAACTTAATGACCAACCCGTGTAAAGAGTTGTGAAACTGTATATAAGGTGAGCGATGGAAATTAGGTAACCGATAATATCCGAAAAAAATGACATCAATTAGGGTGAATTAGTCACTTTTACACAAAATAGGAAGATCTTCCCATATGTGGCATGTTTCCCAAGTTGATTGCACTTAGGGAAGTGGAGTTCTCATCATAAAATATAGGAAGGTCATTGGAAAAGTCCAATTAGGTTTGAGAATAATTCTTAGTTAGTTAGTTCACGTGGTGACTCAACACTGGAAGTGATGAATTAGTGGTAAGAGGGATGAATTGGTCTTTGTGAGTTAAATTCCCCTTGAATGGGTATAGGGTGAAGTGTAATGAAGAGGTGGAGGTGTGAAGATGAAATTAACTTAATTAAAATACTTAAATTAATTAATAATGTGATGATGAATATTAATATAGGATGCATGGATCATGATGTGTTACATTAATTAATTGAAGGGGACCAAGGGGAGTGTGACCCAAATTTAGTGTTTACATTTTCCCCTTTTTGTCACATAGCTTGTATTGGTATGTGACGTTGACAAAAACATGAAATTAGTGGTTAATGTATCGGTGACATTTAGGTTTCCTCAAGTGTGGGTGGAGGTGATCCCCCTTAAAACAGGAATGGATGAGGTGTTAAACGGAGTGAGTGAGTGGTTTGATAAATGGGTAAGGGATGAAAATGAGTGTAGCTTGGTCGTAGGTAAGGGTGAATTCGGGCAGGTAATAGATAGTGATAGTCTAATGCACGCACACATGTAGATTACGATAAGGTACATGTTGACAATTTTACACTTGTGCAAAAATGGGCAACTCAAAACTTTGTTACGATGGACAATATTGATGAAGTGGACCTAACTATGGGAATGCATTACAGTTTTATCATGTTTTCATTTTTAGTAATTAATTTGTTACATGTAATCAGTAGCTATGTGTTTTTTTATGATATGTAACACCTCACATAGCCTACCATTCCATGTTCGTCTTCAACAAGGAAACACAAAAGCCCCGAAGGACTAATGCATTGCCTTGATGAAGGCGGGAATCATAGTTTAGGTGAAATGTTAAATTTGGGAACAACAAATAGAGTTGTAGTTTACAAGAAAGAGAGTTCATTATTAAGCTATAGGTATTTTAAAATTTTTGTATTTCTACATGTAAATACATTTAATTATGTGTTTGAGTTGTTTTATACAATCAATATACATCTCATAAATCTGAAAGTAGAAAGAAGTATACAACATAAGTACATAAATTAAATGTTATTTATTCATGAAAAAGTATAATATTTCCCACACAAGCCGTGGGATGTAACTCATAACTAACTAAAGAAATAAGTACATATGCATGAAGTTAAAAGTAAAAGAGTATAGAAGAAACCCATCATTTCCTTCAATTCTCTTTTGGTCTTCTTCACTTCAGCTCCGGCTTCATTTTCTACTCATCTCTCATAGCAATCACAACATACATGAAAAATGAAAAGGAAACGCATCAAATTTTGAGATCGGGGTTTAATATGTACCCTTGTACTAACTACATGCAGATGGATTTCTAAATTGTAGAAGTATAAGGTACATCACGTACACATAAACAATTGATAAGAGTAGCATTCTTCATCAACACATATGATTCCCATAATTATTTAGAAAATAAAGAGAATAGAAAAACTATGGAACATAAGAAAGGCCAAAATCCCTAAATATTTTTCTAACTATTTATTTAAGTGTGGAGGTACATGTAGAAAATTAAAAAGCATAAATATTTTGCAAAATGATTACTTTCTAGAAATTAAATATGTCTTTGAAAGAATCATGGACATACAAACTACAAGGAAGCCCAAATATCTTGTTTTAGGTTCAGTAATCAAAGAAGAATCAAGGAAATCCTCATTAATCAACTACAAGTGTTTTAAGATAGGTTGTGAGTACTATTTTAAATTCTAGAAGGAATATAAAGCCAAGAGCCTTCATGAAAATGTGCATTTTCCATGCTCAATAATGAAAATTTTGCTAGGAACACCACAAGACAAGATGGTACAACCAGTTCGAGGCATAATTTTAATCACCACTAACAGTTGCATAGAGCAAGCTATAGAGTTTGAATCAAGAGGAAAGCATTAAATGATGTAAATGTTCAAAATCTCATCACATAGTGCCTACAACTTCAAAATGGTCTAAAAAGGAATATATATGAGCATGATAAGGTTACTACAAATTTCCTTTCAAGTTGAATTCATAAGATTCAAATGTAAGTCAAATTAAAGCTAAAGATTAAGTACAACCAGCATCAAAATTACATAATAGAATAAAGAGGAGACATTCAACAGGTTTCTAAAATAGAAGGTGGTTTCTAGGTATGCATTTAAGAATGTCAAATGTTGTATCCATTAACAAGAATACAAGGTTTCAATTTCATGTCAAGGCTCATATTTTCCTCAATTACTCATAAGGAGAAATTGGGTTAGGAAAATACTTTTTGACTTAATATTTTAATAGTATGAGCATCAAGGAAGTACACTTTAGTAACAGATAATGTACAAAAAATAATTGCAGTCATTTGCAAAGGAAGCTTAGATACCAGATAGGTTGTCATGTTTATAACCACAAATGGAATCTACAAGATTCATTACCATATTTCAACACAAGACAATACTTTAAAGCTAAGAATTAAGCCAAGGAATAATTGATAGAAGGAAAAGACTACAAGCATACTATAATGTAATGATTTACCATCACGCCTTTTTCTAGGATACAATATTCACAGATTACATTTAATGGAGATCAACTCATGAAAAGAGTCTCAAAAGGATTGCAAAATATAGAAATGCAAGTTTCTTACTGCCGTTGCAGCTATTCTTTCACAAGAGGAAAGCAAGATTACAACCATCTATAGCATCTATGTTCAGGATTTTAGGACATTTTTAAAGATCAAAGTTCGCTTCATACATAATGATGTGGATATATAGAAATACATAATTCATTATAGAAATGTATGATCCATATTTACAACACCTTCTCAAACAGTGAAGGATTTCATAGAGCTTCATCGAACTTCAAAAACATGCATTTCTTGAGGGGTAAAGCACTTAGGAAAGTCATTCCAATACAATAAGGGAATGCCACAACAAGCTAAAAATTGAGAACATTACGAGAAGAATAAATAAATTTAAAAAATCATGGAAGAACAACAAACCCTTAAATGTTTAAATCCTTGATACAAAACTCAGAGATTAGTATACACAACTTGCAAAAGACTCTTCAAGGGTTGTGTCAAGGTCCAGACATCAAAAATAATGAAACTAAAAATTGAATTCACAAATCTAAGGTCAAAGGTTGACCTGAGCATTAGCTGAGCCAAGTGTTGAAAATAGAGTATAATAATGCCTTAGGATAATCAAAACAGACAGATCTATAAAAATGATGATATAATACAAGGGAAATATTTTTCTCAAAATACTCAGAAAGTATACTCTCAACACTGAATAATAGCGAGTAATTTTACTAGCAGGAAACCATCATTAAAACAATGAAAATTTTAAATGGTAAACCATTACTCGAATCAGAGCTTGGACAATACAAATGTAGAACTCAGACAAGATACAATTCAAAAAATGGAAAACCAAAAGATGTTGTTCATAAACAAGTTCACAAAACCAGTGATCTACAATGCTTACCTTCTTAATGGTAGCAGAGCGTACAACTTGACAATTAGTAGACTGATTTTGAACACGAGTATAAGATCCTTTTGCAAGAAAACCATCAAACCTTCATAACAGTGAATTCCATATTTGCAAAATACATGTGCTATAAAATAGAGCTCAAGAAACTCAATAAATTCCCTGCATATGGCTCGAGATAAAAATGATGGTAGTCTAAGGTTCTAGAAAATGAATAATAGAATGAAGATTACCCAAGATCATTCTTGGAAAGGTCACAGTTAAGCTAAAAACCTTGCATTAAAGGTGATTGCGAAAAAGCAATGTCAGACCTTGCATATTTTTTCTAAGATGGTGAAATGGTCAATCCATAATGCTCATATGTACATTCATGGCGGCAAACGAAAACCAAAATCCACCAAATTTGAAAATACAAAAATCAACATAGCATTCAGAATGGAAGATTTTAGGATCAAATAACCCATGCTCAGAGCCTCCAAGATGTTCAAATTTCGAGATCAAAACAGATTAATGACGGTCTGATGAAACTATTTTAGGGCTTCACCCTCCAAAATTGGCGTGCATATGAAATTAATAAGTACGGGTTACAAATAAACATGTTCACCATCCAACCCATGGTAACCAAACTCAACCATGGTGAAGATATCGATGCCTCATATCAGTTATTACCAAGATCGATGGTTAAGAGATGACCCATATCTCACCTACCCCTCTACCAAGGTTTATAAGATCAATGGAGTTTATGGAATAGGACTAAGATCAAATGGATAAGGATTAATTTCAGGATCAAAATCAACATAAACTCCCTAATAAAAAAATTGATGGAGGATATCGAATTATACACAGATCAATGCTTAACGAAACACTGATCGCATTGATTACATTGCCAGAACCCTAATTTTGAAAAGAGAAAAATCTACGGTTATGAATCAAAATAGTACAAGGATCGATGGTCTTCATCAAAAGCAAGCACCTCGACAAGATTTCAAAAACCTAACTGTAGTTACCAATCCATTAAATGTGACCGACAAACTTTTCAAATGGGTTAAGACATCATCAAAAATGGGCAAGCCTCAAAATTTTAAAATTATTATATTAGATTCCAAACCTTAGTTCAACGAAATCAAACACTAGAAACAATCATCAATCAAATGATTATTCAAAAAACCCCAAAAACCATAGTATATGTGTCATCCACATCAAAAGGTAAAACATTGTTATGACATGTCTCAAGAAGAAAGGGGGCCGAATAAGTAGGGTGGTATTTTTATTATAAACAATGATAAATGCCAATGATAAAATTCCCCATGGTAATATGGTCAAGATAGATGCTAAATTCAGAGTTGGGATGATTACCTTAAAATCCTCAAAGATACCATTTAAAAAAATTGCAAGTAAACTTTGTACAAAGAGGAAAGGGAAGAGTTTTGCATATGATGACTAGGTGTCAAAAGGAGATGGATAAAAATTTGGACCCACACTCATGTGTTCAGGTGGTCCCCACACTGTGGGATGTATATTTTTCTAACTATTGGAACTTAAAATATTATGCTTCCGGGAGATAGTATTGCCTATAGTCACAAAGGTTAAAGGTGTCAACATCATATGCATCAAAGGATCATGCAATGCAGAGGTCAACATCAGAGTACAAGGAGCCTTTTTGAGGCCTATTACCTTATTTTTCACAAAAATAAGAGTATTATTTTATTTCACATGTGTTCACAAGTGGTCCCCACAATGGGAGAATTAGAGTTGAATGAATTCTGCTAAAGTGAAAGGGACAAAGAATTATTTTTACTTACAAAGGGGAATTTTTTTCATGTCATCCACTAGAAGACAAATTTCCAAGTGTGCACATCAAAAGTGGCCCCCATACTTGATGGAATGCATGGGTGAATATTTTGTCAAACTATTGCAAATAAAAGAATTATTTTTGCTCACACAAGAAGATTATTTTTGCATGTGCATCCAAGGGGCAGAATTAAAGAGTGCTAAATTTATCACTACAAGTGGATCAAATTATAAGTGTCACATCAAGCACTACATAACAAATATTGCATGCACATTGGAGGAGACTTACACAGCAAGCAAGAGATATCATTAGCCAAATTATTCATCTTACTTTATTAAAAATAGATCAGTAACCATAGTTTTATTGAATGTATTTTTCTAATGAAGACTATTAATGCCTCATTGTATTATCATGTCTATTTTTATTCCTTTATTTATTCATGATAAAGGGGTAAAATTAGTATGCATGGGCGAGTACAAATTTTAGCCTATTTTTTAAGATGGGATGGGTGAATAATTTTGCTATATATTGTGAGCAATCTGCAAAACACAAAAGAGGACATTTGGACATAGGAGTGCTGAAGAAAATATTGTAGGTTTTTCCACTTGAATGAGAACTGATTTCTACCTTTCTAATTATTTGCAGTGGTGTGTACATCTCACTAATTCTTGTGAATGTCAAATTCCTTGATTAATCATTTTACATTGCTATACATTTCGCATAATATTAGTGTGCATTTTTTCTTACTGTATTGTTGTGAATCATTCCCTCAATACAAGAAGTTTTTTTCCTTAATATTCTGTTGAAAACTATTGATTTGTGCATCCAAGATTCATTCTCAAATTGATTGTGCATATACTCGGTCGAATCCCTCAAAATGTTTGGTGTATCACCCTAGGTTTCAAATCAGTTATAGTCATATTTTTACCCTCAAAACTCCTAAAAATTATTTTAGGATACATCAAAAAGGAATCAGTGTTGATACAAGAAACTCACCTCAACAATAGGTATACCCGGATACTTGAGGTGTTTCCATTATACATACGAAAGTGAGAGATGCAAAACAAGCTTAGAACACCTACAGTCATCTCTCGAATAGGATGCACTTTTGAGAGATAAAAAGTTTTTGCATTCTCGGTGGGACAATGAATCAGTTCTACAGAAAATTATAACAATTTGTAAGAAATTTACGGTAATAAAAAGTCACTTTTAGAGCAACAAGATGTAAAAATTTATTCTAAAAATCAAAAAAATTATTTGGTGAATCTATAAGGCTAATTTCGAGATGAGTTTTTAGCATGTTCTATGCCTAAAGTGACTACAAGATCATTGGTAAGAGAAATTCCTTCTAAGTTTATTTCTTTACTTTAGAATTTTACAAGAAGAAGAAGATTTGGAAATACCTTAGCTTATAATAGGCTTGATTTGGGAAAACCTCCTCATAAAATTCCTTCACTATGTATTAATCTCTTTATTCGATTCTATTTATTCCAATGGTTATTCAACCACCTAGGAATTTGGTGACCTTTACTATTATGCACCCTTTAGTAATTCCAGTTTATCATGATATTCCCAATTCTAACATGAAAAATTTTACCTTCATTCATTGGTGAAAATCAAATTACTCCTATAGAGCACATCAAATATTTTATAACCCTTTGTGTTGTTCATAATATAACTCATGATAATTTATCCTTAATATAAGAGCATCCTTTAAAGGGAAAACCTTGCAATGGTATAAAACCTTAAAAATTGGAGCATGAGAAATAGGGATGAGTTGGGAGAATAATTACTTAGGTAATTTCAAGATCATTCTAATCATTTATCCCTCATAGAGAAGTTGTCTACAATGAAAAGATACCCTCATGAATTTATGGCTAGTTTCAACATCCCTTTTTCTAGAACACGGGAAAGAATTCAAGCTAACGTGAAGCCCCAAGATGACCATATGCTTTCCTATACTACCTTAGAGCCTTAAATAGTCATATTTGAACTATGATTTAGTCTATGGGAGGAAACACTCTCCTAGAAGCTTATGATATTGCCATTACGGCTGAAAAAACCTTATTCAAGCTGGTAAATGGTACCGAGGCCTTCAATGCCTCTTATAGTAGATTTTTACCTATTCCATAAAGATATTACCATTATAGAGCCTATTGTTTTACCTGCTTTAGATGATGTATTCAAGGCTCTGTAAAATATGGGTAATAAATTGAAATCAATTGAAAAAAAATAGCTCAACCTAGCAAGCCCTATCAACAAAATCGATTTATAGACAACCATATCAGCCAAGGAAGTTTGACCGAAAATCCCTAGTACATATAACATTTTTTTGAGTTAACATGGTTTCATAAGAATGGTGTCAACCTCAGTAATCGACCTCATTCAGCTAAAAAGTGTCCAAATGCATTCTTGAATATAAGCCTTGTTGCACGACCTCAATTTGAAGCATTATTCATGCCTCAAATGGAGGGTGGGCAACAAGAAGATCATAGTCAGAAACCAAAGAAAAAAATTGGTCATATTTGGAGAGGAATATTTTATTGCAATCACAACTAGGTCCCAAGAAAAATCTCAAGAGAGACAAACA
Organism: Taxus wallichiana var. yunnanensis; assembly: GCA_018340775.1. Classification (NCBI taxonomy): domain Eukaryota; kingdom Viridiplantae; phylum Streptophyta; class Pinopsida; order Cupressales; family Taxaceae; genus Taxus; species Taxus wallichiana. Next base: position 872,647,274 of record CM031237.1, on the reverse strand, counting down.
ACAAGATAGACCTATCTTGCCCATGACCATACCGATAAAAAACAGCGTAGGTCAAAAACCATTAACGCTTCTGTTGTTCCTCAAAAAATAACATGCAATTCATCTTAAAAGGACCAACAAAACAATTACATCCTGGTCCCAAAAGGCTCTTCATGCCTCATATTTCAAAAGTTGTCAAAGCCAAGTAAATGTTTATTAAATCTTATGCTAAAACAATATAAGTTGTTTAAAAAACAATTACTTCTTTTAACATTGTCAAGATAATGAAGAATCATAATATTAATATTTCATTTTGGGATGCTCTAAGTATTCTAGGACAACAAGATTTAATTTTTCAAGAGCTTGCTAAGCTATAGAGTTCATCGAACCAACGAGAAAATGAATTCAGAAAATAGAAATGGTCCTTGGAATGATGGATCAATACTACATTTAAGAGGTTAAATGGATGGTTCAAACAATCTTAAATGCTCATTATATCAAGAATTCACAACCATTTTATCTATATTTGATTATTGGAGAACATTTAGTTCATAATTGCATGGTTGATAGTGGTGGAAGTAAAACAATTATGTCAAAAGAAATTGTAGAAAAATTGGGCCTGTAGTATGAGCCTACAGAGAAAAGTGTGGTAGCTAGACATATTATCAAAAATCTAGAGGTAACCTTACATGCTTGCCCCAATGTTACTATTTTACAACATGTGACTATTGTAGATTTACCTCCCTATTTTGCCTTATGTTTATCACGAGATTTTATAGAAAAAATAGGAGGTTATCTCTCTTCAGATTGGTCATTTTTGTTCTTCACTACAAGGTATGGAACCAAAGTTACCATAAATTCAGAGCCTCTAGCTAGATTTCATATTGAGCCTCACACTTCAAACGCTACAACAAATTATACATCTTTAGATCAATCTGATTTTGATTTTACCACAAATGTGTTTACACTAGACGATGTTTCTAATCTGTTTATGGATGAAAAAATGAATAAGAACATGCTTATGACCCTTTCAAATAAGCAAAAGAATATTTGTTTGGTGTTTACATGATTGCATGAAGAAAATGCACCAATTCCCTTGCTATCGAAAACATGAAATACAACAAAAGGGCTATGAAAGCTTCACTTCGATGGGGATAAAAATAAGAAAGGACAAGGCTATAGGTTTAATGCTTACTTCCCCTTCAAATGAAAGGTAATTTTTGACTTTAAGTCAATAGTTTTCTTGTACTTGTAAGGTAAATTGAATACGAAACATTAATTCATGGCTTGCAATGGGCTAGAAAGAGAGGTATCAATACTTTATAAGTTTTTCATGATTCAGAGTTAGTTATTAATCAAGTGAAAAACTTTAATGTGTGTAAGAATTCATTTATGAAATCTTAAAAAATAGAGTTTCAGAGTTATTGGATGATTTTAATGCTATTAACTTTTAATCTGTCCCAAGAGCTGGAAATAAGCACGCAGACAGTCTTGTTAGATCATTGCTAGATTTTATGTACTAGAACATATAGAAAATAACAAAGTACAACAACATATTAAGTTGATTATTAGACCTTCAAAGTGCCTAACAATGAAGAATATTAGAATTTTTCAAAGATGGTGAATTGATTTGTAGATTTATGCAAAGAAGAAGCTGAATTTTCTATAGTAAATCGGGAAAAATTACGAACTTATATGGTGACCATATTGTTCATTGAAGAAAACAAGTTTCCTTAAGGATTGGATACACTAGAAGACAATTTCAGTTCTAAGGATCAGTTAAGAAAAGACCAAGGAAAGATTTCAACTCATGCGATAACTACAAAGAAATGCAGGGTGGATGATGATAAAAACTATCCATTGGAAAAGTATGTTCCTCACTCAAAAATAGTCATTTATCAAATAATGTAATCAATTCGAGAGATTTTTTTGGTTGGAAATACCAAGATCCGAGAGGATTTGATCCAATTTAAGCTCAAAGATACAATCGCGTTATAGCCAAATTACAAGCTAGTTATGTAGAAGCAAAGGAACGTAAATCCATAGATTGAGCCATTAATGAGAAAATATTTATATAAGCTAATAGAACAGGTATTATTTTTCCAGTTAAGCATTCAAGTTGGGTAACTAATCTTGTTCTTGTACGAAAAAGGAATGGAGAAACTAGGCCATGTGTGGATTTTGAGAGAACTTCATAAAGCTTCATTAAAAGATCATTATCCGTTGCCCAATATGGATCAGATTTTAAGAACAGTTTCACATTTGGAAATATTGTCTCTTTTGGATGGTTACAGTGGATACAATTAGATCCTTATGCGGGAAGAATATAGTTAAAAATAACCTTCACCACGAATTTAGGTACTTATGCTTATAAAAGAATTCCTTTTGGTCTCTCAAATGTTGTTGCAACATTTCAACATGCAATGGACATGGCTTTTCACAACTTATTAAATAAATGCATATTGGTCTATTTTCATGATGTCACCGTATTTTCAAAAGATTTTGATGAACATATAATTCTTATTAGGAAGATTTTTCAACCTTGTAGATAACTTGGAATATCTTTGAATCTCAAAATGTTCATTTTTTAAGTATATCAAGGAAAATTTCTTGCTCATATTGTTTGCAAACAAGGTTTAGCCATTGATCCATTCTCAATTGAAGCTATTTCATGGTTTTATTTTCCTATTCATAAGATATCATTAAAAAAATTTCTCAAAAAAATCAACTTTGTTAGAAGATTTGTTCCATATTTTGCAACATTAATCAAGCCATTAAAACCATGTTAAAGAGAGATAAGAATTTCTCTTGGACCAACGAAGGGAGAAAAGGATTGAAGCCATGTTGGAAAGAAAAATTTTCTTGTGGACAAATTGGTGGGTTTCAATCTAATGCTATGGGAATCCAATTCCCTCTTCTTGAACAGTGCAACTTCTGTAGGTGCATGCAAAAAGAAAAAGTAGATTTTAATGGTGGCCTTTCACCGAGAGATCCAACAGGGGCACTCCATCGACCTCGTGGAAATGCTAGCAATTTCTCACTAGGGAAGAAAATTTTTCTAAGAATGTGAAAGGGAGTGGGAATGTAGATAGGAGAAACTAATGTTGCAAGTAGAATATCATATGCCCACACATATTAATTAGAAATTTCATTTACATGCATTTATTGTTAGAAGAAAAAAATCCGTAGGAGAAGCTACAAGACCAAATGAAATTCATTGGTCACAAACTACCAATAAATCTATCAATCAAAAAGACAAATATTCCTTCTTTTATTATTGAAGCCAAAGCAACATTTGTATGGAGCTTTGAGAATAGATGGAAATTTGAGGAGAAGGGAAAATAGAAGAAGTATGGCATTTTTGTCTCTTCCAGTACAAAGCACTCGGGTTTTTTTGAAATCAATCGCCTCCTAGAATGATGTGAGAAGACATTATATTATTCACAAGAAACCATTAAAACTTCAAAATCCTCAATGCCTTTTCAAATTCCTTTGTTGTGAAGAAAACACTCATGGGGGTTAAAAACTAGATCTTGCAAAGAAACCTGTTACATTTGATTTTCCAGTTTAAATATAGACCATTTGATTTGCTCCTCTAACTTTGAAATTGGGCCATCCACATGGAAGGAAGGGATTGGAGTGGTTACGAGGGAGCCTTTTGCATTTTTGATTTTTCATAGATTTGGTAATTTAGAAAAATTGGCCCACAACCCCACTTTGACTTTTCAACTTAGACATGTGGCACTTTCTTATTAGAAATGGGATCACGACCCTTTTCTCAACATTTTAACCTTTTTTGGAAAAAGTTTCGTTATCACCGAATCACAGCACCCTTGTGTTTATACAAGTGCATATACTTGAACTCACGGTGTGATTGGATAACATGGGTACTATCTCCAAGTTGTGGGACTTGCTACTTGAGATAGACCTCCAGAGAAAGCTGGTCCTTGCTCCTAAACTACCTGCCACAATCTACTCTAATGCAGGGAAACTAACTATTCTAATCTAAATTTCCAAGGGACCAGGGAGAGAGAATGCATAAAATGAAAGCCTACACTAAAGCGGTGATACACCAGAAAAGGAGGGTGTGAGAGTAGTCTCCAAATGTGTGAAATACAGAGGCAAAGTGCACACTAGAAGAGGTGATGATAGTTCTCCATAATCTAGCAAAATGCATTCACAACAATATTCCAAGCATACATAATGATAATGAATCCCTGCAAGAACATAATAATAGACACAATATTCTTGTAAATAAGGTTAAAGGGGCAAGAAGAATGCAAGAAAACACAGCAGGGGAAGATACATCCACAAACTTGTATTTTATTGCTTCCTGGTATGCACAGTTCAATCTATTACAAGATAAGGGCCTGGATCACCATGCAAGGAGTCCACAACAAGGGCCTGCAACACATTGTCTTCACAAAGCAATTTCGGCAGAGATTTGCTACAAAACTACTCCCCTTACAATGAGCCCAACACTCCAATTTATAGAAAAATGAGAAGGAAAAGAGAAGGGAAAATGGAAATCCCGAAATCTGTCCTTCAACCACTGTAAGAGGCATTAAATGGAGTAAAATGATTATATATTACTTGCAAAAGGCTCCCCATACTGTCCTAGGTGCTGCAGCAGAGAAAGAATGATGACCATGCCTCTTAATTGCACTCCCAACCACCAAATGAAACACTGTTATGAACTCGGCCACGTTTTATAAAAATATCCATCAATCTCTCACCAAATCTGGAATTTCTTGATTGTTGTGTGTCGGCCTCAGAGCCACAATTCCAACGGTACTAATTTTGTGTGATTTTGTTGAGAAATGTAGAAGTTATGGCCTTCTGAGTGCGGGCAGCTATTTGGGATCTCGCGGGCGTTTATGTCATTTGACGGGAATGAGCATTAACTGACTGGAGCTGAATATGTTTATTTTATTTAAATATACCTACCATCATTAAAAATAAAAAATCTAGTTTTTTTGGCGTAGAGGACGTCATGCTCGTTCCAGAAAGTCCAATTTTGTGAAAATCGGAGCTCGGAGTCAAAAGTTATGGCCATTTGAAGTTTCACGGGTCAAATGTTGACTTTTCTTCTTTTCCTTCAGCCGCTTCGGATTTTCGCGTCCCCCGTGTCCTGCGCGTACTTTTGTCCCAGCTGTCCCGGATGAAAATCTCCTACCTCAGCTAATTCGGGCTTCCTTGTCCCTCTTTGCGGTGAAGACACGTGGCGAGATTCCATTCGCTCTCGGCTCTTTCGGCTTTTCGCGTCCTCCACGTACTTTTGGCCCGGATGTCCCAGTACGAAAGTCCTCTATTTCAGCTGAACCGGCCGGTTCGCCCTCTGCGCACTTTTGTCCCAACTGTCCCGGACTTCCTGGGACAAATTTCTCCGAACCGCCCGAAATGGACTGACTTGCACCAAACCGGCCGATCCACGTCTTTCGCGTACCTTTGTCCCAACTGCGCGAAAACAACACTTAGTCGATTTTTTCCACTTTTCGGCTGGTTCACCTTTTCGCGTCCCACGCATCCCGGTGTCCCGAATGCCCCTTTGCTCTCGCAAACTACCCGCGGCCTTTCGGCTGATTCGTGCCAGATGTCCCTCATCACGATCATTATGCAGGACTAGGACTTAGCCATTTTTCACGATTTTTCTTAGCCCAAGCTTGTTTTCTTGAGGGGTGAATTTTGGATAACAGTTCAAAAAATCAAATTCCTCCGCCGACCTGCTCTCTCACTTTGAATTTTCAACTTAGACATGTGGCACCCTCTTATTAGAAATGTGGTCACGGCCCTTTTCTCAATATTTTAAACTTTTTAAGAAAAAGGGTTCAAAAACTCAAATTCCTCTACCATCTCACTCTCCAGCCTTTGAATTTTTCCATGCGGGCTCAAGATTTGAATTTTTCCTTTTAAGGCTTGATCGGGGTTGTGGGTAACTTTTTAACTTTTCACCTTTTTATCAAAGAGGATTAAACACACAAAGTTCTCCACCGACCCACCGCTCCGATTAAAAATTTGACACATGGAATATTCGATTGGAAACAGGGGTTGTGGCTCTTTTCTAAACATTCTAACATTTTTTAGAAAAAGGCTCAATTTCCTCCACCGCTCGGATCCTTCGCTTTGACTTTTCAACGGCAGGCCCGAGACCTTGGTGTAGTCGTGGAGCACTCTAGAAATTTTACTTCAATTTTGGGAATTTTGTTAAATTTCCAAAAGTGCCACGATGGTCGGCCTGCTTTGACTTTTCAATAGTGGGCTTTAATTTGACTTTCTTCGTGGGCTCAAAATTTGACTTTTACCTTTATAGCCTGATCGGGGCCACGGGAAAATTTACCATTTTTTTAAAAGTGAGAAAAAGTGTTAAGTTCACCAAAAATCTTGTTCCTCCCGATCCAACAGGATCTGACCACGTACTTGCATTCATTGGGGTCAAAATTTGACAGGGAAAAGATGCCCGTCATCCCGACTGTGGAAAATATGTAGAGGAAGAAAAATTCATCATTTTGAGTCCAATTTTTGAATTTCCTTCATAAACCAAAGGCATGGAGGAAAAACAATGATTTGACAACCTAGGCCATAGAACAAGTGAACAATTTCGATCAAAAATGGAGGTTGTAAAGAGGATATTACGTGCATGACCGAGAAATGTAGTATTTCTAAAATAAGAAAAACAAAGGTTTAAACATCTCTAGGGAACAAATTTTGCTAATTTCTTGAATCTCTAACTTATCTTAAACACAAACGAAGGGCATGAGCTACAAAATTTTAATTTGGCTATGAAAATGTAGATCTATTTTCGGGAGACAACAACTAGCTCTAGCTTAGGGACATGGCATGAACTGGGCATGGCTAGGGCACAACATGAGGATCCAGAATCTCAAGTTTTAAAACATATTACATTGACGAGTTCCTTATCTATTGGGCCTTGTAGAGTCATGTACAATTTTGAGAAAGAATGGAAGAAGAAGGAAACACACAAGCCAAACCACACACAACAAAAACCAAACAAAACAAAACCAAAACCACACAATAGATAAGGGAAACACACCAGGAAAATACCTATGGTACAAGGTGAGGGACAACCCGCTTTCACTGATGATACAGTTTCAATTATTTCCCTCTTCATGGAAATTTCAATGGCGTTCCATCCAAGTATGAGGGGACAAAAACATTCTCACCAGAAGCTCCATGAATTTGGAATGGGCCCAGCCACAATGAATCAAACTTTCCATGGATGCCCTTTGGTTCTCTTCTCTTGTCCCATAACAGGAAAAAATCTCCAAATTTGAAATTCCTTTCTTTGGTCTTCTTGTTGAAAATTTTCTTCACTTTTAACTCGATGCTCTTTAATTCTATCAACCACTTAGCATCTTCTTTCTTCTAGCTTTTCGAGGAAGAGGATCCTCTTGTCAATGGAGTCTTTGTATTGACCATCTTCTATTTCTTGCAACATGATTGAGAGTGGCATCTTAATTGTGAGGGGAATCTCTTCCTCAACTCCATACAACCTTTGGAAAGGTGAAATACCTATTGCCTTCTTAGGAGTTATCCTATCGGCCCACAATGCATCATATAACTTCTTGTTGCAGTTCGTTTGATTCTCATAAACCACTTATGAAGAAGCATCACAACGCTTTTTTGTTGCTTGACTCAGCTTGCTCATTTCCCTGTGGGTAGTAGTCGAGAAGAGTGGGATAGGGAGATTCCAAAGCCATAACAAAACTCGTGAGCTTCTTGGAAGATAAATAGGTGGAATTGTCTACAACAATTTTTTGTGGTATTCCAAAAGAACAATGTTATTCTCCTTGATGAACTTGTAGACTGTTTTAGAGCTGGCTTGCTTGGTTAGGATGTCTTCCATCCATTTAGTGAAGTAATCAGCTGCAAAGTGAGTACATAGGTATGCCTTATAGTAGAATGAGGATTGAACAGCAATAAAATATATCCCCCATTGCTGAAATGGTTCTTTAATCACCACAGACACTGAGTGGTAATGCAACTAGTTGTGGCTTTCCAACAAATTATTGGCATGCTTTGCATTTGGAAACCCAATCCTCGCGCATCTACAAAGATGGAGGTCCAATAATATCTCCTCTCGAGGATATTATGTGCAAAGTGACCATTGCTTGAGAAATGTCCACCACAAGCTTGATCATGATATGCCTTGAGCAACGTTTCTTGCTTTGCTCGTTATCTACACACCTGAGGAAACAACCATCTAGGCCTCTCTTGTAAAGTACATGATTCTAGATCAAAAACTTAGTTACCTTTAGATTGAGTTTCATTCTTTGTTTGTAATCAAGATGACGAGGAATTATCCATAAGTGAGGTAGCAAGCAATGTCAACATACCACTCATCAGTAGTGGTGACAAAGAGTGCCTATGGACTATCTCTTGAACAAGTTGAGAAAACACCATATTTTTCTCCCTACTAAGCTTTGAGAGCTTCATCTTCAGCAATCATCTTGCAAAAACCATTTCCTCTTACCAGATTAGAGGGTCTAATCTCCAAGTCATACTCTTGGGTATTTGCAATCCAACTTCCTCTCTTAGCCCAGGATCTTGTTGAGTCAAAATGGACTTGATTGCACTTCCAGGGACCATCACCACTGTATGGGAATTGAGAATGTAGAATCTGAAACTTTTAATAGCTTTGACCACTACGTAGGCATGTTTCTCCAATTGGTTGTACTTTAGCTCATGATTTTTCAAAGGATAGCTCATGAAAGAAATGGGTGCTTCCAAACCTTCATCATTTTTATGAACAAGGACAATAAAGAGTGTACGTTATGATGCATAGAAATACATGATGAACTCCTTGTTGAAATATGGAGATACAAGAGTTGGAGCTTTGGTAATGGATTTCTTGATCTCCTCAAATGTTGTTTTTCCTTCCTTGTTCAACTTAAAACTTACTTCAGGCTTCATCATGGAAGTTATATGCTTAGTTAGTTAAAAAACTCGTGCAAAAAATGACAAAGGAAGTTTACCTTTCCAAATAATGAATGAACACCCTTCTTGCAGGTTGGTAAGGCTAGTGCTTGAATAGCTCTTACCCTCTAAGGATCAACGTGTGCTCTATGTTTGTTCACAATGTGTCCTAAAGCAACATACCTTATGTGACTCCAAAAATGCACTTCTTTGTATTTAGATAAATTCCGTGTTTCCTACACCTTGCAAGGAATTGCTCCAAATGACTAATATAATCTCCCCTCCTCTTTTAATCAATCATGAGGTCATCAAGGTAAATAAAAATGCAATGTTTCAAATTTTTCAAGCCCAACTCCATTGCTCTCGGAAAGTGGCTCTAGCATTGATCAAGCCAAAAGGCATTCTGTTGTAAGAAAAAGTGCCCCAAGGTGTTGTGAAGATTATTTTGTTGCAATCCTCTTATGCCACCTTGATTTGGTTGTACCTTGAGAATAAATAAAAAAGAGAGAGCATTTCAGATCTAATGACTACTTGCAAAATATGATCCATGATTGGAAGAGGGTAGTTGTCTTCGAGAGATTCCTGAATCAGATTTTAGAAGTCTACATAAATCCTTATTTCCCCATTCTTCTTCTTTACTAGCACAATGTTAGCCACCCATGTTGAATGATGGATGGGGAAGATGATTCTAACATTGAGCATCTTTGTCACCTCTTATTTGATAACATTGGAAATCTTTGGATTGTCAGGGCTTTGTTTTTTCCGAACGGCTTAGCTCCTTGTTTCAAAGGAATGGAGTGATGCATTTCCTTTGGCTGAAAATATTTGAGTTCATCATAGGAGTAGGCTAGGACATCTGAGTACTTTTTTAGCACGGAACCAATATTTCTCTTCTCTTTTGGTGAGCAACATTTACCAATGTTAACCATCCTTGGATTCTCTTAAGTGCCAATGTTTTCTTAATCAAAATCAGATGGAAACCAAGAAGACTATTTTTTTCTCCTAGATGAAACTATCATGTTTGTCAAAGAAGTCTTCCAAAGAAACTAGGCCTTTAGGGATTTTGTTTCCTTTAAGTTTGATTACTCCCTCTTCATCAATTCCCTCAATTCCTTCCTTCTCTTCTTTCGAGACCGATTCACGGTGTGGGTTTTTATTTCCTTCAAAGAAAAGATTATTGAAGTTATCCTTTTGTTCTAAGAAGGTTAGGATCTAATTTTCATCATTGAATACCTGTTATCACCGAATCACAACACCCCTGTGTTTATACAAGTGCATATACTTGAACTCATGGTGTGATTAGATAACATGGGTACTATCTCCAAGTTGTGGGACTTGCTACTTGAGATAGACCTCCAGAGAAAGTCGGCTCTTGCTCCTAAACTACCCGCCACACAATCTACTCTAATGCAGGGAAACTAACTATTCTAATCTAAATTTCCAAGGGACCAGGGAGAGAGAATGCATAAAATTAAATCCTACACTAAAGCGGTGATACACCGAAAAGGAGGGTGTGAGAGTAGTCTCCAAATGCGTGAAATACAAAGGCAAAGTGCACACTAAAAGAGGTGATGAAAGTTCTCCATAATCTAGCAAAATGCATTCACAATTATATTCCAAGCACACACAATGATAATGGATCCCTGCAAGTACACAATAATAGACACAATATTCTTGTAGAAAGATTAAAGGGGTAAGAAGAATGCAAGAAAACACAGCATGGGAAGATATATCCACAAACTGATATTTTATTGCTTCATGATATGCACAGTTCAATCTATTATAGGATAAGGGCCTAGATAACCATGCAAGGTGTCCACTACAAGGGCTTGTAGCACATTGGCTTCACAAAGCAATTTTGATAGAGCTTTGCTATCTGAAAACTCTCCCCTTTTACAATGAGCCCAACACTCCAATTTATAGAAAAATGAGAAGGGAAAGAGAAGGGAAAATGGAAATCCTGAAATCTGTCCTTCAACCACTTGTAAGAGGCATTAAATGGAGTAAAATGATTATATATTACTTGCAAAAGGCTCCCCATACTGTCCCAGGTGCTGCAGCAGAGAAAGAATGATGACCATGCCTCTTAATTGCACTCCCAACCACCAAATAAAACATTGTTATGAACCCAGCCATGTTTTCTAAAAATCTCAACCAATTTCTCATCAAATCCATAATTTATTGATTGTTGTGCATCAGGCTCAGAGCCACAATTCCAACGGTACCAATTTTGTGTGATTTTGTTGAGAAATGCAAAAGTTATGGCCTTCTGAGTGCGGGCAGCTATTTTGGGTCTGCCAGGCAGCATTTTTCGTCATTTGATGGGAATGAGCATTAATTGACTGGAGCCGAATATGTTTCTTTTATTTAAATATATCTACCCTCATTAAAAATAAGAAATCCAGAAAGTCCAATTTTGTGAAAATCGGAGCTCAAGTCAAAAGTTAAGGCCGTTTGAAGTTTCACGGGTCAAACGTTGACTTTTCTTCTTTGCCTTCGGCCGCTTTGGCTTTTCGCATCCCACGCGTACCTTTGGCCCAGATGTCCCAAACTGCCTTGGATGAAAGTCTCATGTTTCGGCCGAATCAGCCGGTTCACGTCCTCCGCGTACTTTTGTCCCAGATGTCCCAAACTTGACAATTTTTTCTCTCGGCCGGTTCAGATTTTTGCGTCCCTCATGTCCCGCGTGTACCTTTGGCCTCGGATGTCCCAAAATTTCCTTCGGCTTTCCAGCCGGTCAAGGCCCCACGCATACCTTTGGCCTGACTATCCCAAACTGTACGAAACAACACTTAGTCGATTTTTTCCACTTTTCGGCCGGTTCGCCTTTTCGCGTCCCGCGCGTCCCGACGTCCCAACTGTCCCAAATGCTGCGCAGACCGCCTGGCGGCTTTTCGGCCGATTCGTGGTCCGGCGTCCCAACTGTCCCAAGGACCGCCTAGGACAAGACTTAGCTGATTTTCTCTGTATTTTGGCACCAAGCTTGGCTTTTGCAATTTTTTCACATTTTTAAAACTTGCTGGGTTTTCTTCTTGGATAAGAGAGTTAGAAAGAAGCCGAGGGGACCCCAGAAACATGATTTTTTGCCTTGAATCAATATAATTGCTTGGGACTAAAGAATTTGATGCATGTTATCAAAATTACCTTGAGGGGTGAATTTTGGATAACAATACCTTCCAATGATTTACATTGTCCGGTATGCTTAGGTCTAAACACCATCTCAATGGTAATTTTATCCTTGCCAAAATAAGGATGACGTGTAACTAAGGAAGCCGACACTACTAGAGAATCAGCCTTTTCATTCTTCTCCCTATGGATAGCTTCAATGGAGAATGCATCAAAGGATTCAATGCAGTCCATAACTCTTTTTCTATAGTGCCGAGTCTAGGGTTTTTACATGATATTTTTGGTGAACCCGCTTTACCACAACCTCTCGCATCACCTTTACATCTCAAATTATTAATTCCGATGTCATATGTTTTATTCATGACTAAGAGTAATGCTTCATACTCTACTTTATTATTTGTATTGTCAAGTTGTAGCTTGTAGGTAAAAGGATATACGTCTTGGAGGGAGAGTATAATACTACACCAGCTCCGAACTTGCTCTGGAATGACTTGCCATCAAACTCCATTTTCTAGATTTAGTTTTATTCTTCCTCCATGAGAAGTGGCAAGTTCTCTTCCTTCGTGATGTAAGTAGGTAATTTTCAATCCGACAATATTGAAAAAGGATATTAGCTCTTGGATCATCATTCTTCCTTACTATGAACTTCATTTTTCTCGACTAGCAGAGCTTCTTCATATCTCCTTTCATTAGGATAGTCACAGATGACTAATCCATTTTTATTTCTCCATCTAGATCTCTACAAAAACTTCTACTCATATACCAAAAGATGTTGTGATGTCTGCCACCAAAATGGTCAAGAGTATCTTCTTATCGGGGTATTCACTAGTGCAACCCGACCATCCTTAATCCTTCCTATCAATGGAACTTTTTGGATTACATTGAGTATCATGTGCCATTTACTCGGGTCAAAGTGAGGCAAATATCATTTGCAAATTTTTCTGTATCACATTATCAGAGGCTCCAGAATCTATAATGCAATTTTTCAACTTGAAACCTTTGATGAGAAGTGACGGGTAAAAAGGCTCAACTCTATTGGTGGTGGAGGAACTGAGGGCTAGCATATTTTGAGAAGATTGTGTGGATGGTGTGGGAATTAATCCTTTAGAATTATAGATTGGGGATGTAGAGTTACTACCCTAGATTGCCTTGATCAATCATCAAATTTATCGGATGTGTTTGTAGGTATTCAATTTTGAGAGAGAGCTGAACTTTGGTTTTTTGCTAGAATGCTCTACAAAGTCAAATGAAGTTATGGTCTATGGGGACTTAAATGAAAGATGTGCCATTACTTTCGGTGTTGGGTTCTCCTTTTCAAATGTATCAATTGGCTTGGAAGGATATGGGGTGTATCCTTTGATTGAAATTTAGATGTTCTTGCAGAACCAACATTTAGAAGAGAATTTCTCTTAACAACTTTTGAGTTGGGAGAAGAGTCAAATAACTTACTTGGAAAAGAAGTGTGATCCTTAAAACTGGTGAATCTGATTTCTCTCTAGCTAATTCCATGGAAGGTGGTAATGGTGATCCCCTGCTGATGATCTTGTTTAGTGGAGGCTTTGAACAGATATCTTCTTTGTTCTTCCTATTCTCAGTTGAAACTGTTGAGGCTAAAACACCATTCTTGGTTTATGCACAAGTAAAAACAACGCATGAAAAACTTGGAGCTTCTTCATCACCTTCCTCCTCATCATCAACGTATTCAATCAGGCCATTGTGCATGCCAACCTCTTCAATTTCAAGATAGTTTTCATAGTCATCCATGCTTTCTTCTTCAGTTTCCTCAATGTTTGTTCCTTCTTCTGATTCTATAGTGTCACAGATGACATTAACTGGTGGTGCTTCAAGATTAATCCTACAAGGAGGTGGAGAAATTCTTGGTCTATCAGGAGGATTTTGTCTCCTTGGAGCATTCCTCATTGTGATTTTTTATAGCTTCTTCTTCAAAGCAACTAGGTCATTCGCCATTTTTTGTAACATTAGATAGTGGTATTTGAATTTGGACTCGACCTTTTTCTTCCCATTTGGTCCTTTCACTTTTCCGTAAAGAATTAGATCATCATTAATCTCAACCACAAATTCTTGAGCTTCCCTCAATGTTCTTGGTTGGGCTCTTCTGAGGAATAAACCAACTTCTAATGAAGAACCTTTTCAAGTTATTTTGAAGGGGCACCACATCTTCTAGGATCCTTCTTGTCGACCGATTATACCTTTCTAAAAATCTCTTAATGATTCGAGATCTCCTTCTTTATCTAAACCATTGTACCAAAAGATCCCGACAATATTCTCGTAATCTTTAACCTATGTTCAAATCCACTTCTTATATCTTCCCAGCATGTGACAGATCTTGGGGGCAACATGTAGAACCATTCAACAACTCTTTCTTGGAGTAAATCCATAAAGATCCTAACTGAAACATCTTCATCTTCAACTCCCAACATTCCACAAGTAGTGATGAATGCTGCAACATGTTCTTCGGGGAGATGAGAACCATCCCATTTGAATTTTGGGAAGTTATTTCTTGAGCCTCTTGGGAGCTCATGGAGTGGTTGAGAAAGAGCTAGTAGCCCGATATTTCTTCCCCATGGTATGTTAGGCATGCATTCCTCACGCTCATGATCACCCATTCTATTCCTATTTCTATCCTCCAGTATTGCTAAGGATGCTTCGTTGTTGCTATTTCTTTAACTTCAATTTGGAGTCTTTCTATTTCTTCACATTGATCCCTTATCTCCTTTTCAAGCAACTAAGTCTCTTTCAAGCTCTTCAAATGTGGGATCAATTTGTCCCGCTTTGCCTCGATTGCTAGGTGTATCTTCTAACAACCAACTTGAAAGTTTATGCTCTTCTCGGGGTGGTGGGATTTGTCTCGCCTTCTCAATTAGATAGCACGTTCCTCTTTCAGGTCCATAATCCTTATAGAAATGAAGTATTGATTAAAACTTTTTCTATTATGCCAAATAGCTTCGTTCGGATCGAAGCAATATCTTATTAGATTTGAAAGAGTAAATACGGTCTCTCAACAGGAGGATTTCCCAAAATAGCCAAGATTTACATCCATGTAGTTTATGTGATTATTCAATCTCCGTAAACGTTTCTTCTATAATCTTTTTTTATGACCCCGAGGTTGTTTTTAGGTGCGAGATGCTGCAAAATTTGCCCCACAATGGGTGCCAAAAATGTTGGCGAAAATTTTTCTTTGGAAAAATTGGTGGGTTTCAAGCCAACGCAATGGGAATCTAAGTTCCTCTACTTGACTGGTGCATCTTCCATAGGTTCATGCAAAAAAGGAAAAAGTGGATTTCAATAGTGACCTTTTGACTAGAGATCCAATAGGGGCACTCCACTGACCCTATGGAAAAGCTAGCAATTTCTCACTAGGGAAGAAACTCTTTCTGAGAATGGGAAAGGGAGTGGGAATGGAGATAGGAGAAACTAATTTTATGAGTAGAATATCATATGCCTACACACATTAATTAGACATTTCATTTACATGCATTTATAGTTAGAAGAAAAACAAATCCACAGGAGAAGCTACAAGACCAAATGAAATTCATCGGTCACAAACTACCAATCAATCTCTCAATCAAAAAGGAAAATATTCCTTCTTTTATTATTGAAGCTAAATCAACATTTGTACAGAGCTTTGAGAATAGAGGGAAATCTAAGGAGAAGGGAAAATAGAAGAAGTATGGCATTTTCTTTCTCTTCCGTGTACAAAACACTCATGGTATTTTTGAAATCAATTACCCTCCTAGAATGATGTCGAGAAACCATTATATTCTTCTAAAGAAACCATTACAACTTCATAAATTCTCAATGCCTCGTCAAATTCCTTTGTTGTGAAGAAAATTCTCATGGCGGGTTAAAAACTAGATCTTGCAAAGGAACTGTTACATTTGATTTGCTAGTTTAAATATAGACCATTTGATTTGTTCCTCTAACTCTGAAATTGGGTCATCCATGTGGTAGGAAGGGATTGGAGTGGTTATGGGGGAAGCCTTTCACATTTTGTGATTTTTCGTGAGATTTGGCAATTTGGAACAAATTGGCCCGCAGCCCCTGCTTTGACTTTTCAACTTAGACACGTGGCATGTTCTTATTAGAAATGGGATCGCAACCCTTTTCTCAACATTTTAACCTTTTTTGGAAAAAGGCTCAAAACTCAAATTCCTCTACCGGCCCACTCTTCCACTTTGAATTTTCAACTTAGACACGTGGCACCTCTCGATTGGAAATGGGTTTGTGGCCCTATTGACAATATTTTAACTTTTTTAGAAAAAGGTTTAAAAACTCAAATTCCTCCGTTGGCCCGCTCTCCTACTTTGAATTTTTCCCCACGGGCTCGAGATTTGACTTTTTCCCTTTAAAGCTTGATCGGGGCTATGGGTCACTTTTTAAATTTTCACCTTTTTAGCAAAGAGGCTCAAAAACACAAATTTCTCCACCGACCTGCTACTCCAATTGAACGCTTGACATGTGGCATCTTCTGATTGGAAATGGGGTCGCGGCTCTTTTCTAAACATTTTAACCTTTTTTAGAAAAAGGCTCAATTTCCTCCATTGTTCCACTCCTTCGCTTTGACTTTTCAACGGCAGGCCCTAGACCTTTGTATAGCCACAGAGCACTCTAGAACTTTTACTTCACTTTGGGGAATTTGGTTAAATTTCCAAAAGTACCCCAATGGCCCGCTCGTCTACTTTGAATTTTCAACAGCGGGTTTCACCTTTGACTTTCTTCTGTGGGCTTAAAATTTGACTTTTACCTAAATTTACTATTCTGGCCAAAAGTGACCAAAAGTGTTAAGTTCACCAAAAATCTCAGTCCTCCCCATCCAATAGGATCTAACCACGTAATTGCATTCATTAGGGTCAAAATTTGACAGGGAAAAGATGCCCGTCATCTTGACTGTGGAAAATATGTAGAGGAAGAAAACTTCATTGTTTTGAGTCCAATTTTTGATTTTCCTTCCCGAACCAGAGGCGTGGAGGCAAAACAATGATTTGACAACCTAGGTAATAGAACAAGTGAATAATTTTGATCAAAAATAGAGGTTGCAAAGAGGATATTACATGCATAGACTGGGAAATGGAGGATTTCTAAAAACAAGAAAAATAGAGGTTTAAATAGCTCTAGGGCATGACTTTTACTAATTTCTTGAATCTCTAACTTGGCTTAAACACCAAAAAGGGCATGACCTCAAAAACAATTAAATTTGGCTATGAAAATGCAAAGCTATTTTCAGGAGACAACAAGCCATTAAGTCAGCCATTTCACATGCTCCTACTTGCAAATCAAAATTTTGATAAAGATTTTACAATGTATGCACTTGTAGGAGCTAAGAATTTTCACCTATTGTAACTCAGGTTATTGATGATAACTCGAGTGGCCAATTACTTTTTTTGGACAAATTTTGCATGACTACGAGACAAGGTACATCTTTCTTAAGAAACGGGTACTTTTAGTAGTTAGAAATTTGAAAAACTTCAACTATATGCTTTACAATAACAAGGTACATGTTTTAGTCTCTTATCCAAGTGTTAAAGCATTCTTGTTGAACAAATAGCTGAATGAGAAGAGAGCAAGCTGGATTACAAAGGTTATGGATTATGATGTTGACATTCGTGTTGCAAAAATAGTTTAAGGAAAACATTTTTGTGAGCATCTAATTGCTAATATCGAAACAGAATAGGATACGAGAATAGGAATATCCAAAATGACATGTTCAAGTTATGTATCGTAGTCAAATACCATGGTAAAACTAGAAAATCAACAATATGAACTTATTCAAGAAGCTTACGAATCAAGATGGATGACTGATTTGGTTAACTACCTACAAAAAGGTACTTATCCAGGAAGTATGGACAAGAAAAAATGAATATATTTTTTGGTTACAGGTTGTACTTTATGTTTCCATTGATGGCCTGTTATTTAAAAGATGTATAACTAGAATTTTTTGAGGTGTGTTTTATTATGATATAATTCATTAACTATTATTCAAATTGCATGAACGACATGTAGGAGGTAACTTTTTTTAAGACGTACTATATCCTTAAAGATTATGAAATTGGGTTGCTATGGCCCAATATATTCATGGACTACTTCAAATGGATCGAGAAAGTGTAGGAAATGTGTTTTATATTTTTGGAAAAAAATATTTAGATTTTCTTCCCATGTAGCATATTTTAGTGAATCAACCATTCATGCAAAGTGGGGTCTTGAATTTATTGGCATTATAAATCCACCTTCGTCACAAGTACACAAGCTAATCCACAGCTACTATAGATTACTTTACACATTGGACTAAAGCAATAGCCTTAAAAGAAGCTAATAAAATTTCAATACTATCCTCTTATGAAGGTATAGTTTGCAGATTTGGTGTTCCAAAGAACTATAATTTTAGATAATGCCTTAGCATTTCTTGGTGCAAAGGTAATAGATTGGGTTATCAAGAACAAAATGTATCTAAGTACATCATCTAATTATTACCCACAAGGTAATGGATTAGCTAAAAGTAATAAAAATATATTTTGAGGATCATTAGAAGAACGCTCAAAGACAACCAAAGAGTTTGGCATCTAATGTTGAATTTAACACTTTGGGCTAACAGAGTGACTCCTAAAAGATCAGTTGGCAATTCATCGTACAAGATTATTTATGGAAGAGAGGAAAGAATGTCCACCTCAGTTGAGTTTTTTGCATTAGAATGAATGCATCAGATGGAATTAATTGAGAATAAAATATTGCATTTTTTTATGCAAAGTAAATGGAGTTTCCCAAACTAAGAGATCAAGATCATCTAAACATGGAAAATAATCAAAAACATATAAATAAATTTTTTGATAAGAAGGCCAAGTTTAAAGTCTTCAATGAAGGAGACATTGTGTTAAAATGGGATGTTGATCGTGTAAATATAGGAAACCACATGAAGTTTGATACAATCTAGAGTGGTCCTTACATGATTTCAGCTTGCAAAGAACACAATGCATTTCATCTTTCAAGGATGAATGGAGAGGAACTTCCCATTCTTGTGAATGGTATGTTTCTTAAACACTGTTATTGAAAATCCTACAGTGTTTGGTTAGAGTAGGATTTCCCTTTCAATAAGTGCTTTCATACACATTGCAATGTTTTTCAATTCAATAAGTGCATTCGTGCACATGATCTGGTTTCCAAATCCTTTCCCAGCTTTAGTTTTTTTTTCAAAAAGGTAGTTTTTGTTATATGCTTTAACTCCATGCCCAACGAACAAGATAAAGGCACTATTCTACAAGCTAGCATGCATCTTGCCCAACAGGATCACCAGAAATGTTGATAATTTTTCACTTGTGCAAAAATGGGCAACTCGAAACTTCATTACGTGATGGATAGTATTTATTAAGTGTATTTAAATAGGGCAATGCTTTATAACTTTATCATGTTTTTAGTTATATCAATTGATTAGTTACATGTAATCTGCAGCTATGTGTGCTGTTACAAAATGTAACACCTCACATAGCCTACCATTCCATGTTCATCTTCAACAAGGAAACACAAAATCCCCAAAGCACTAATGCATTTCCTTGATGAAAGCAGAATCAAAGTTTATGTGAAATGCTAAATTTTGGAACAACAACAGAGTTGTAGTTTAGAAGAAAACGAGTTCATTATTAAGTTACAAGTATTTGAAAAACTCTTTATTTCTACATGTAAGTACATTTAATCATGTATTTGAGTTATTTATTCCATTCTACAATAAATATACATGTCATAAAGCTGAAAATAGAAAGACGTATATACCTCAAGTACAAAAATTAAACATTATTTATTAATGAAAAAGTAATATAATTCCCACACAAGCCGTGGGATGTAAATCATAACTATCGAATCAATAAGCACGTATGCATGAAGTTAAAAGTAAAAGAGTATAGAAGAAAACCATCATTTCCTTGGGTTATCTTTTGGTCTTCTTCACTTTAGCTCCACTTCATCATTTACTCAACTTTCCTAGCAAATCACAACATACCTAAAAAATGAAAAGGAAAGGAATCAAATTTTGAGCTCAGGGTTTAATATGTACCCTTATACTATCTAACTACATGCAGATGGATTTATAAAAAGTAGAAGTATAAGGTACATCACATACAGATACACAATTGATAAGAGAAACATTCTACATTAGCACATATGATTCTCATAATCATTTCAGAAAAGAAAGAGAAAAGAAAAACTATGGAAGATAAGAGAGGCCAAAAAGCCTAAATATTTTTCTCACTATTTCTGTAAGTGTGCATGTATAGGTAATGTGATTAGTGTACGTAAAGGAAATACTTGCTAAAGGAATCTACATGGTACAAATTTATAAGTTGTTCCATGAAAAGGAAAATGTAGATAGAAGATGTATAAAAGAAATGCATCAGACAATGAAATTAAAATTGAGGAAGCAAGATATAAGTAACACTTCTTTCAGAATTTTTTTCATCAAAACAAATATAAATAATCAAGGGTATATTCCATCTTTTATTAACAAACCTCCACAAGAACCCATGAATATGATAGTTATAGGAAATACCACAAATGAAAAACTGTAAGGGTGTGAATGAGAGATATAATCTCAAAAGAAAAGTTAAAAGTGATCAAGTATGTGTAGAAAATGAATGATATATTATTCAATTACAAATTCATGAGAACAAAATCTATTATGAAGGGACACGATGACATTTCTAGCTCCGAATCAAAGATAAAAGATTAACGTACATCTGTAAAGAAACCTTCAAAGGCCTGTTTCAGAATTCATAAAACAAGGAAAGTACACTCTTCAAAAGTTACAAGTGCGAAGTGCAAAATCTTCAGTTATTAAAGATAAGTGCACATAAAAATACAATTTCAACATGTATATCAAAAAATCATGGACATACAGCTACAAGGAAGCCCAAATATCCCGTTATAGGTTGCGAGTCAAAGAAGAATCAAGAAAATCCTCATCAAGTAAAGTACAAGTGTTTTACGATAGGTTGTTAGTACTATTTTAAATTCTAGAAGGAATATAAAGGCAAGAGCCTTCATGAAAATGTGCGATTTCCATGGTCAATAATGAACATTTTGCTAATAAAACCATAGATTTGAGACAAGATGGTACAACTAGTTCTAGGCACAATTTAAATCACCAATAATAGTTGCATAGAGAAAGCTATGGAGTTTGAATCAAGAGGAAGGCATTAAATGATGCAAATGCTTAAAATCTCATCATATAGTGCATACAACTTCAAAAGAGTCTAAAAAGGAACAGATCATGTGAGCGTGATAAGGTTACTAAAAACTTCTTTTCATGTTGAATTCATAGGATTAAAATGTAAGTCAAACTACAACTGAAGTGTAAGTACAACCAACATCAAGATTGCGAGAATAGAAAAAGAGAAGACTTTCATCGGGTTTCTAAAACAAAAGTTGGTTTCGTGTATGCATTCGAGAATTTCAAATGTTGTAGCCATTAACAAGAATACAAGGTTTCAGTTTCATGTCAAGGCCCGTATTTTTCTCAATTACTCATAATGGGAAATCAGGTCATGAAAATACTTTCGAGTTGATATTTTAATATTATGAGCATCAAGGAAGTACACTTCAAGAACAAATAATGTACAACCAATAATTATAGTCATTTGAAAAGGATTCTTATATATTAGATAGGTTGTCATGTTTATAAGGAGAAATAGAATCTACATTATTTATTATCATATTTCAACACAAGACAATAATTTACATCTAAGCAATAAGCCAGGAAGAATTCATCAAGACAGAGACAACAAGAAAAGCATAATATAATGATTTACCATCATGCATTTTTCTAGGATACAATATTTATATATTACATTTTATGGAAATAAACTCATGAAAAGATTCTCAAAAGGATTGCAAAATATAGAAATGAAAGTTTCTTAATACAGTTACAACTATGCTTTCACAACAGAAAGCAATATAACAACCATCTCGACCATCTACGTTCAAGATTTCAGAAAGTTTTAAAGATCAAATTTTTGCTTCATACACAATTATGTGGATTTATAGAAATAAATAATTCACTATAGAAATGTACGACACAGATTTACAACACCATTTCAAACAGTGAAGGATTTCATAGAGCTTCATCGAACTTCAAACACATACATTTCTTGAGGGGTTAAACACTTAGGAAATTCATTCCAATGCGAGAACGGAATGCCACAAAAACTATAGATTGATAACATTACTAGTAGAATATGAAAATTTAAACAACCATGAAAGAACAACAAACCCTTGAATGTTTAAATCATCGCTACACAACTCGCATAAGAATCTTCAGGGGGCCATCTTAAGGTTCAATAATCATAAGAAATCAAACTAAAAAATTGAATTCATAAAGCTAAGGTCAAAGGTCGACTCCGAGCATTATCACACCAAAGGATACAAAAAAGTTATAATAATGCCTCAGGATGATCAAAATGGACAGATATGGAGAAAACAATGATACAAACCAATGAAACATTTTTCTCAAAATAATTAGAAATCATAATATCAAAAAAATAATAGCGAGTCATTTTATCAGCTATAAACCATCATTAAAACAATGAAAATCATAAATGGGAAACCATTACTCGAATCGAGCTTGGACGATACAAACCTAGATGTCAAATAAAATACAATTCGAACATGGAAAACCAAAAGATGCCATTCAAAACCAATTCACAAGAGGAAAGGTTTATATTTCTTACCTTCTTAACAAAGTAGTAGAGTGTACACCTTGATCATTAGAAGGTCGATTGTGAACACGGGTATTAGAGCGTTTTGGAAACAAACCATCAAACCTTGAGAAAAATGAAATCCATCTTTAAAAATACATCTAATATAAAACAAAGCTCGAGAAACTCAATAAATTCCTGCATATGGCTTGAGATAAAAATGATGGCGATCTAAGGTTGCAGAAAATGAAGAACATAACTAAGATTACCCAAGATCATGCTCGAAATGGTCACGGTGAAGCTTAACCTTAAATTAAAGGTGACTGCGACTTGAAGTAATGTTATACATTGCATATTTTTAGTCGATGGTGGAACCCTCGATCTAAAATGCTTAGATGTGCATTAATGGCAGAGAACACAAACCAAAATCCACCAAATGTGAAGATACAAAACTTGACATAAAGAATTCGTAATGGAAGATTTTGCTAAGAATCAACGAATCCATGGTCGTGAGCCTCCAAGATGTTCAAATTTCGAGCTCAAAATAGAATAATGACAATCTCAAGAAAATTTTCCAGGATTCGCCTCCAAAATGGGCATGCATATGAAATTATCAAGTTCGGGTTACAAATAAACATGTTCACCACCCAACCCACGGTAACCAAACTCTACCACGATGAAGATATCGATGGTTCATATCATTTAGTACCAAGATCGATGGTTGAGAGATAACCTACAACTCACCTACCCCTCTACAGAGGTTCGAAGATCAATTGCATATATTGAATATGACCAAGATCAAATAGCCAAGAATTAATTTCATGATCAAAATCAATGCAAACTCGTAATCAAAAATCAATGGAGGATATCTAATTGTACACGATCAATGATCAACGAAGCATTGACCGCATTCATTACATTGTTAGAACCCTAACCAAGGGGACACAAAAATCAAAAGTTGTGAATCAAACAGTAAGAGGATCGAGGGTCTTCATCAAACGAAAGCAAATCGACCAGAGTTCACAAAACCTAACTCGATTACCAATCCACTAAATGCCACCGAAAAACTTTTCAAATGGGTTGAGTCATCATCAAAAATGGCCCAACCTCAAAAGGTTAAAATCATTGCATTGACTAGATTAAAGTCAAAACTATTGGTGCTCAATTTAATCTCATGCTATTTTTTCAAAATGTCTCAGTCTACATGGTTTGAAGTTTTCTCTATCTTCCGTATTGATGCATGAAATATTTTTCCTTCATTTGGTTGCCATGATCAATCCTTTCCTTTGGTCAAGGATCACATTAAGTCCAGATATTGTTTTCCATTTCTCTGTCCATGAGAAAGAATTTGTAATTTGGGCGTGAATTCGGGGTTTTCCCTTCCTTCTGTTTTTCCACAGTCATGTTTTCCCTATCAATTTTTGTCCCAACATCCATGGAAACATGGTCCTTTCTAATTAGATGTGGCCCAGTGGGTCTTTTTGGTGAAACTTGTCACTTTTTTCACATTTGTAAAAAATACCAAATTGGCCCCGCGGCCCTGATAGCATCTAATTGGTTATTCAACAAACATGAAGCAAAAGGGAAAAAGAATTACTTTGACATCGAACAAGACACGTGGTAGTTTTTTAATTTACAAGTGGAGAGGTGGTTCATTGGAGAATTTTTTTAGTTTTTGGCTTTTGTATGAGGGAGAAAAGTTATGAAATAATCCGCAACTCCATTGGGGCCCACATCAAAAGTTAGAAGTGGAGAGGTGGGTCACCGAGGCATTTTGAAACTCTCAGGCCTACTTCAACTCAAAGCTTGTCCACGTGGAGGTTTCTATTGGCCCTACCCATACTTATAATTTTTATCAAATGACCACTACAACTTTGTCAGACCATGGACACATGGAGGGCCTGCACTCATTTGAGGATGGGCCTCTTGGTCCTACCTTAGCAGCTTGTGCAAGGAGAAACATAGAGGCTTCTGCTAGCTCCTCTCTATACTTAAACTTCTCAAGAAACTTTCTAAGGCCTGGGACATGTGGAGGGTCCGCGCTGTTTGGGATCCGCCCCTCTAATTTAATTTTGAAGAAGCGCCAACGGGACACATTGAGGTTTCTACTGGATCTTCCCATACTTAGAATTTTCAATGGCCAAAGAAACTTTCTCGGAGCCAAGGCATGTGGCACCTATCGCTGGTCCTTACACTCTTTTAACAACTTTGTTGGGCTTAGACATGTGGTGATCCCACGCTTGTTTGAGGTCTATATTTTTGGGAACCATATCAAAAGAGTCCCGAAGAGACACGTGGAAGCTTCGCTGGCTCGTCTTTATACTGATACTTTTTCAAAGGCCAAGGTAACTTTCTTGGGCCTAGGGAACGTGGAGAGCTTGTGCTCGTTTGAGGTCCCACCTCTAAACTTCATCTTTGAAGTTGCGCCAAACAAACACATGGAATATTCCACTAGGCCTTCCCATACTCTGACTTTTCGAAACCGATGCAATTCTCTAGGGTCCTAAACATGTGGAAGGCCCACACTCATTTGGGAACCTACCTCTGGACTTCACCTTTGCAATTACGCCAAGGAAACACATGGAGGCTTACACTAACTCCTCTTTTCACATAGTCGACTCAAAATCATAGCATAGGAATGTGGTATAATCCATGTGAGGACACTCGGACTCACAAAGTGCATGAATGTAGGAATCCACGAGATGACACTCTTTTCTCAATATGTATTCTCGAGGGTGAAAATGATTGCTTGTCAGATTCATCTATATAGAGCCATCTAAAAATTATTAAAAAGGGGATTTCTCATATGAAAGAATAAAATAATGATTAGAACTACTGTCAAAACATTATGGCATGGCATCCTAGTCATGGTTGAGGGTTTGGGAAATGTGATCAGTTCATGATTCGTCCACCTAGCAGATTTTGGGTGTAAATTTGTTAAACATCACTTTCTAAGACAAATTGTTAACAAGTAAACAATTCCTCGAATATTCTTATTATTGGGGGGAAAATTTGGGATGAGTGAGCAAGTAAATTGTATAAATGTAATGAGGATACTCTTGTGAATGGTCAAGGGTTTAATTTCTATGAGAAAAATTGAGAAATCCCATCTTCCTGAGAAATCATCTGAGAAACTTGTTAATCTCTTGTGTTTTAGATTTGATCATGTCAAGATGGTTGTAAGTGTACAACCATTCACAAGCCTTGAGATTGTTCAAAAACTTTCCCCTACCGATAAATCTAATAGATCTCGAATTAATCTGTGTTGATCTTTGGCAAATTTGTGTCTACTTTTTCTCGAATGTCTTTCAAATGGATTTGATGTTCATGTTGAAATATTATGTTAAAATCCCTTCAAATCACACAAAATCTCATCCCTATGATAGTATAGTGGCATTTGCGATTTCATTATGAGAAGAGCCTTCATCCTATAATCAAATACACAATTTAAAATTAGTTTACTTTCATTTTGTTAATTATTATTTTATGTAAGCATATGAGTGTATCTTAGACGTGAAGAGCCGGGGTTGTTAATGTTTAATTGAGTCTTTATCTCGAGGCTTCATGTTGAATTCTTAAATATTGTGTGAAACCTTACATATTTGGGCCTCCATTTATGCACACGTTCTTGTTGAAGGAGTATTTTGGCTATTCTCAAGCTTTACGTTGTTGAGTCTTCCAATTATTGTAAAGGTTCTCAAAGATCGGTGAAATCAACTTCATCTTGCTTAATCCCCCACCAAAACTTCAAATGACCATGAATCCTACGAAGTACCCCTGTTTGTGCTATGTATCCACATATGAACAAATTCTACTTTTAAAATATATAAAAGCAACTTGGTTTTAAGTGTCTTTAGTAACTTTGAGCCTTGTTAAGAAAATATCTCCATTATTTAGAAGTGAAAACTCGTGAGAGTTAAATTGTGGTGTATTTATCATATTTTCTCAAGGTTCGCCTAAAATTTGTACAGAGAAGGATCTCTTCGTGTCCTTCACCGATAAAGGTTACAAAACGGTTCCTCTCACCCAGTCGAAAGGAATGACCTAAAGTAGTGAGGATAGATCAAATCCTTTTATATGGTGCTATCTATTTCTCCAATGCTCGAGTGACAAAGAGCTAGCTGAATCCCTTCCCGACTTCAAAAATACTTATGATTTGTTTGTCTCCGAGTATCGTGTTAAATATGTGATGTTTCTCAACTTCCAAGGAGAATTAATTTGGATAACAATACCGAATGGCGTCATCTCTAGGGATTTAATTGTTCGATAATAACACTCGGATGACGCCATTACCGAGGATTTATTTGTGCAGCAACAACAACTAAATGGCACCATTGGCAAGGATTATTTGAACACTAGGACATATTTTTACGAAACAACACTAGAATGGCACCATTTCGGGAATCTTCAAAGGCATTCTTATATTTGGCCCTGGTAATGTTTCTTACATGATCTAAGTGCAAATACGTTGTTTAAATGTCATCCTTTATTGATATTTGTAATAATTGTGCAAAGTTACAAGTTTTGTATGTCATATTTCTAGTTTCTAGTGGTTATTGCACTAAATTTATGTCATCAGTGATAAATCTTTGGTAAAGGAAGGTCGATCTGCTAAGCTTTGTAGAAATTTAAGTGTTGATAGATATTTGACAAGTCATTTATAGTGCATTTGCATAACTAAGGTGAAAATCCTTAGTGGCGACTTCGTGTTGATTTAAATTTTGATAAATACTAGTGCCTTAACCTATATTAAGTGAAATATGTCACTAATATTTACAAATATGGAAGGAAGAAGATCTTTCTTCACTAAAGACCCTACCAGAAAGTTGTTTCTAGAACTGGGAAAGACAAATTCAGAAGGAAAAAGAGTTTAGAAAATAGTTGGAGATTAGGAATCAAGAAAAGAGTTATCCATTGTGGAAAGTGATCAACTTGTAGTTGAGGATTACCATTCTTCTTCAAGTGATCTCGAATCGTAATTTTCATATACATCTGAATTCTCCCATTGGAGAGGGGCATTCATTTGTGTCTCGACAAGTGTGCTTGTTTATCTGTCCCTATATTTTCTAAAGTTGATAGGGTTTTCCACGAAACAGAGTCTTTATAGAACATTCATTTTCAAAAATTATACTCCCGTGTTCCAAAGACCCGTTTTCCCTCATCATTTTGCATATCTTGTAAGATCACCTCCTCAAAACAATATGGCCCAGCCCCACCAAAATCTCCTTTTTTGTGAATACTTTTGGTCCTATAGATTTTAGAGGTATGGCTAGATATCTAAATGTAGTGCCACAAGATGTTAGAAATAGATTGCCTAAATTTCAAGGAAATAATGCTATCACTGGTGATCAGGATATGATGGAAGACTTTGAGATTGAAATTGAGGATGTGTAAATAATTTTTTTATTCATACTCTTGAGGAGAATGCACATGACTAGTATAAGTCTTTGCCAAATAACTCTATAAATTCATGGAGAGAAATGAAAAATTCTTTCGATTCCAATATGGGGATAAGACAGATCCTAGGTTTCTTTTTCGAATTTGAAAATATTACGAATAATCCTAATGAATTCATTCATGACTTGAATACTCGATTCAATAAGACCCTGAATAGGCTACCTGTAATCTTGAGGCCAAGTGATGTTTCTTATTTAATAAAATACTCTGATGCTTGTGATAAGAAGGCTGCCTATTATTTAAGGGACAAAAACCCAAGAACTTTGAGGTAGGCCTTGACCATGGCTTTGTAGATTGAAAATAAAATTTAAATAGCTAGTAAGCCTTCTGAGAGGGAAGGTATCAAGATGATCAATCCAGAGAAGCTGCAATCAAGTAAGTCTGTGGATCTAGAAGAGGTTGTAAAAACTTTGGCCGGAGTTATTAAGGAAATATCCTATAAACTGGCCAAAGTAGAGAAGGGGATTGGACAAAGTTCCCAAGGTCAGCACAAGCCACAAGGTCAAGAAATATTTTCAAATCATCCTAGAGGTGATCATAGATCATATGACAGGGGTAAAGGGCCTGTGGGATTAGGAAATAAATAGCACCAACCCTAGGAAAATAGATTGGTGCACGATCTTTTAATCATTAGAGTTGCTATTGTGGAAGAGTTCCATGATATGGAGTGGTGTGATAGATTTTTCTTGCCCCATTCCCCATGAAATGTTGATAAGGGAGTTGAGGAAGAAGCTGATGATGATGCATGCATGATGGACTACTCTACAAAGTCATAATAGGGAGTGACCTCAACCGAACTAATAAGTTCCATAATCGCTGCTGATTTTGGGATTGCATTCACTGGTATTACCTCTCCCTCCCACTCATAATTTTGAAATTGATATGGTGCAATATTTTGAGTTGCTTAATAATGATTTTGAGTACTTAAGAGCATTAATTATTAAAAATTATGATGGAGGAATTCCTTAAGAAGAGGACAGACAATTGTTAATGAATGTAGAAGTTTCCCAAGAAAAATAATATAATACAATAGGCAAAGTTGTCAAGGGGCAGGACCTCAAGCCAAATGAAAAATTCCAATTCTTACCAACATCCCCGAGGAAGCCCCTAAAAAGAATACATCCTGGAAAAGGATTTGTCACCCAAAAAAAACTTGTGTTCCTCCCCATGCTCAGACTGTGAAAAATCCTGTGCCATCAGATGAATTTGTAGTCCTTCCCCTAATAATGCCTTACCCAAATATGTTCCTTGTGACATAGCCCAAATCTTGGGTCAGATCAAGATTACTGTTCCTATTGTTGAATTTCTTAGAATCCCGAGTATAAGAAGAGTGCGTTTGAGTATTTGGATAAGGAAGAAAAGTTCACCCAGGGTAAAATGTTAACAATGTAGAGGTTCCTCCTACCGTTGTAGAATTAGAAAAACCAAAAGCATTGGAGGAATTGGGTGAACCACGTGAGGTTTATTTGGGAACTTCTCTGGTTGAGTCTCAGCTGAATGTGGATCCATTTTTCACTACTCTGATTATTAAGGATAGGTTGTTACATAACTACATGTTTGATTCAGGTGCCTCATGTAATGTAATGCCTCTTGAGGTAATGAATGAGTTAAATATCAAAGTAATAACAACTTATGGGAAATCTACTGCCATAAGTTCAAGAGAGGTGCCAGTAGTTGGATGTTTCAAAGGGTTAATAGTGCAATTGGTAGCTTATCCGTAGGTAAGTACTTAACTTTGAATGTAGTAAGTGTGGATTGTCTTGGTAGGTGGGGAATTTTACTATCCACAAAGTGGGTAGCTAGTGTGGGTTGAAGTGTGCAAATGGACATGTCTTATACCACCATACCAAATGAGGGCAGCCTTGTGAAGTTATATGGTCAAATGAAAATGTTATATCACATTAAGGACCCCCGTAATGCTTCTTATGAAGTATTGTATGAGATACATTGATATTGATAACTCTATGAGCTATGTTGTTTTCAAGGAGTATGAAATTGATCAATACAGATATCCTGAGAAGGTTGATTTTCCTAGGACTTTGATGTTTGATGCAGCCTTGAGATATGTTGAAAAAATTGACCTAGGCACAAAGGATAAGCTTGAAAAATGTGGTAAGATAGTAAATTTGATGGAAAAGAGAAAAATCATATGACCAGTTGTTAAAAACATATCAAAACTGCTTAGCATGGTCATATCTAGAATTGAAGGCATTTGAAAATTTTCCTTGATTATTTTCTCTAAATCAGAGTGCACTTTGTTATACAAAGTGTATTGTCTTTTGTTTTTACTTTTTTTTCATGTTTTTTCGATTCGAGTTTTCTGGTCCCTAGTGAGCAATTTGGTTGGTTTCTAAGTTCATCTTGGGGATTTGGTTATTATATTTTTCTCTCTAACATTTTTCTTGACTCCATTTCCCATTGGATTTTTGCCACGTGGTCCACTCTTTTGTTCTTGTGGCACCCACAGGAGTACCCATCCCCGAGTCAAAGCTAATGTTGGGGCTCAATTTAATCTCGCCATGTTTGTTCAAAACGTCTCAGTCCACATGTTTTGAATTTTTCTTTGTCTCCTTGTATTGATGCATGAAATATTTTTCCTTCATTTGGTTACCATGATTAGTCCTTTCGTTTGCTCGAGGATCCCATCGAGTCCATATATTGTTTCCCATTTTTCTATCCATGAGAAATAATTTGTAATTTTGGCATGATTTTAGGTTTTCACCTTCCTTGTTTTTCCACAGTCATGTTTTCCCTGTCACTCTTTGTCCCAACATCCGTGGAAACATATTCATTTCTCGATTAGATGTGGCCCGAGGGGTCTATTTGGCGAAACTTGTCACTTTTGTCACATTTGTAAAAATCTTGAATTGGCCCCGTGGCCCCGATACAATCTAATTGGTTATTCGAAAACATGAAGTGACAGGGCCAAAAACTTACTTTGACCCCAAAGAAGGACATGTGGTAGTATTTCAAGTTCAAGCGGGAGGTGGGTCGCTGGATCATTTTGTAGTTTTTTGCCTTTTTGTACTTGGGAGACAAGTTATGAAATAATCCACAACTCCATTGGGGCCCAAATCAAAAGTTAGAAGCAAAGAGGCGGGTCGCTTGGGAATTTTGAAACTCTCAAGCCCACTTCAACTCAAAGGTTTTCCACATGGAGGTTTTTGTTCGCCTCGCCCATACTTAGACTTTTCTTCAAGCGGTCGGAGCAGCTTTGTCAGACCATGGACATGTGGAGGACTGCGTTCATTTGAGCATCCGCTTCACGGGTCCTACCTTAGCAACTATGCCAAAGAGACACATGGAGGATTATGCTAGCTCCTCTCCATACATAAAATTCTCAAGCAACTTTCTAAGGCCAGGGACACGTGTAGAGCCCTCGCCTATTTGGGACATGCCCCTGTACTTTACTTTTGAAGAAGCATCGAAGGGACACGTGGAGGTTTCTATTGGATCTTCCCAAAATTAGAATTTTCAACAACGAATGAAAATTTCTCGAACCCTAGGCACATGGCACATTACACTGGTCCTTAAACTCTTTTAACAACTTTACTTGGCTAAGACACGTGAAGAGCTCCGTGCTTGTTTTAATTCTCCACTTTTGGGCACCATATTAAAAGAGCACCAAAGAGACACGTGGAGGTTTCCGTTGGCTCATCTTTATACCGAGACTTTTTCAAAGCCCAAGGTAACTTTCTTAGACCTAGGGTACATGGAGATCTTGTGCTTGTTTAAGGACCCACTTCTAAATTCATATTTAAAGTTGCACCGAAAAAACATGTGGAAGTTTCTGCTGGGCCTTTCCATATTATGACTTTTCAGCAACCAATGCAATTTATAGGGTCCTAAACACTTGGAAGGCCCGCGCTCATTTGGGAACCTTCCTCGGACTTCACCTTTTCGGTTGTATGAAGGAAGCATGTGGACGCTTTGGCTAACTCCTCTTTGCACTTGTCGACTCAAACTCACAACGTAGGAATGTGGTATAATCCATGTGAGGACACTCAGACTCACAATGCATGAATGCAGCATCCATGTGAGGGCACTCATTTATCAAGGTGTATTCTCAAGGGTGAAAAAGGATTTCTTGTCAGATCTAACTATATGGAGCCACCTGAAAATGATTAAAAAGGGGATTTCTCACATGACAGAATAAAATAATTAATAGAAGGATTGTCAAGAAGCTATGGCATGGCAACCTAGTCATGGTTGAGGGTCTGAGAAACATGATTAATTCATGATTTTTCCATCTGGCAGCTTTTGGGTGTATATTTCTTAAATGTCACTTTACGAGACAAATTGTCAACAAGTAAAGGATTCCTTGAATATTATTATTTTGAGGGGGCTAGGACTTTGGGATGAGCGAGTGAGTAACTTGTATAAATACAATGAGGATACTCTTGCAAATGGTCAACTTTTTAATTTCTACGAGAAAATTTGAGAAATCCCATCTTCTTGAGAGACCATCTGAGAAACATGTTAATCTCTTGTGTTTTATATTTGATCACGTCAAGATGGTTACAATTGTATAGCCATTGACATGCTTTGAGATTATTCAAGAAACTTTCTCCGCTAATAAATCTAATACATCTCAAATTAATATGTGTTGATCTTATGCAAAATTGTGTCTAATTTTATTTCGAATGCCTTTCAAATGGTTTTTATGTTCTTGTTGCGAGTCTTATGTTAAAATCCCTCCTAATCACACATGATATCATCTCTATGATAGTATAATGGCATTTTCAATTTCATTATGAGAAGAGCCTTCATCCCTGTGATGAAATAAACAATTTAAAATCACTATACTATCATTCTATTGATAAAGATTGTTTGTAAGCCTATGAGTGTAGCTTACGTGTGAGGAACAAGGGGTTTTTAATGTTTAATTGAGTCTTTATCTCGAGGCTTCATGTTGAATTATTAAATATTTTGTAAAACCATACAGATCGGGCCTCCATTGATGCACACCTTTTGGTTGAAGG
The DNA here is from genome assembly GCA_018340775.1 of Taxus wallichiana var. yunnanensis. Lineage (NCBI taxonomy): Eukaryota > Viridiplantae > Streptophyta > Pinopsida > Cupressales > Taxaceae > Taxus > Taxus wallichiana. Next base: position 872,614,102 of record CM031237.1, on the reverse strand, counting down.
AATATTTTGAATATTACAAGCTTTCTATTGTTGAGTCTTGCAATTGTTGTAAAGGTTCTCAAATATCTTGTGAAATCAACTTCATCTTGCTTAATCCCCACAAAAATTTCAAATAACCATGAATCCTACGAAGTACCCTATTTGTGTTGTGTATCCACAAATGAACAAATTCTAGTGCTAAAATATATAAGAGCAAGCAGGTTTTAAGTGTCTTTAGTAACTGAGCCTTGTTCGAGAAAATATCTCCATTCTTTAGAAGTTAAATCTTGTGAGAGTTAAATTGGGCCATATTCATCATATTTTCTCAAGGTTCCCTGGAAATTGTGCAAAGAAGGATCTCTTCCTGTCCTTCACCGGAAGAGGTTACAAAATGGGTCCTCTCACCTTGATCGAAAGGCATGACCTAAAGAAGTGAGGATAGATCAAATCCTTTTATATGGTGCTATCCATTTCTCCAATTCCCGAGTGACAAAGAGCTAGCTGAATCCCTTCCCCAGCTACAAAATGACTTATGATTTGTCTATCTCGAGTATCTTATTAAATTTGTGATGTTTCTCAACTTCTAAGGGAGAATCAATTTGGATAACAACACAAACCTTAGTTCAACAAAATCAAACACCGACAACAATAATCAATCAAATGATTCTACACAAAAGGCCAAAAACCATAGTATATACATGCCATCAACATCAAAAGGTAAATCATTGTTATGACATGTCTTAAGAGGAAAGGGGACCGAACAAGTAGGGTGGTATTATTATTATAAACAATGATAAATACCAATGATAAAATTCCCCATGGTAATATGGTCAAGATAGATGCTAAATGCCAAGATGGGATGATTACCTTAAACTTCTCAAAGATACCTTAAAATTGCAAGTAAAATTCATACAAGGAGGAAAAGGAAGATTTTTGCATATCATCACTAGGTGTCAAAAGGAGATGGAAAACAATTTGACCCACACTCATGTGTTTAGGTCATCCCCATAGTGTGGGATGTATCTTTGCTAAGTATTGGAGCTTAAAATATTATGCTTGCAGAAGATATAATTTCCTATAGTCACAAAGGTTAAGGGTGTCAACATCATATGCATCAAAGGGTCATGTAATGCAAAGTTCAACATCGAGTACAGGAGCCTTTTGGAGTCCTATTACCTTATTTTCGACAAAAATAAGAGTATTTATTTTATTGCAATGTGTTCACAAGCAGTCCCCATAGTGGGAGAATTAGAGTTGAATGAATTCTACTAAAGTGAAAGCGACAAAGCATTATTTTTACTTGCAAAGGGGATTTTTTTTCATTTCATCCACTAGAAGACAAAGTTCAAAGTGTGTACATCAATGGTGGTCCCCACACTTGATGGAATGCATGGGTGAATATTTTGCCAAAGTGTTGCAAAAAAGGATTATTTTGCTCACACATGGAGCTTAGTTTTTGCATGTGCATCGAAGGGGTAGAGTTAAAGAGTGCTAGATTTATCACTGCAAGTAGATCATATTTTAAGTGTCACATCAAGCACTAGAAGAAAGAGATTACGTGTACATTGAAGGACACTTACATAGCAAGAAAGGACTATTATTAGCCAAATTATTCATCCTACTTTATTTAAAATAGATTAGTCAACCAAAGATTGACTAAATGTATTTTGTTAATCAAAGCTATTAATGGCTCATTGTATTAGCATTTCTATTTTTATTCCTTTATTTATTCATGATAAAGGGGTAAAATTAGCATGCATGGGTGAGTACAAATTTTAGCCTATTTTTAAAGATGGAACGGGTGAATAATTTTGTTATATATTGTGTGCATTTGCTAAAATCAAAAGAGGAATTTTGGACATAGGAGTGCTGAAGCAAATTTTTCCAGTTTTACCCATTGAATGAGAACTGATTTTTGCATTGCCAATTATTTTCAGTGGTGTGTATATCTCATTAATTCTTGTGAATGTCAAATTCCCGATTAATCATATTACCTTACTGCAAATTTAATAATTTTTGCATAATTTTAGTGTGCATTTTTTTCTTCTTCTTGTATATTTGTGACTTATTCCCTCAATAAACAAAGTATTTTGCCTTGATATTCTACTAAAAACTATTGTTTGGTGCATCCTAGATTCATTCTCAAATTGATTGTACATATACTCGGTGAAGCCCCTAACAATTTTTTTGTATCACCCCTGTTTTTAAATTAGTGACAGTCATATTTTTACCCTCAATACCCCTAAAAGCTAGTTTCATATACATCAAAAAGGAATCATCCTTGATACAAGAGACTCACCTCAACAATAGGGATACCAACAAATATGAGGTGTTTCTATTGTATTTACGAAATTGAGAGATCCAGAGCAAGCTTAGAAAACCTACAGTCATCTCTCAATATGGTGCACTTTCGAGAGATAACAATACAAGGTTGAAGAGCTTGCAAACTCTACGTCGTCAAAGGTCTATAGGTTAATCTAAACAAGGTAGAAGTGGTTCAAGTATCCAAGGTATAGGATATGGTCCGAAACACAACTAGGCAGTGTGGGAATGGGTAATAGGATGTGTTCAAAGGTACCAAAGATATGGTCAAGATAAACATCATGACATTAGGTAAGGTAAGGTCATCAAATTTGAACAATAGAGGCACCATCATCACAAGTTATATTGAGTATATAAATTAAAATATCAAAAAATATGAGTGTTAGGTGGGTGAGTTATGTAAGGTCATAGGTAAGGCAAAGTCAAGGGTGAAAATTTGCCCCAATTGATGGTGAGTTCATGTGGTAGGTTATAACACGATGAGGATAATGGGTAAGGGCGGGGTCAGTTATAGGGTAGACGGAAGAGGTGGCGGGAAAGTAGATTTAGTACTAGATTGGGCCATGGGGTAAAAAGATAAGCGATATCGGTGATGTAAAACTAATGTCTACTAAAGGGAACCAATCACAGTAAACTAGGGCATCTAATCGGTGTCGGTCAAGAAAACTTGGTGTTGGTCAAGGTCATGGGTGTGGTAAAAAAATAAAATCTATATAATACAGATTCATTTTCACCTATTGATATTGAGAAAATTACAAAGCAAAGAGTGTTTTTTTTCGTGGAGAAAGATACAAGGTACTATACTCAACAAATTTGGCAAGGAATCATTCGTTAATTGCATCTCATTTTCTAGGCCCATGAGATCGAGATGATCAATTCGATTGGTGGAGAGTGATGGGTTTTATTCAAACATGGAAGTAGTAGGACGAGATGTAGAAGGGTTGCAAGCACCCATCCCAGGAGATTCCACCACTATGGCGGCGACAAAGTGTGTAGAGGTAGGAGTCAATTGTTTCTAATTGTTTTTAACATAATGGTAGGTAAAAAATGAAGAAAGAGTAAGAGAGTGGGGAAATATAATTTCAAAATTTAGTGAAAAAAGTAATAATGGTTGTAGGTGGGTGGGAAAATATTGGTTAATTAGGTGTAAAGTTGAAATGGGTGGGGTTTGTGTAGTTTTTAAGTACTTTTAGGTCGGTTTTCTTTTGTTTAAATTTCTTTTTTATAAAATTGGTAACATGGGGTTTCAGCTGTGGAGCTAAACCAGTGACCAACATCATCAGTCACGACTAACATCGTTTGGCATCTTTGGCATGGCATCAAACTGGGGAAATTAGTCTACCGACCCCCATTGATGGCGACTAGTATCAATTAAGGTGACCGATGTCGATCATAGGGAAAAGTGTCTAGGTCTAAATACGTTAGATTTTAGAAGGCCAAAATGGGGTAAAAATCATATGGGAGGGTACATGGGAAAACAATGAAGGAATGCTAGATGGATGCGGTATGGAATTAGGTGGGTTTTGAGTAAATTTAGCTTAATGTGGGCAAGTAATAGGTGATTAAATTAGTATGGGTACATAGTAGGTTAGATTAGAATGAATAATATGCCACGGAGGTAGTTTAGATAATAGATAGGTAGGTAAACTAATGTGGGCATATGGTGTTGGGAGGGTGAGTTTTTAGTTTTCAAGAAATGGGAAAAGTTAATTCACGATGCGTGATAGTCAACTACCACTATCGTTAGAGATCAGACCCACCATCACAGGGGATGAGTGGGACCACATCCGAGATGTTGGTCTTAGTTCCATCAGGTGATATAGATGGATTGTTAGGGATCACAGTATGATGGTCACTCTCATCAATAGATGGGATTATACGACCAATACCTTCCATTTTCTCGACTGGGGAGATGACTATCACCCTAGAGGATGTATATATGATTTTGAGGTTTCCCATTATAAGGGAACATGTCTATCATATTGGAATTGACAACGATTTGGATCCCATGGGTACAGTGTTTGGCAATGTTGTGGTAGAGTTGACATACCATAGTGTGAGTGTTAGGTATGGAGAGATGTATGCGACACATCCTGATGAGACCTGTTTGGTAGTGTTGATGATGGTCACAATTATGTATTTTTCTCTCCTAGATTCAAAGTTTGGTCGGTTTCCTCTAGAATTGATGGGTGTTTTGGAGGATATGGTAGAGAAATGAGTCTTTTGTTTGCATGGGTGGCTTCATTTCTAGTGCATCTATATAGAGAGTTATGGGTGTATCTACAGATATGCATGTTTGGAGTGTGTTGTACCTTCTTATTACATAGTTTGGCATATGAGCATATAGTGTTCCTATGACCAAACAAATTTCCAAGGGACGATTGGTTCGAGAGGACTATTTTGAGTTGGTTTCTTGTGGTGGGTATCGATGGGATCTCATCTTAGGGTTGTAGAGGCTACTAGGGATGTGACCTATTACAAATGACTACTTGATGGCATATAATTCATTGATATATTATGGAGACCTTATATAAGGTTTTTATCTTACAAAGGTATGAAAGAGGAGTTGGATGGATTATAGCTATTTAGGTGGACACAGGGAAAATGTGCCACCGAGAAGGAGATGATCCCTATGGACATATTTTGATGATTGTTCTTGCTCCAACAGGATGTGCCTCCACATTTTCCATTATACTTGTAGAGATGATGTGGAGAGACCATTGTCTCCACCACATCAAATAGATCCATCGGGAAAGAGGACAGGGTATCAAATAGGAGAATTGATGACATAGGTACCACATATGGTTACAAGAAGTGGTGGATATTGAAGTTATAGGTGGCACCTCCGAGGCTAAGGTAGCCTGATTTAGTGATGGTCAAGTTGCTACCCTATAGGCACCGATTATAGGGTTGCAGGATAACTAAGTGGGGCATAGGAATAAGTGACCACCTTGCACGCATAGGTGATGACCCTACAAGCCCAGGTAGCATAGGCAGAGGTTCCTACATAGGGTGGAGATGGGGATGGAGGGCAGGTAGCTTCCTTACATGCATAGGCGATTGGATTACATGGCCATTTGGACACAATACTAACACAAAAGTTATGGCCTTACTTGCCTAAATAGATGTACAGTACTACCACAGAGCTCCTATCTCGGGACAAAGTCCCATAGTATAGGATCCTACACTAGGAAAAAGTTCTCTCTTGGTAGGGAAGAGTTCTCAAGTGTTAGTTAGGCCGATGGCACCGCCACAAACCATATCCATGGTGATTTTTAGGGATGCCCTCAACGAGGCTCACCAATATCAGGACCAGCTATTGAATGTAGACATTGAAGTGCCATCCTATGCTAAGTATTGTTGCTAGTAGTGAGCTAATGAGTGCGCTAGATAAAGGACTAACAAATCGGGTAGCATAGGGGCTCATCAGCCCCGCAGAGATAGGGCCAAGGAGAGGTCACTAGTTCTTAGAGACTATGCCCTATAGAGGGAAAGGAGGAGGATATGGATGTATGGTAGGGACTAGGAGAGGGTGGAGAGATGATGGTAGGATAGTGTACTTGTAGTGAGGACGAGGAGATAGGTGAGAGTGGAGAGGAGGACATCCGACGGGGTTGATTGATATCCATATGGGATATTGTACTATAATTTTTATTTAGGTTATATATATCGGCATGTGTGCCAAAGATGTGATATTATACATGAGAGTTTTGATATACTAATAATTATTTATATCTATGAATATATGTATTGATACAAAGACACTCCCATTACATAGTTGATTATGTTTTTGGATGGATGATGTACTTGTTTTAATTTCCATTTCTATTGTGTATTATGGAAACTAGTTGTGTTAGGCATGATTGATTCTAGGTCATTAAGCCATGATGGAGTCGAGTTATAGGTGATGTTTTGTTATGTAAAGGCTTGGTGGAGTTAGGTATAGGAATGGTGGACTCAATTATAGGCATGGTGGAGTCAGGTATAGGCATGATTGAGTGACGTCTAGGCATGGTTGAGTTAGCCATAAGCATGGTTGAGTTAGGTATAGGCATGGTTGAGTCAGGTATAGGCATGGTTTGGTCATGTATACGCATGATTTGGTCATGTATAGGTATCGTGGAGTTAGGGATACGCATGTTAGAATCTAGGTAATTTCCAAGTTACTAATCTTATGGAAATAATGTATTGTATGTATGTTGTGGTTAAATTTCCAAGTAATTAATATCATGAAAATATGAAATGATTTAAGTAGAATATGGTTGTGGTGATAAAATGGTAGGTATGTATGTTTTTACGATATTAATTTCCAATTTTTGTGTAAATGGAAACTAACTATGGTAGAATGTGAATGTAAAGGGGGAAATTGGTTAGGGGAAAAAGTGGTTGAGCTAACCTCCAAGGGTCCTATTCCCTCAGAGTGTTTCCTAAATAGAATTGATGAAAATGGACTTCAGGCTGATGTGTTTCTCCCATAATCTAGGGAAGAATATGATAGGGAGATGAATGGATCTATAGGTTTTAGGCATGATTGAGTCTAGGTTATTTAGTTATGGTTGAGTATAGGTTGAATAATCATGGTTGAGTCTATGTTGAATAGGCGTGGGTGATTTTGGTGGAAGAGGAATTCCTAGAATGTAGGTGTCGAAGGTCTAGTCCTATGAAGGAGGATCAATAAGTAAGAAAAGAGGTGAATGGTAAGAGGAGACAAAAATCCACCTAATTGGTAAGAACTATTATAATGAGTCTACCATATCAAAGATTAGCGTGTGGATGTAAGACGCTAAATGCGTTACATGATTGAATTGTCTAAGGGAGAAGAATGTCACATAATCATGAAATTTCACATTTGTGGCACATCCGCTAAGTGGGTAGAAGATTATAAAGGAAATATAGTGAGGTGAAAGAGGTTGTTTTAGCGTAACATTGGTGTGAGACACCATACATATTCTACAAGATACCCAAGATGCAACTAGGAAAGTCCATAACAAAAATGTTATCCTTTTCTTTTTGATTTTGTTCTATAGATTGATCGATGCAGGAAGTCTATGTGGGATGGATATAATATATCCTTGAGGTGTTCGTGAAGCTAATCGATGTGGGAAGCTTCAAAATATTTTTAGTGTTTTTTTAGAAATACTCTTCTTTTTTATGGACTACGTACACTATGGCTAGCATGATATAGCTATCCTTCAAGGGAAAAGTCTATTCATCTCTTTTCTATAAGTTTTACTATAGGAGTTAGAATTTAAAAATCTCGTATATTACTTTTGAATTGTTTTTTTACTTTAAGGTCATGGAAAAGACTATAGAGAAGTATAGGATTCTTTTATGAAGAAAAAACCATAACACATAGGGGTTAGATATGAAAGAGATGTTTTAAGTGATGAATAACCATGGGATTCCATCTTGAAAAGGATGAAAATTATCCATGAGAATCATGCCATGAGTAGAGTCATGGTACTCATATTGAAGATAAGGCTGAAAGGTGACAGGTAATCACATGATTATTATTTAGTCATTGATCCTTAAAATAGGTAAGTGGAAGGTGAATGTTTCTCAAGGGATGAGTGTTTAATAGATAGAAGGTTATATAGGACTTGATTCAACAATAGAATTATCAAACATGTAAGGCATTCAGGGGGCTCGGGTTTGGTTCTCCCTTTGATTGAAGATAAATGATAAGCACCAAATCAATAGGCATGAGTAACGATATAGGGTCCTAGCCAATTAGGATCGAACATGTCTGTTTAATTTTCTCCACTTTTGTTACATGTTGATTTTCCTTCAAGACGAGGTCACTAACTAGGAAGATTTGTTCTTGGACATGTTTATCATAGGCATGTTTGATACATTTTTTTATAGATTTAGAGGTGATCGACAACATTTAGACGTTGTTTTTATAATAATTCAAGTTGTTCTAAACAATCCTGGAGAAAATCATCATTTTTGAGCATATATTCGAGTGAGATACGAATAAATGGAATTTGGAATTGAAGAGGATTGAAAACCTTTATACCATAGACCAAAGAGAAAGGTGTGGCAGCAGTTGAGGTGTGAATACTAGTGTGATAAGCCCATAAGGAAAAAGGAATGTGTGTGCTCTAATCCTTACCAGTATTGTTAATCGCTTTCATAAGTATTTTATTTAGCATTTTGTTACTCGATTCAGCTTGGTCATTTGTTTGAGGTGTTGGTGTCCATTTTGATCCTCGATGCTTTTTCCCTAATTTTCCTTTCACTCTGCATTTCCTGAAACATTTTCTACAGTTTTAATGGGTGAAATGAAGTTGTTTCCTCTGTTCCCATGCCTTAGTCCATTTTAAAATCATTTGAAATGCCCCATTTTGCAAGAATACTCTAATTTTGCTGAATGTTTGCCCTAAATTCTTCAAATCCATGGGCCTTTGTCATTTTTTCTATTTTCTCAGCCTGTGGAGCTTGTGTTTGTTTGTTGTTTAGATTTTTGCCCTCAAAATATCTATCCCCATGGTTGAAACTTGCATAAAATACTTTTCCCCTTATTTTTTGAGAAAAAATCCTTCACACACGAAGAAAAAATCGAATTCGGGCATTTTTTGGTAAATTTTGTGTTTTTTGATGGTCGTATGGGTGTCATTTACCCATCAAAATTAAGCTCAAAATTATCCTCCTACATGGCTGATTCTGGTTGGACAAGGATCAGTAGTTTTTATATAAAACTTAATGTTTTTTTGCCTTTGGAAAATTTCACTTTTTTTACCCACAACCCCATAGGTCCCAGAGGAGGGACACATGTCATGTTCTTGCGCCAGGGTGAAATGGAAGCCCGATGGAAGACTTAGGCATTTTTTCAATTTTTTGGCGAGGGGAAAAAAGTTGTAGAAGGGCTCGTGGGTCCAAAATGGAGTGAGGGATGGACACGTGACAAGCGCGGAGGAGAGTACGGGCTGCCGGAGGCAGAAGGAATAGTTTTCCCTTTTGACAAAAAAAGCTAAGGTGAAATTTTGGAGTGCAGGCCCATGGCCAATCACATGTGGACACGTGTTGATGAGAAGTCAGAATGGGGGTAGATTTTTTTGTGACTTTGAAGTTTTAACTTCAAATGGATCAAAGTGAAAAATTGGGCCGAAGTTCCGCAACCAATCCAGGTGTGACACGTGGCCAATTTTGAAAGTCAAAGGAGGAGTTGGCTGATGGAAAACTTAATGATTTTTTCGATTTATTTCCTAAAGTTAAAAAATGGGATGAACCTCTGCTCCAATCAGTGATGGACATGTGGTGAAGGTAGGGTAGGTCAATGGGGCGGAAAAGGCAAAAGGGAAATATATCCCTTTTGTAAAAAGACTTGGAATGGAAGAAAACGAGACATAGCCCCGCAAAGTGAATCATTGAGTGACACATGGCAAGGGAGAAATTGGGTGTGCGGGCCCGTGGAGGTTTTGGGGAAAATTTTCCTTTTTCAAAAGGAGGTAAAATGTGTAGAATTGTCTCACGGTTTCATTGGGATTTACATTGTGGACACGTGGCAGGCCCAGGAAGGAGGTAGGGAAAGATGGAAAATTTTCCAATTTTTCAAAAGGTTATAAAATGATAAATTTTTACCCTGGGCCTGATCTAATCACATTGTGCCATCTATCTCGTGTTTATTTAAAAATTTAAAAAGTAACCCAAGCTTATTTTTTGATTCACATTTTCCACATGGAGGGCCAAGATTTAAAGTTGAAGGTAGATCAATCGGTTCCTATACGTTGCACCATTTTAGCTGCCATGGGAGCTCCAGAAACTTGGAATTGTGAATTTTGCATCAAATTTCATCAAATTTTTAGTGATTCCATGTCGTTTGGGCCTTCCAGGATCATTGGGATCACTTTCATGGCTTAATTTGTAGATTTGAGATGTTTTTGAAACAAAAATTTTCCCTAATCAATCCAAACACGTGAAATGTCAAATTTGAAAGTTACAGAGGTAGTTTTAAAAGGTGAAAAGGTGAAATGATGAGTGGAAAGGCATTTGCATGCATTGATGATGAAAAACATGCCTCCAGGAAGGATAATGATCTGAATATTTGTAATGATTTAGTCTTTTTAAAACACCACGAAACTCTCGTTGCAAATTTGATAAATTTCCTTTTCGGTGAATCACGAGAAATTGTTGTAGTAAACTTGATCCCTTGGCATATGCTTTGCTTAGGAAAGAAGGCTCCAATGTGGCAAGAGATATATAATGCATTTTTGAGAAATGCAAATAGTCTAGAAATTGAAAATCACGAGAAAATTCCGAGAGAAAGATCATTTTCGAGAAACCCATTTGTCAAGAAATAGGTTAATTTATTACGTGTTGAATCTTCATGTATGTGATTTGGTTACAAGTGTATAGCCATCCCACAGCTCGAGATTGTTCATGAAACTCTCCCATGCTTTGATGAATCTAACAAGCTTTTGAGTTAATTTGTGTTTTTCTAGGCAATATCATGTCTCGTTATCATTTTAAAAACCTACAAATAGTTTTCATTGTTCTTGTTGCAATATTGTATTGAAAGTCTTTAGAAATCACATAGAATCTCATTCTTATTGATAGTTTAGTGGCACTTGCATTTTTGTTTGTCAAAAAATATTTCATCGGCATTGACAATAAGCACTTTTAAAATCTTTCCACCTTCGTTTTTGATTGGGATTACATGTAAGCCTTTAAGGGTACCTTAGGCGTGGTTTGATCAAGGATTTTTGTGTTTAATTGAGTTCTTTACTTCAATATTTTTAGTGAGTTCTCAAATATTGTGTGAAGTGTGCAACTTGGGATTCCATTTATGCATCTTCTGGTTGAAAGAACATCCTGATTATTTGAAGCATTTTATTTGATAGTTGTTCAAGTATTGTAGAGGTTGTCAAAGATTTGATATATCCAAGTTTGTCTTATCAATACCCCACCAAAAATCATCTAAATAACTAATCCTACCCATACTACCCCTGCATTGCATTGTGTGTCAACAAAATAATCTAACCCATCTACAAAAATACACAAAGCAAATCAGGATCATACAATGTCTTGAAGCCTCAGCCTTGTCTTGAAAGCATTTCCATCATTTAGTAGTGACATATCTATTGAGTTTGAATAATGGAAAATTGATCATGTTTTCTCAAGTCCATCTCCATACAATATGAACAAAAGTATAAGGATATCTCCACCTCATTCACAAAATAGAGGATGCAATATACGTTCTCTTACATTGGTTGAAAAACACAACCTAAAATAGTGAGTGTCGATCAAATCCTTTCAACGTGCTATCCATCTCTCCACAAATCTAAGTGATAGTTAGATCACATCCCTAGATACAAAATGACATATATAAAGATTTATCTTTCTTCAAGCTTCATGCCATATTTTTATGCTTGCTTAGACTTAAAAGGAGAACAAATTTGGGTACCAACACTAAATGGCTCGCATCCTGGGGACCTTTTTGAATTCTGGGAAATAATTTGCAGTGATGAGTTTGATTTGTTGATTCATTTGCCATTCCATGTCTATTTAGCCCGTCAACACCACTTAATGGCACTGTTTTTGGGGACATTATTCAATATTTTAGTATTTTAGATCCCTAGTAATACTTCTTGTGTGATTTATGTGTAACTACAAAATCTGAGTATCATCTTGTGATCAGATTTATAAGATTGGAATGAAGAGTTGAGTTCTGAGTTTGATATTCTCTTAGTTCAATCTGATCCATGTGCATACATATTTGAGATATTTGAATGCATATCAAACCCTGGTAAAGTCCCTTGCAAATTTTACATGTAAATACTTTGTTGAAACATCATTTTATAATCAGATTTGTATGGATTAAGTGAAGATATAGGTTCTTCCTGTAATTTTGTCGGGATTCATGATAGTTGTTGCGCTTCATTTGCATTTGTGGTTGATATTTTAAAAGAAAGAAAGGTTTGATCTATAAAGTTTGACAAGATTTTTAGTGCGATAGATATTTGATGAGTATTTTAGTGAATTTTCACAACTAGGGTGAAAGTCCTTAGTGGTGACTCCATGCTGTTGTGATGTTGATAAGTACTAGTGTCTTAATCTTTCTTTCATTTACTTTGGTGTTGCTAATCTCTGAAAAACTGGAAGGAAGAATATCTCTCTTCATTAGAGACTCGCTAAGAAATTGTTTATAGATTTAAGAAACTCGATTCGAAGGGAGAAGAGTTTGGAAAGTTTTAAAGGTTAGACATTAGGAAAAGTTATACCCATTGGAGAGAGAGATCAGCCTTTGGTAGAGGAGTATCACTATTCTTCTAGTGATTACGATTCAAGAAATCCTCTCATAAACTTGTTTTCCTCATCTAGTGAAGGACCTTCTGCTATACTGGGTAAGTTCCTTCTCTAATTTGCACCTTTGTGTTTCAGGTCAAATAAAATTTTCAAAGAAAATCAGCACTTAGAGAATACCAGTCTTGTGAATCACATTCTTGAGCCCCAAATACCTTGGACTCCTCATCAGCTTATGTCACCCCCAAGATCAAGTCCACCAAAAATTATGGCTCAGCCTAGACCTCCATTTGTTGTTAACACCTTTGGTCCTATAGACTTTGGAGGAATGGATGGTTACCCAAATGCTTTGTCCCACAAGATGTTAGAAATAGATTGCAAAAATTCCAAGGTAACAATGCAATAAGCGGTGATCAGCATCTCAACCTTTTTGTTAACATGATTGAATATTTTGAAATAGATTTTGAAGATGTGTATATTAAATTGTTCATTCATACACTAGAAGAGGATGTTAGGGATTGAGTACAAGGCATTGCTCGAAAATTCAATTAATTCTTGGATTGAAATGAAGAATGCATTTAGGTTACAATATGGTGACAAGACTGATCCTAGATTTCTCTTGTCTAAGTTTGAGAATATCAAGAAGAACCCCAATGAATTAGTCCATTACTTCAACACAAGGTTTAACAAAACTTTGAGAAGTCTCGTCGATTAATTTGAGGCCGTGTGATGAATCTTGTCTAATCAAATATGTAGATGCATTTGATAAAAAGGCAGCCTATTACCTAAGAGACAAGAACCCTAACAACCTAAGACAATATTTCACCATGGCACTTCAAATTTAATACAATATCAAAGCAATTGGGAAAACTCTCAAGAGAGATGGTGTAAACTTGATAAACCCTGAAAAACCTCAAGATAGAAAGGGTGCTGATTTAGAGGAGGTTGTGAAAACTTTGGCAGGGGGCTGTCAATGAAATCTCATTCAAGTTGGCAAGAGCGAGAAGGGAATTGGGAAAAATTCACAAGGTCGGGTAAGAGCACAAAACCATGAAAATTTTCCAATCATCCTAGAGGTGATCAAAGGGTAGATGATAGAGGAAAAGGACCCATGGGGTCAAATATACATCCTCAAGCACGTGAAGGAAGAGTGTTACATGATCCCCTACTGCTAGGGTTCCTACTATTTAAGAGGTTATTTATATTGATTGGTGTGATAGGTGTTTTTGTCTAATCCTCCATGTGAATTGGACCAGCAAGAAGGTGAAGCTAATAATGATGATGGTAGTGATGATGATATTTTCATGGTGGGTTGTTCTTCAAGCTCACCAGAGGAGAAACATTTATGAAGTGATAAGTGCAGGACAGCTGCAACTTTTTTGATTGCATCAAATGGGTATAAGTCTCTTCCCCCTCATACTCTTGAAGATGATGTAGTGCAAGCTTTTGAAATTCCTAACAATTACTTTGAATACTTAAGAGCTTTGATGATTAAGAAGTATGATGGTGGTATCCCTTCGGAGGAAGATAGACAATTGTTGATGAATGTTGTTGTAGCTCAAGAGAAAGATTATAACACTAGAAGCAAAGTTGTTAAAGGAGTTGGGCCTCAAGCCAAACCTAAAACACCCTTTCTCACAAGCATTCCCAAAGAAGATCCTAGGAGAGAAACACTTGCCAAAATCTCTACTATCCCAAGTAAAAATTATAGTCCTCCTCATGCCCAAGCTACCAAGAATCCCTTGCCATCAAATGAATCTTATTGTCTCCCTTCCAATGTTGTTTTGCCAAAGAGTGTTCCCTATGAAATAGCCCAAGTATTGAGCCAAATCAAAGTGAGTGTTCTAATCATTGAGTTGTTTAGAATTCCTCAGCATAAAAAGAGAGCATTTGAGTACTTGGGATTAAAGGAGGAGATGACTACTCCAAGAAAAAATGTAAATGTTGTTGAAACTCATCAAATAATTGCCGACCTTGAAGCACCACCAGTAGTAGAATATCATGGAGAGACACCTAAGGTGTATTTGGGGACATCCTTGGTTTATTCCCAATTGAATGTTGATCCATTCTTCACAACTTTGATCATAAAGAATAGGCTACTTCACAATTGTATGTTTTATTCCGATGCATCATGTAATGCCATGCCTCTAGAAGTCATGAATGAGTTGGATATCAAAGTGAAAATAGCCTATAGAAAGTGTACGCCATGGACTCAAGAGAAGTTCCGGTTGTTGGTTGTGTGAAGGGTTTGGTAGTGCAGCTTGCATCTTATCCCGAGAGGAATTTAAAATTTGATGTTGTGATTGTTGATTGCCCTACCAAATGGGGTATGTTATTGTTAAGAAAGTGGGCTGCAAGTGTTGGAGGGAGTGTCCAAATGGATATGTCATTTTCCACCATTCCCATTGAGGGCAGCCTTGTCAAGCTCTATGGAGAAAAGAAAATGTTGCATCTAATTGAGGACCCTAACAATTGTTCTTATTAAGTATTATTTGCTGATGTTGATGCTGATAATTTTATTGTATTTGATAATGGTAAAGAACACAAGATGGATTACTCAAAGTGCCTTGAACAAGTGATTTCTCTTTGGACCTTGCTATTTGATGGAGCTTGCTCCAAATTTGGAAATGGTGCTAGAGTAATTCTAATTTCTCCTAGCTTGGAAGAATTTTTTTTTTCCTTAAAACTTAATTTTGAATGTACTAACAACATTACTGAGTATGAAGCCTTGTTTTTAGGTCTCGAGAATTAGATGGAAGTATGGTGTCGAGGACATCATTTCAAAGGGAGATCTAGAGCTATTTGTCAAACAAATAAGAAAGTTTTATGCTACAAAAAAAAGTGGATGAAGAAGTATAAGCATGCAGTTTGGGATCTAATTGAGATGCTTGATTCCTTCAATATTGTGCACCATGAAAGAAGTTTGAATCTTTCTACTAACAAGTTGGCAGTGATGGGGTCAAGATTTGGAGATTGCACCATTTCACCTTATTGTGAGTACAATGTTGAAGTGTTAATTAGGCCCATTGTGCCGAAAACATCAAGCATTGAAAAGTGTAAGATGATGATTCTCAAGTGCAAAGGTTCTTACAAAATAAAGGTTATTTTGAAGATCAACATATTGATTGGGAACCAATGGTGTGTGTGACTAAAGGAAGAGAGAATTTTTTTGGAAAAGATATTATCCAATTGAAAACTAACACCATTCCTAGAGGTCTTGTTGCTCTTGAGTCAAATTTTAGCAATGTTGATTGCATCATCAATAGAAACATGTCTGCCTCAAGGGATGTGGAAGAGCATGACTTGGGAACAAAGGAAAAACCAAGGAGAGTTTGGTTGGGCAATAGTTTAAACAAGGAAGAAAAACAATCCTATCTTCAATTGTTGAAACAATATCAAGACTGCCTTGCCTGGTCATATTCAGAGCTGAAAGCATATAGAGAGGACTTGTTTCAGCATGAGATCCCTCTTGAGAAAAATTCCAAACCATTCAGATAGAAGCAAAGGCCAATTAATCCACTCCTCTCCATGAAAATGTAAGATGAATTAAAGAAACTAAAGGAGGGAGGGATTATTCAGCCCACAAGGTATTCATCTTGGGTTACAAACCTTGTGCCAGTTAGAAAGAAGAATGGAGATATCAGAATTTTTGAAGACTTCAGAAATTTGAATAGAGCTTCATTAAAAGAAAATTACCCTTTGCTAAACATGGAGAATATGATGCGAGTTAGTGACTGGATTTAAATTGTTGTCCACCTTGGATGGTTTCTCTAGCTACAATCAAGTTGTTGTCAAGGAGTCAGAAATATTTAAAACTACCTTTACCACTCCTTAGGGAACATATGTTTATGTGAGAATGCCTTTTGGTCTCATGAATGTTGGAGCTACCTTCCAAAGAGCAATGGATGTTGATTTTTTTGGTTATATAAATGAATTCATTGTAGTTTATCAGACGATGTGATTTGTATTTTCAAGAAGCATAAAAGATCACTTCAAAGCATTTGGAAAGAATGTTAATCATATGTAGAGAATTTGGAATCTCTCTTAATCCAAAGAAGTGTCACTTTAGGGTGAAAAAGGCCAAGCTGCTTGGTCATATTGTTTCAAAGTCTGGTGTCATGATTGACCCTAAGAGAGTAGAAGCAATCAGCAAGGTGCCAATTCTAAGAACAAAGAAGGGCATCCAATATTTCTTTAGGAAAATCAATTTCATTAGAAGGTTTGTGTCCAATTTGGTTAAAGAAAGATCAAGTTATCAAATGGGAGGAGGTTGCTATTCAGGATTTTGAAGGAATCAAGGAAGCACTTAAACATGCACCTATCTTGGCAGCTCCGAATTACAAGAAGCCTTTCCAAATCTTCTCCTTTGCTTCTGAAAATACTATTGCATTTGTTTTGCTCCAAAAGGATGAAGATGGGGCTGAGAGGCCTATTTCCTTCTTTAGCAAGGCTTTACAAGCTGTTGAGTTAAAATATACAATCATGGAAAAACAAGAATTTTCCTTGGTGAAAGCAACAAAGGTTTTCAGGCCTTATATCCTAAGTTCAAAAGTTATTTCTTATGTTCCCCACACCATGGTAAAATACATCTTATCAGAGATGGAGATATCAAGTAAAAGATGTAGATGGGTGAACAAACTGCAGGAGTATGATATGGACATCCAAACCACAAAGTTGGTAAGAGGTTTGGGTCTTGCTAAGCTCATGGCTGAGAGCAACTTGTAAGACTGTGGAAGTGAATGAAGTACGGGAAGAAAGGGCGGATGTTCTCGGCAAATTAGTAATTTTTGAATGGTACAAGGATATAATATTTTACCTCGAGACACCTATGCTGCCCTAATCATTTAAATAAAAATTAGATTAGATCCCTCAAGATGGCTTCTTAAAAATACATCATCACCGACTTTGGACTAGCTTGGCAGAATCTTGAAGGTTTCCTATTGAAGTGTGTAAATCGAAGATGAAGCTCCAAAAGTGATTCTTGATTTCCATGGGGATTTTATGGAGGACACTTTGCTGGAAGGGTTACAACACAAAGTTTTGAGAGCTTGTTAATGGTGACCTACTCTCTTCAAAGATGCAACCATGCTGATTAGAAAATGTGAAATCGCCAACATTTCTCTGGAATAATGAAAGCTTTAGACTCCCTTCCTTTGCAGCTGTATCAATTGAATTTCCTTTCAAACAGTTTGGAATGGACTTCATTGGTGGGATTTTAGATCCTTCAAGTGCTGGCCATAAGTGGATTCTTGTAGCCACTTATTATTTTACAAAGTTTGTAGAGGTGATCCCCATCACGAAACCAACACACCAAGTTGTTATGGACTTCTTGTTGAACAATATCATATGTAGATTTGGTGTCCCAGTCAAGATTTTTTTGATAATGCCATGTGTTTTAGAGCTAAACCTTTGATGACAATGTGCAAGGAGTATGTAACCAATCTAAATTATTATTCAAACTATAATCCCCAAGGAAATGGATAAGCTGAGTCCAACAATAATAATTTGTTAAAGATCATTAGGAGGACCTTGGAGTTGAACAAGAGAAAATGGGGTGAACAACTAAAATTTGTAGTTTTGGCTAATAGAATCACTGCCAAGAGAGATACTCATAAGATCCCATTTAAATTGGTGTATGGAACCCAAGCTCTACTACCCTTACATCTATAGTTATCTTCATTTCAGTTTTGTCAACAACTTGAGGATCAAGAGGTCAGTCTATATGAAGCAAGGATCAATCGGGATTATGGAGCTAGATGAACAGAGAAGAGAATCCCACTAGAGGCATATCAGATTTAGAGAGAAGTTGAAAAGATTGTTTGAAAAGAAGGTCATTCCTAGGGTCTTCAATATTAGAGGTCTGATTTTGTTATTGGATAACAAAAATGAGAATAAGGGAAAACATGGAAAATTTGATGCATTATGGATGGGCCCTTACTCCATTGATATCAAAATTGGTGAGAATACCTTTTTTCTCAAATATTTAGATGCGGAATTGCTTTAACTACCTATTAATGGCAAACATCGAAGAATTTCTTGGTTTAATCCACAACTTTGAGGTATGCACCAAATGTATAGTGTATAGTGTTTGGTTTTTTGCTCTGTTTTTGGTGTTTTATCGGTTTGTGGTTTTCCTTGGTGTGTGGCAGCCATTTTTGTCGAGGTTCTCAGGTGGTTTTTGGTGGTTTTGGCTCATGAATCCTTTTCCCAATGGATTATTTTGGCAGTTGGTCTACTTATCGTTCTTGTGGCACTCATTGGGAGTGCCCATTCCCGAGTAGGAGCCGATGTTCATGTCCATTTTGATCCTCTATACTTTTGCCCTAATTTTACTTTCACTTTGCATTTCTTGAAATGTTTTCTACAATTATAATGGGTGAAATGAAGTTGTTGCCTCTATTCCCATGTCTTATTCCATTTGAAAATCATTTGACATGACCCATTTTGTAAGAATACTCAAAGTTTTCCTATTTTTGCCTTAAATTCTTCAAATCCACGGGCCTCTATCATTTTTTCCATTTTCCCGACTGTGGAGCTTGTGTTTGTTCATTTTTTGCATTTTTCCCTCAAAATATATATTCCCATGGTCAAAAATTGTATAAAATAAATTTCCCCTTGTTTTTTGAGAAAAAATCCCTCACCCACGAAGAAAAAATCAAATTTGGGCATCTCTGGTAAATTCTACATTTTTTGACAGTGTCATTTGCTTGTCAAAATTAAGCTCAAAATTCTCCTCCTATGTGGCCGCTTCTAGTTGGACAAGGATCGGTGGGTTTTCTATAAAACTTAACATTTTTGGCCTTTGGAAAATTTCACATTTTTTCCCCGCAACCCCGTAGGTCCCAGAGGAGGGACACGTGTCATGTTCTTGTGCCAGGGTGGAATGGAAGGTCTGGTGAAAGACTTAGGCATTTTTTTCCTTTTTGGTGAGGGGAAAAAAGTTGTAGAAGGGCCCGTGGGTCCGCAATGGAGCGAGGGATGGACACGTGGTAGGCATGGAGGAGAGTGCGGGCCGTCGAGGTAGAAGGAAATTTTTTCCCTTTTGGTAGAAAAAGCTAAGGTGAAATTTTGGAGCGTGGCCCCGTGGCCAATCATAGGTGGACACGTGTCCATGAGAAGTCAAAATGGGGGGGTGGATTTCTTGGTGACTTTGAATTTTTAACTTCAAATGGATCAAATTCAAAACTTGGGCTGAAGTTCCGTAACCAATCTAGGTGTGACACGTGGCCAATTTTGAAAGTCAAAGGAGGAGCGGGCTGATGGAAAATTTATGGATTTTTTCACTTTTTTTTCTAAAGTTAAAAAATGGGATACACCTCTACTTCAGTCAGCAATGGACACATGGCAAAGGTAGAGTGGGTCGGCGGGGCGGCGGAGGCAAAAGGGAAATTTTTCCCTTTTGTAAAACGACTTGGAATGGAAAAAAGAGAGACATAGCCTCGTGGCAAATCATCGAACGACACGTGGCAAGGGAAAAATTTGTTGTTTGGGCCCATGGAGGTTTTGGGGAAAAAATTTCATTTTCAAAAGAAGGTAAAATGTGCAGAATTGTCCTACGGTTTCATTGGGATTTACATTGTGGACATGTGGCAGGCCTAGGAAGGAGGTGGGGAAAGGTTGAATTATTTTCCAATTTTTCAAAAGGTTATAAAATGATAAATTTTTACCCTAGGCCCGATCTAATCACATTGTGCCATGTGTCCGGCTTTTTTAAAGCTGAAAAAGTAACCCGAGCTTATTCTTTTATTCTTATTTTCCACGTGGAGGGCTAGAATTTAAAGTTTAAGGAGATCAACGATTCTTGTAAGTTGCACCATTTTGGCTACCATGGAAGCTCTAGGAAACTTGGAATTATGAATTTTGCATCAAATTTCATCATATTTTTGGTGATTCCGTGTCGTTTGGGCCTTCCAGGATCATTGGGATCGGTTTCATGGCTTAATTTGTAGATTTGAGATGTTTTTGAACTGAAATTTTTCGTAATGAGTCTAAACACGTGAAATGTCAAATTTGAAATTTGCAGAGGTAGTTTTAAAAGGTTAAAAGGTGAAATGATGAGCGGAAAGGAATCGCATGCATTGATGATGACAAACGTGTCTCAGGAAGGATAATGATCTGAATATTTGTAATGATTGGTCTTTTAAAAACATTTGGCAACTCTCATTACAAATTTGTTAAATGTCATTTTCAGTGAATCACAAGAAATTGTTGTAACAAAATTGATCCCCTTGCAAATGCTTAGCTTCGGAAAGAAGGCTCCAATGTGGAAAGATATATATAATTCATTTTCTAGAAATGCAAATAGTCGAGAAGTTTAAAATAAGGAGCAAATTCTGAGAGGAAGCTCATTTTTTGAGAAACCCACTAAAGAACTAGGTTAATTTCTTCTATGTTGGATCCTCATGTATGTGAGTTGGTTACAAGTGTATAGCCATCACATAGCTCTGATATTGTTCATGAAACTCTCCCCTGCTGATGAATCTAACAAGCTTTTGAGTTAATCTATGTTTTTCTAGGCAATATGATGTATGTTATCATTTTAAATACCTACAAATAGTTTTCATTGTTCTTGTTGCAATATTGCATTGAAAGTCTTTAGAAATCACACAGAATCTCATCCTTATTGATAGTTTCATGGCACTTGTAGTTTTTTTTTTTCTTAAGATCTTTCATCCGGAATTGAAAATAAGCAGTTTAAAATCTTGCACCTTCATTTGTTGGTGGGATTGCATGTAAGCCTTTGGGGGTACCTTAGGTGTGGTTTGATCAAGGATTTTTGTGTTTAATTGAGTTCTTTACTTCAAGCTTTTGTGGTGAGTTCTCAAATATTGTGTGAAGATTTCAACTGGGCTTCTATTTATGCATCTTGGTTGGAAGAATATCCGATTATTTCTAGCATTTTATCGATAGTTGTTCAAGTATTGTAGAGGTTTTCAAATATTTGATATATCCAAGTTTGTCTTTTCAATACCCCACCAAAAAATAATCGAATAACTAATCCTATTTATAATACCCCTGCATTGCATTGTGTGTCAACAAAATAATCGACCCATCTATAAAAATGCACAAAGAAAATCAAGATCATATAATGTCTTCAAAAGTATCCTCACTTTGTCTTGCAAGCATTTCCATCATTTAGTAGTGCCAACTCTATTAAGTTTGAATAATAGAAAATTGATCATGTTTTCCCATGGCCATCTCCATACAATATGCATAGTATAAGGATATGTCCACCTCCTTCACAAAAAAGAGGCTGCAATATAGGTTCTCTTACCTTCGTTGAAAGGCACAACCTAAAATTGCGAAGGTTATATCAAATCCTTTCAAAGTGTTATCCATCTCTCCACAAACTGAGTGCCAGTCGATCACATCCCTAACTACAAAGGTGAAGAAAAAATGAGTTGAATGCTAAAGGGATCACAACATTTCCATAGGGTTTTGTTTTTGAATTGTTTTCCATTATCGGTGATGAGGTAGTGAGGAAGACCAAAGTGAAAAATGATTTGATGGTTTATGTATTCAAAAAAATTCTCATCTTTTGTAGAAATAAGAGTTACAACTTCCACCCATTTAGTGTAATATTCGGTAGTTGAAATAATACATTGATGACGTTGGGAAGAATAAGGGTTGATCTCTCCAACAATATCCAAAGCACATTAAGAGAAAGGCCAAATGTCTCGTAGGACCTGTAATGCATGACTAGGGGTGTGATGAATATTAGCATGTTGGTAGCACTTTACACAATGCTTGACATATTAAAATAAATTGTGATTTAGGGTTCAAAAGTAATAGCCCATGCGAAGGATGTGCATAGCGACAACTAAGCCACTAAAGTGACCCCTAATATTCATGTCGTGAACTTCCTTGATGGTGTATGGAAATTTAGAACTTGTAAGGCATTGTAAGAGGATACCATAAAATCTGAATTTATAAAGAAGATCACCCATGATGACATAGAAATCGACACTTTTGAGAAAGGTTCGTTGTCTATTGTGAGTGAGATTTGGAGGAAGAATTGAAATGGAAATATAGTCAGCAAAATAATCGTACCAAAGCTCACGTAGGTAGATTTCAATGTTTCCAACAAGGTTGATGTCTCGATTAGATAAGAAGGTAATTTCAACCTTTATAATGTGACAAAAAAATTCTATTCAAAGGGCGGAGCGAGGTTTTGAAAAGAAATGTAGGCCATGGTTTCCACAAATTTATTAGTGGAATGCGGTGTGGTTTGAAGTCCATAATGGTAAAAGGTAGTGTTATCCAAAATTCAACCCCAAAGTAATTTTGATAACATGCATCAAATTCTTTAGTCCTAAGCAAATAGATTGATTCAAGGCAAAAATCATGTTTCTGGGGTTCCCTCGGATTTTTTCTAACTCCCCTGTCCAAGAAGAAAAGAGAAAGTTCTAAAAAGGGGTGAAAAAAGTTGCAAAAAACAAGCTCGGGCCAAAAAAATCATGAAAAATGGCTAAGTCCTAGTCCTCGCAATAGTCGGGACATGAGGGACATCTGGGCGCGAACCGGCTGAAAATCGCCAGGCAGTCCACGCAGCAGTTGGGATGTCGGGACACGCGGGACATGAAAAGGTGAACCGGCCGAAAATGGAAAAAATTGCCAAGTTTTGTTATCGCGCGGTTTGGGACATCTGGGACAAAGGTACGCGAAAGACGCGGATCGGCCGGTTTGGCGCAAGTCAGTCCATTTTCAGGCGGTTCGGAGAAATTTGTCCCAGGAAGTCGGGACAGTTGGGACAAAAGTGCGTGGAGGACGTGAACCGGCCGGTTCGGCCGAAACAGAGGACTTTCATACTGGGACATCCGGGCCAAAGGGACGCGTGGGACGTGGAAAGCCAAAAGAGCCGAGAGCGAATGGAATCTTGCCACGTGTCTTCACCGCAAACAGGAACAAGGGAGCCCGAATCGGCCGAAGCAGGAGATTTTCATCCGGGACAGCCGGGACAAAGGTATGCATGGGACGTGAGGGACGCGAAAAGCCGAAGCGGCCGAAGGCAAAGAAGAAAAGTCAACGTTTGACCCGTGAAACTTCAAACGGCCATAACTTTTGACTCCGAGCTCCGATTTTCATAAAATTGGACTTTCTGGAACGAGCACGACGTCCTCTACGCCACAAAAACTGGATTTATTATTTTTAATGAGGGTAGATATATTTAAATAAAATAAACATATTCAGCTCCAGTCAGTTAATGCTCATTCCCGTCAAATGATGAGAAAACTCTGCTGACCCAAAATAGTGCCCGCACTCGAGAAGGCCATAACTTTTGCATTTCTCAACGAAATCACACAAAATTTGTACCGTTGGAATTGTGGCTCGATCCCAACACATAGAAATCAAGAAATTCAAGATTTTATGAGAGATTGATTGATATTTTTAGGAAAACGTGGCCGGGTTCATAACAATATTTTATTTGGTAGCTGGGAGTGCAATTAAGAGGCATGGTCATCATTCTTTCTCTGCTGCAGCACATGGGACAGTATGGGGAGCCTTTTGCAAGTAATATATAATAATTTTAATCCATTTAATGTCTCTTATAGGTGGTTGAAGGACAGATTTCGGGATTTCCATTTCCCCTTCTCTTCCCCATCTCATTTTTCTATAAATTGGAGTGTTGGGCTCATTGTAAAAGGGAGGTAGTTCTTTGTAGCAAAGCTCTATCAAAATTTCTTTGTGAAGCCAATGTGCTGCAGGCCCTTGTATTAGACTCCTTGCATGGTGATCCAGGCCCTTATCTTGTAATAGATTGAACTGTGCATATCATGAAGCAATAAAATATCAGTTTGTGGATGTATCTTCCCCTGCTGTGCTTTTTTGCATTCTTCTTGCCCCTTTAATCTTTCTACAAGAATATTGTGTCTATTATTATGTTCTTGCAGGGATTCATTATCATTGTGTATGCTTGGAATATTGTTGTGAATGCATTTTGCTAGATTATGGAGAAGCTGTCATCACCTCTTCTAGTGTGCACTTTGCCTCTGTATTTCACACATTTGGATACTACTCTCATACCCTCCTTTCTCGGTGTATCACCACTATAGTGTAGGCTTTCATTTTATGCATTCTCTCTCTCTGGTCCCTTGGAAATTTAGATTAGAATAGTTAGTTTCCCCTACATTAGAGTAGATTGTGGCAGGTAGTTTAGGAGCAAGAACCAGCTTTCTCTGGAGGTCTATCTCAAGTAGCAAGTCCCACAACTTGGAGATAGTACCCATGTTATCCAATCACACCGTGAGTTCAAGTATATGCACTTGTATAAACAAAAGGGTGTTGTGATTCGGTGATAAGGTAGTCAAAAGCATGTCAACATGATGCTTATAATTTTGAAGTATCTCATTAAGATAATGGTATATACCGATAACTTGGTTCACAACTAGTTAAGAGTTGCCAAATATATTAATTGATTTAACATCTAAGGCTATGGAGGTTTGAATACCTAACACGAGTGCTTAATATTCATCGATATTATTAGTATAATCAAAAAATAGTTTGAAATATAGTGTCATAAGCTCACCGTTAAGAGGAATAAGGATAACTCTGGCACCACCACCACACCTGAAATTTGGAGCCATCGAATAATAAGTTCATCTAGTAAATGGTGTCATCTAGGAGAGGGTAGTGATGGATTCATCAGGGAAATAAAATTTAGAAGATTGGATTCTCAAGAGAGGTGCATCTAAGAGTTGGTCAACAATGGTTTATCCTTTGACACATTTTTAATGAATGAATTCAAGATCTAGGTCTACAAAAGTATGAGCCAACATGCAACACATTAATTTTTGTAGGCCTTAGTGTACATGTAATGTAAGGGGTCAATATTAGTGATAACAAAGATTTTTGGTTGAGTAGGTAATGGAGAATTTTATTGGGAAAAACAACTAAGGCTAAGAAGAGTTTTTCGACGTGAATATATCTAGTTTAGTAGTATAAAAGCATACAACCTATATAATAAACCACTTACTCCTTGTTTTTCTCATCATGATGAGAAAGAATGGCACCAAGGAATGATCAAGAACATAAATGTAAAAGTAAAATGGTTGGTCATCCTTAGGGGGAATGAGCACATGCGATTGGAGGAGGTATTGTTTTAAGGCATCGAAGGCTTTCTCGGTATTAATCATCCAATTTGAAGAAAACATATTTTGTAAGGAGATGATGAAATGGATGGAAAGCTGTCGAAACTTGAGAAATAAAGTGAATAAAAGATTAGAACTTGACTTGCAAACTAATAAGTTGACAAAGTTTAGTAGGTGGAGGCATCTCGAGAATAGCCTTTATTTTAGCGGTATCAACTTCAATGCCACACAAAGGAATGATAAAACCAAGGAATGCCTTTATTTAGTTTACAAATCCGCATACATATTGAACTTGGTAATGTTTCTTACATGGTTTAAGTACAAATAATTTGTTTAAATGTCATCCTTTGTTGAGATTTGTAATATTTGTGCAAAATTACAAGTTCATTGTGCAGTATTTCTAGTTTATAGTGGTTATTACACTAAATTTGCATCAATAGTGATAAATGTGGGTAAAGGAAGGTCATATCTCTTAAGCTTTGCAAAAATTAAGAATTAATAGACACTGAAAGTTACGTGTAGTGCATCCGCACAACTAAGGTGAAAATCCTTAGTCGCAACTCTATGTTGAATTGAAATTTTGATGATTACCAATGTCTTAACCTGTGTCAAGTGAAATTTGTCATTGATATTTACAAATATAGAGGGAAGAAGGTCTTTCTTCACTAGGGATCCTACTAAAAAGTTATTTCCATAACTAGGAAAAGAAAATTTAGAAGGAAAACAAGTCTAGAAAGTTGTTAGAAATCAAGAATCAAAAAAGGAGATATCAGTTCTGAAAGGTGATCAATCTATGGTTGAAGATTACCATACATCTTCAAGTGATTCTAAACCAAGTAATATTTATATAAATTTGAGTTCTCCAACTAGAGAGGGGCCATCATTTGTGTTTGAAAAGCATGCCTCTCAATTTTCCCTTGTTTCTTCCAAGGTTGATAGGGTTTTCAAGAAACTGAGTCATTAGAGGATATTTACTTTGAGATTTATACTCTTGTGCTCCAAAGACCCCTCGTTCCCTATCATTTTGATTCTCCTGTAAATTCACCACCTCAAGGTAATATTGCCCAACCTCCACCTAGACATCCTTTTGTTGTAAACAATTTTGGACCTATAGATTTCAGAGGTATGGATGGATATCTTAATATGGTGCCACAAGATATCAAAAATAGGTTGCCAAAATTTCAAGGGAATAATTCCATCACTAATGACCACCATTTAAGACTCTTTGTCAATGTGATGGAAGATTTGGAAATTGAGTTTTAGTACGTGTATATAAAACTATTTATTCATACTCTTGAGGAAGATGCACGTGATTGGTACAAGGATTTACCAGATAATTCAATAGATTCATGGACCAAGATGAAAAATGCCTTTAGATTACAATATGAGGATAACACAGATCCCAGGTTCCTTTTATCTAAATTTGAAAATATAAAGAAAAATCCTAATGAATCATCCATGATTTCAATACTCGGTTTAATAAGATCTTAAATAGGCTACTTATAATCCTAAGGCCAAGTGATGAGTCTTGTTTGATAAAATATTTTAACACTTTTGATAAAAATGTTGCTTATTACTTGAGAGATAAGAACCCAAGAACATTGAGGTAGGATTTCACCATGGCCTTACAAATAGAAAATAACATCAAAGTAGTTGGAAAGCCTCCTAAGAGAGAGGGTTTCAAGTTAATCAATCCAGAGAGGCCTCAATCAAACAAATTTGTGGATCTAGAAGAGGTTGTAAAAACTTTGGCTGGAGTAGTTAAAGAGATATCCTATAAATTGGCCAGAGCTAGAAAAAGGGATAGGATAAATTTCCTATAGTCAACACAAGCCACATGGTCAGGAGAGATTTGGAAATCATCCTAGAGGTGATCACAGACCAAATGATAGAGGGAAAGGGCTCATGGGATTAGGTAATAAACAACCTCAACCTAGGGAGAATATATTTGTTCCTAATCCTTTGACTACTAGGGTTGCTACTATAGAGGAGGCCAATGTTATTGAGTGGTGTGATAGGTGTTTATTACCACACTCCCCATGTGATGTAGATCAAGAAGTTGAGGAAGAAGATGATGATGAGATGTATGATGATGTGTGCATGATGGAATTCCTTACAAATTCACAATAGGGGAAACCTTAACTGAATTGATATGTGTCGAACTATTGAAATTTTTTGGGATAATGTTCACCGAGTATTACCTCTTCCTCCTATTAATACTTCTAAAATTGATATGGTGCAAGAATTTTATCTGACTAATCATGATTTTGAATACTTAAGGGCCTTGAAGATTAAAAAGTATGATGGGGGATCCCTTCCCAAGAGGACATGAAATTGTTGATGAATGCAAAGAGTTGTTCATATGAAATAATATAACACCAGAAGTAAGGTTGTCAAAGGGGAGGGCCACAAACCAAGCCAAAAGTTCCAGTTCTTACCAATATCCCGAAGGAAACCCCTAAGAAAGATACATCTAGAAAAGGCATAATTACCCCAAATAAAACATGTACTCCTGCCCATGCCCAAGACTCTAAAAACTCCTATACTATCAGATGAAACTGTGAATCTTCCTCCTAATATTGTCCTACCCAAATATATTCCTTGTGACATAGCCCAAATCTTGAGTCAAATCAAGGTTACTATTCCCATTGTTGAGTTACTCAAGATCCCTGAGCATAGGAAAAGGGAATTCGAATATTTGGGATTTAAGGAAGAAAAGATTACTCAGGGAAAAACTATTAATAATATAGAGGTTCCTCCCATTATTGTAGAATAAGAAATACCACAAGAATTGGAGGAACTGGGTTAATCATCTGAGAAGTATTTGGGAGCTTCTTTGGTTGAGTCCTAGTTGGATGTCGATCCATTTTTCACCACTTTGATTATTAAAGATAGGCTGGTACATAACTACATGTTTGATTCAGGAGCCTCATGTAATGTAATGCCTCTTGAGGTAATAAATGAGTTAAATATCAAGGTAACAACAACTTTTGGGAAATGTACTGCTATGGATTCAAGAGAAGTGCTAGTAATTGGATATGTCAAGGATTAGTAGTGCAATTAGCATCTTATCCAGGAAAATGCTTAACCATGAATGTAGTTATTGTGGATTGTCCTGCCAAGTGGGGGATGTTGTTTTCTAGAAAATGGGTAGCTAGTGTGGGTGGAAGCATAAAAATGGAAATGTCATATGCAACCATACCCATTGAGGGGAATTTTGTGAATTTTTACATTGAGAAGAAAATGTTGCATATCATTGAGGACCCTAACAACGCTTCTTATGAAGTATTGTACACAGATGTCGATGTCGGTAACTTTGTGGGCTATGTTGATTATAAGGAGCATAAAATTGATGAGTGAGAATATCCTGAGTAGGTAGGTTCTCCTTAGACTCGATGTTTTATAGAGCATGTTCTAGATTTAGTAATGGTGTCGGTGTTGGCTTGATATATCCAAGTGAAGAGGAGTTTAACTTTTCTTTTAAAATTAATTTTGAGTGCACAAACAATATTATTGAGTATGAAGAACTGTTTTTGAGTCTAAGGATTGGATGGAAATATGGTGTTAGAGACATTTTTGTTAAAGGAGATTCAAAGTTGATAGTCAAACATGTCGAGAAAGTTGTATGCTATAAAGAATTAAGGAATGAGGTAATACAAGTATGCAGTTTGGGACTTCATCGAAATGTTTGATTCTTTTAATATAATACATCATGAGAAGAAGTATAATACTGTAGCAGATAAATTGGTAATATTTGGATCTATGTTTGAAAATGGTACAATGTCTCCTTATTGTGAATATGATATTGAAATATTGGCCAAGTCATCTATCCCTGATAATATCAAGTATTGGAAAGTTTTTGAAGATGATTCCCAAGTCCAAAGG
The DNA here is from genome assembly GCA_018340775.1 of Taxus wallichiana var. yunnanensis. Classification (NCBI taxonomy): domain Eukaryota; kingdom Viridiplantae; phylum Streptophyta; class Pinopsida; order Cupressales; family Taxaceae; genus Taxus; species Taxus wallichiana. The sequence goes on along the minus strand of CM031237.1, from coordinate 872,584,583 downwards.
TTTTTACAAAATAAAGGAGAATTTTCCAATCAAAGTATGGAATGGGAACCAATGGTTTGTGTAAATGATGGAAAAGAGACCCTGTTTGGTAAAGACATTATCCAATTGAAAACCAATACTATTCCGAGAGGTTTGGTTGCATTGGAATCAAATTTTGATAATGCTGACCACATTGTTAACAGACACATGTCAGCCTCGAGAGATGTGAAGAAAATAGCCTAGAACAGAGGATAAACCCAAGAGAATATGGCTAGCAGAAACTTGAATAGAGAAGAAAATAAATCATATGTCCAATTTTATAAAAGTGCCAAGACTACTTGGCTTGGTCATATTCAAAACCGAAAGCATACAGGAAGACATTTTTCAAAATGAAATACCCCTAAAAGCTAATGCCAAGCTATTTAGGAAGAAGCAAAGACCAATTAATCCACTACTTCCCCTACATACGCAATTATATTCATATCAATTCATCTGAAAGTTGGAGGACCAAGAGGTTAGTCCCTATGATGCATGGATCAATCAAATTGTTGAACTAGATGAAGAGAGAAGGGAATCCCATCAAAGACATGTGAAGTTTAGGGAGAAAATGAAGAAATTATTTGACAAAAATGTTACCCTAAGGGTTTTCAGTGTAGGATATCTAGTGCTACTATGGGATAGCAGACATGAGGATAAGGGAAAACATGGAAATTTCGACACATTATGGATGGGCCCTTATTCTATTGATATTAGGATCGACAAGCATACCTTCTTCCTAAAATATTTAGATGGGGAATTGCTTGAGTTTCCTATTAATGGTATGAACTTGAAACATTTCCTTGATTGATTTCTCAGAATAAAGGCATGCATCATTATACAATGAACAATCTTTTTGTTCTTTTTCATTTCTACATTTTTTTGGTTTGGTTCATCTTGGTCCTTTACGGCCGTTTTTTTTGGTTTCTTAGTTTGTTCTTGGGAGGTTGGAATTTTTTTCTACTTTGTAAGCTTGTTCTTGACTCCATTGCCCAATGGATTTTTGGCACATGGTCTATTATGTTGTTCTTGCGGCACTCGTTGGGAGTTCCCATCCCCGAGTCGGAGCTGGTGTTGGTGCTTAATTGTAATCTCACCCCTTTGTCATTTAAAATTTTCACCCGCTTTGGTTTGATATATTTTGTGTCCTCTAGTGTGGGTGTGCGTAATTATTTTCCTTCACCAGGTGTCATTGTCAGTCCTTTCCTTGGGTTGTGGATCACATTGAGTCTTGGTATTATTTATAGTCTTCTCTCCGTGGGGAAAAATTTTGTTGTTGGGTGTCTTCCACGATTGTGTCTCCTCTGTAAATCCTGTCCCAACATCCATGGATATGTGGTCATATTTAATTGGATGTGGCATGGTGGGTCTATTTGGTGAACTTGTCACTTTTTTCACAATTGTAAAAATTCCAAATTGGTCCTGTGGCCCCGATAGTTTCTAATTGGCTATTCAATAATGTGAAGTGACAAAAAAATTTCTTACTTTGACCCCGAAGATGTACACATGTCATAAGACGAGCGGTTGTGGGAAAGCGGGCCCTGTTGGAATTTTGAGACATTATGATGAAAGGCGTAAAAGTGTAAAAGGAATGCCTAGAGCCCACAAATGGACATGTGGCCACTTTTTTAAGTTAAAAGTGGGGAGGCAGGTCACCAAAGGACTTTGGAACTTTTAGCCTTGTTTTGAAAAAAGGAGTAAGGTATAAAAGTGAAGTGTGACCCTGCAAGTGCCTAGGTAAAGCTACATGTTGAGCTAGCATCAAAAGTAGATGTACAACTTTCTCGGACCCTAGACACATGAAGGGACCGCACTCATTTGGGGACCTGCCCTTAGATTTCAAATTTGAAGTTACAGAAGAGACATGTGTAGGTTTCCCTTTGGATCTTACCATGCTTAGAATTTTCAAGTAACCAATGCAACTTTCTCAGACCCTAGGCACCTGGCACCTTCCACTGGTTCTTAACATTTTTCAATAGCTAGTACAACATTTCTGGGCCCGAGACATGTGGAGAGCCCATGCTTGTTTGGGGTCTTTGATTTTGGGGACCATATGAAAGTGTGCCGAGAGACATGTGGAGGGATCACGCTCATTTGGGACATGCTCTTGGATTTAAAATTTGAAGTTATGCCAAAGAGCACGTGGAGGTTTCCTTTGGATCTTCCCATGCTTAGAATTTTCAAGCATCCGATGTAACTTTCTCGGACCCTAGGCACGTGGCACCTTCCGTTGGTTCTTAAACATTTTCAATGGCTCGTACAACATTTCGGGCTTGAGACATGTGGAGAGACCGTGTGTTTGTTTAGGGTCTCCACTTTTGGGCACCATATCAAAAGTGCGCAAAAGATATATGTGGAGGCTTCCGTTGGCTCCTCTTTATAATGAGACTTTTCAATGGGCAAGGAAACTGTCTTGGGCCTAGGGCACATGGAGAGCCTATTCTCATTTTAGATCCTGCCTCTAGACTTCATCTTTAAAGTTGTGCCGAAAAGACCCATGGAAGCTTCCGTTGGACCTTAACGTGATTGGAATTTTCAACAACTGATGTAACTCCCTCGAGTTATAAACGAGGGTTGAGGGCCCGCGCTCATTTGGAAACCTGCCTCTAGAATTCACCTTTATAGTTGCACCAAGGAGACACATGGAAGCTTCCACTGGCACCTCTTTACACTTGGCTAACTCAGACTCGCAGAACATATATGTGGTATAATCCATGTGAGGAAACTCATTTCTTAGAGGCATGAATGTAGGTATCTATTCCTCAAGGTGTATTCTCGAAGGTGAAAAGGATTGCTTGTCATATCAAGCCATATGGAGCCACCTAAGAATTATTAAAAAGGAGATTTCTTACAAAAAAATTAAAAGAATGTTTAAAAGATTGTCAAAAGTTATGACATGGCATCCCAGTCATAGTTGAGGAACTGAGAAATGTGATTAGTTCATGATTTATCCACCTAGCAATAGAAAGTAAGATATTTTCAAGGGAATAAACATGATTAAACAATATGTTGTAAAGAGGAATATTCTCTTGAAGATTTAGACTTTTGGGGGGAAATTTTGGGATGAGTGAGCGAGTGAAATTGTATAAATGCAATGAGAATACTCTTGCAAAGGGGGTGTTAATTTTTCTATGAAAGTTTGAGAAAAACCATTTTTCCTGAGAGACCATCTAAGAAACCAGTTTATTTTCCTATGTTTTTGGATTTAATCATGTCAAGATGGTTGCAAGTGTACAACCATTGACAAGCTCTAAGATTTTGACAAAACTTCCCCGCTTAATGAATCTAATGAACCTTGAATGAATTTTTTTAATCATAAGCATAATTGTGTTTGCTTTTATTTCAAATGCTTTCAAATAGTTTTTTGTGTTCCTATTGCAATATTTTGTTAAAATCCCTCTGAATCACATAAGATCTTATCCATGTGGTAGTATTGTGACATTTGTAATTTCATTGTGAGGACATCTTTCATATTGTAATGAAATAAACAATTTAAAATCATTTTACTTCCATTGTGTTGAAAAATATTGTTTATTAGCCTATGAGTGTATCTTAAGCATGACTAATCAGGATTTCCAACATTTAATTGAGTCTTTAACATGAGCCTTTTGTTGAATTTTGTAAGAGTGTATGAAATTTTGCATCTCTGGGCATCCATTATACATACCTTCTACGGTTGAAGGAATATTTTGGCTATTTTGAAACATTTTGTATGAGTGTTCCAATATTTGTAAAGGCTGTAAAATATCTTGTATAATCAACTTTATCTTGCTTAAATTCCCACCAAAAACTTCTCAAATGATATATCCTACATGAGCTACCCATGTTTTTTGTGTATCCACAAATATTTAACAAATTCCACTACAAAATATACAGAGACAATCAAGTTTCAATTATTATATTCATAGAAGAACTTGAACCTTGTCAGAAACATCTCTACTCTTTAGTGTGACAACTCTTGAGAGTTAGATTGTGTTGTATTGATCATATTTTCTCAAGGTTTTCATGAAAATTGTGTAGAGAAGGATCTCTTTATATCCTTCACCAACACAAGTTACAGAGCAGGGTCCTCTCACCTTGGTTAAAGGCATAACCTAAAGTAGTGAGGGTATATCAAACCCTTGATAAAGTGCCATCCATTTCTCCAACACCTAGTGATAAAGAGTCAGTTGAATCCCCTCATTGACTATAAAACAAATTATATCATGATTTGTCTATCTCTAAGCTTCCTACTAGTTTTGTGATGCTTCTTAGCCCTTGCAAAAGATTAAGTGGTAGTAGCGGTAGATGCGTTGACCGGTATAAGGAAATCATTGGAGTCGATACAACATGTTATAGGTCTCGAATGGTGAAGTTTCAGCTAGAATGGTATATTTATTCCCTTCATGTTCAAATTTTAAACAACGGTGGAAGTTTGAATAAACACAACCCATGACGTGAATCTAGGGTTGGTGAAGTAGCATGTTGTACTTGAATTCCCCATCTAATACATAGAATAATTTGGGAATGCCACGGGGACCTACACGAATGCGGAGAATGATGGTGCTAAGGGTGGAATTCATGACATCATTAAATCAACATAACATCATCAGGTTATTATGCATGCAATTGGTATGCATATGCATTTTTTGTATGCATGGGAGGAAATGATGTTAATATTGGGACTACCATCAATCATAATGCATAAAACATTTATATTATCAATGAAGATGGAAATAAATAGGTCAGGTTCAGGATCATCATATTGGAGAGGTACAATATCACCATCGAGAGAAGTTGAGAGCAACTACTTGACAAGTAGTAGCAAGAGAAGAGGAAGGGGACAAAGTGTTCATGGAGGCCACTTGGTGAGGTGTGATAAAGGATGTAGTAGGAATAAGGTCATTAGGTAGAACCTCATTAGATTATAGGACCTCAAAGAGGTCGTGACAATGAGACTCAAAGGTTTAAACATGGTCATATAAAGACATTTTGAGAGGAAATCGGTGTAATTATTTAAGAATTATACGATGGGAAACCTTGTAAGAAATTGGATATGCTGGTCATGAGATCTTGATTTTTGGTGTAGGTTTAGATGGAATATTGGGTAAAAGAGTAGCGAATGAGCTAGTTATTTTCACCTTTATTTTTTCCTTCTAGGCTCGATTTGGAAATTTGAACTATATTGATTTTCGGTAAAGGAGAAAGTGAGTCGTGATAGGTGTAGCGATAATAGGGAGAAAAATATGGTGAGGGCATATCTTGGTTTTGTGAATATAATGTAATACATTATAATGTTGGCAGAGGTTTGGTTAGCTCTCTTATGCGAGACCATATTGATCTCAAATGTTGGAGGGGCATAAAATGATTGTGGTGGTGGAGATTAAGATCATTGAATAGGTAAGGGATGAGGATGTGTGGTGATAGGTGAATGTGGAATAGGTCCTAATCTAAAAGATAATCATTGTGAAAGTTTTACGTAAGAGGACATAGTTGGAGAAGAATAGTCTTAAGAGCCTTAAGTTTTTCCACATCATGCATTGGTACATGATGGTAAGTGTAAATTTTGGTATCGTCAAACCCTTCTAGTTTAGGTTTGAGTGGGTTGAAATGTCTAAGAAGTGGCAATGTGATGAAAAAGGTTTCCAAAAGGTTAGCTAAGATGTTGGCGTAAGACCCTGCCAATGGATCAAAATGTGAAGTAAGTGTGGGTCTCGATAGAAGTGTGGGTGAATTTGATGGAAGATGCGTCCTTTGGAGATGGAATCGGAGGTTGAGTACATTTTACCACTTGTTTGGTAGATAGTACGGTTTTAGGTCCTGGATTGTACCTTCTTAGGTAAATATGTAGTAGGTGAACTAGTTGTTGAAGGTGGTGTAGGTTTAAGCGCCTCTTTCTAGGGTATTGCATTCTTGGGCTTTGGTTGAACCTTCTTGGGTAAAGGTGAAGAAGAAGTGCATGATGTGGAAGGGAAGGCATATGGAAAAAGGGGATGGGTTAGCCAAGGTGATAATGGAGGTATGTTGAAGGTTGTGGTAAGAGGTAATGCAAAAGGTAGTGGTTAAAGAGGAAGGAATGTCATAGGTAATGATGAGGCTACTAGATGTGGTGTAGATATAAGAGGTAGAAATGATGTAGGTGACAGTGAAGATGTAAGTTGTGTAGGTAATTTGGGTGTAGCAGAGTATCATGATGAGGTAGGGTGCTATGATTTTGGTTTACTCTGGGTAACATGCTATTTGGCCAAGGTTGATGGGTGGGGACCTAGTATAAATGGAAGTAGTGAAGGTGACAGAGGGGTAGTAGGAGAATCGGTGTATGCGGCTTAAGAGGTTCGTTATTATTCTAAGGTGGGGACTAGTCTTTGTGACATCTTGTGAGGACATGGAAACATCATGTTTTACGGGAGGATAAACTAGACTTGATGTTGACATGACTTCCAATGTGGTAATGGTTCTAGACGTGGAGGAAGATATAGGTGTAGGTAAGCTTTTATGCATAGAAAAAATTTCATTTGATGGTAGAGTTTTTGTTGTGGGAAAGGGTGATAAAGAAGGGGTCACTACAAGTGGCATGGGAATGGTGGGTTTGGTTGTCTAAAACACTTTTACATAGATTGTGGAAGTGTTAGTAGACAAAGTCTACATTTTTGTTGAGATAGGTAGTCAAATATGTCTCCAATGCATGGAATTGTCAACATAATCGAAGTAGTAGGCCAAACATGAGAACATAACCGATGTGGGGGATGATGTTGATTTAGTAGTAATCCGTATAAATAATTTCGTGAGATAGGGAAATGGTTGGTTTCGACTCTGTGGGTAAAAGAGACAAGAGTAAATCAATAGGATCTTTGAAAGCCAATGGAGAATTGTCACGAATGGGAATGGGACGTTGTTAATTGATCCCTTTGTGGATAGAAGAAATGGAAATTTGGATGAGGTAAGTTTATCTTTTGGTGAAAAAGAAGGTGAGAATGAATCTCCCATGGGTATAAGAGTAATTACTGCAATTTTTTGTCGGAGTTAAGAGGTGAGTGGGGAAGCGCATCTGCAAATATGGTGGAATTCTCCATCGAGGAAGTACAAGATAAGGAGACTCCTCAATGAGTAAAGGAGAAAATGAAAAAGGTCCCTTTTTGCATGAAGGAGATCAGGTAAGAATATCCTCAATAGATGGAGCAGGAGGAAATTGAGGAGGAAGAGTTAGTATGATGTTGAAAACATTTTGAATCTCACAAGCATTACTATAATTAATCAAGGTTTCAGCAATTTGGTTAGATGATGGGGTGTAATTTGGGAATGAGTTCTTGAAGATGTGAAGGTTCTAATTACGTGGTACATTATGATTATCCAAGACAAGATATCCATTATCTAACATTTCTTGGATGATGTTTTTGAAAGTTATATAATTACCATCACTATGTCCTCTAATGTGATGATAGTTCTGTAATAATTTTCTTTGTACCATGTAGGCACATGATGAGAGGGGTCAAAACCAGTATGTGGTTTGACATGTGGAAGAGTGATTGCTCTATCTTTTAGAAGTTTTTCTAAAAATGAAGAGTAGGGTTCTCCTATGGGAGTATATTTTCATTGCTCCCGCTTGAACTGAAAATCCTGAATAGGAGAAATATTAGAAGAAGGATTTGATTGGTTGGATGGATGAGATGGGGAAGCTTTAAAAACTATTGTGTTGATATATACTTTTTTTTATAATAATTATTTTACGATTTAGAAGAATAAGAGGTATAATTTGATTTGAATGCAAAATTCTTGTTACATAGTTATATATTCTTCTCTTCATTGGCATATATGTCAATATTTTGGGCTATGGTAAATGCCTCATGAAATGTGTGGAAGTTTTGGACTTGGAGAGTTGTCAAGATGTGTCAGGACAAGATCTAGTGAACAACTCTATAAAATTGGTTTGAGGAAGTTAGAATGTGAGTTAGTTGATCGGGCTCGCAACGAGTGATGAAATATCGATAGATTCATCTTCATATTGGCATGTCTTGTACAAGTTGGTCATGGTTACCTTCTTGACAATGTTGATAGAAAAGTGGTCTAGAAAAGTCGAGCTACTTGATTGAATGAAAAGATGGATTGTCTAGGTAGATCACTATTCCAATTTAAATCCGGTCTGTCGAGGACATTAGGAATGTTCGCAAGAGCAAAGCGTCATCATGAGCAATTGGATAACACACATTTTATAGGTCTTATTTTCTATTGAAACATTTGAATTTAGGAATTTCCCAATAGGGAGGGTACAAATGAATCGGAATGGATGGGTGAATGGGATCATTGCAAATCTTGTCGTATGTCAGAGAGTTACATGAGATGGAGATAGATTCTTTCAATGTCTACATCTTTTCCATCATAATTTGGATAATATCATTGGTAGTAGGTGATGAATGGGAACCCCCTCTAGTATAAAGGGGTAGATGAGGCAGGTATGATGGGATGCATCCCAAGTATGAGGTGATGCCGAGTATGAAAATTACAAGGAAGGAATGTAAGTCGAGAATAGATGTAGATGGCAATTATCACGAATAAGTGGTAGTTGAAATAGGGGGCTATTGGCGATAAGTGTCGATAGATGGAGTGGATGTAAAGACTCTCATAGTAATAGGAGGAAGAGAATCGGGATGGAGAGGAAGATGTTTCAAAAGGGAGTATGGGATTCTTAAACCAATGGTATATGATATGCAATAGGTATATGAGAGGTGGAATATGCGGATAGACCTATACTCAAGGCGAGTTGATAAAGGCATGTTTGACATCGTAGGAGCAACATACATCAAAGGCATGAAAGATGCCTTTGGTGCAACAGATATTGATGATGTAGGGTCAAGTTGGGAAACCATAGGTTGTAAGGTAGAAGAGGGTAATGCCAAGCTAACAGTAGTTGATGTAGAAGTGTGTGTGAGGGTAAGAGGAATGGACATTGGCATATTATATACAAGCTATCTTGATGAATCATAGGTAGATGAATGAGTGAGATATTATTGCAGAGCGGTGGGTTTGTGATCAAGGATTCTCATGAACTCCTCATCACCAGTGGGTATGGAAAGAGCCCGATTGGGGTCTATAGGGGATGAGGCCCGAAGGGTTTGATGGGCTAGGTGGGAGAGGCTAGCGGGTAGCAAGAAACATGAGAGTGTTAGCTTGTTTATGAGTCAAAACCATGTGATTGATGAACAAAAGAAAAGGTATTATAATCTTCACTTTGATGATGTAGAAACATAGAGTTAATGGAGAAAAATAAGTCTAAAATGAATGCTTAGATAGTTGTTCGATTGGAAAATCGAGAATATAGAGACCAGAAACGTCGGTTGGGGTAACCGATGCCGGTATGATGGTAAATATCGATGGTCGGGATAGAGTTATATTAGCTATTGTGAAAAATAAGAGACTCAAAGATCTAGAAATGAAAAATTAAAAATGTGTCAACCTAGAATCTAAAGATGACATTAGAGACCCACAAGTGAGATAAAATGGAATAACAAGACCCCAAAAGAATGCAAAGTTGGAGAATCTTGTTTTGGTTAAAATCACCAAAAATCATAAAACCGATGTCGATCGGTTAACAATGGAGGTCACCTGGACTGATATCGATTACTATGAAATATGGGAAGAGAAGGAAAAATGAAGTTTTGGTGATTTAGATCAAATAAAAGGGCCAACCCAGAGACTAAGTATGGCTATGAGGAGTCCTAATAAACCCAAAATAAAACTAGAATACACCATTCATGATGTGGGGCATAAAAGGATAAGAAATAATGAAGAAATGAAACTCACACCTCAAAACACAAGTAGAAAAAATGATAACAAACACAAAACAAAGTAAGTTGTATATTTTATGTTGTGGCTTATGCCATTTAGGATTGATTGTAAGTAGGATAGAATTTTTGGTTAACAAAGGTGCCCTATAAAAATTTGACAACTATGGCTAGTTTCGGGTAAGTTTTTGCATGGGAGATCCTTCTTTGAGATGATGACTAGACAAAGAAACCAATTGGAGCCCATCCTCAATCCTTTGATTGTGTGATCATTGGAAGCTTCTTTCGAGAAAGATGTTCTTCAATAACTATGTAGTTTCTTTTCAGTTTTTTGGTATAGAGAGTGTGTAAAATGTGTGCTACGGTTCAATTTCTTTTTATTTATTCCAACATATCCCATAATTTAGATGATATTTAATGCAAAAAACTCAAGAATGTAAGGTCACAAGTTTTAAAACCGAAAACCCCAAATTATATTCGATGAGAATAAATTATGAAGAGGTTAAGGGTATGAATTTCACTAAAAGCGCAATGCAAGAAAAGAAAAAAGATTTATTTTTAATTTTGGAAAATAAGTGTCACTAAGAGAATCAAAAGAGAATAATTATTTACAGAGAAGAAGCTTAATGTGAATTTTTTTCGAATGAAATTAGACACAAAATATTTTTCCGTAGGATTGAAATATGCAAAAAGAGGCCAAAATGGCTCAACAGGGCATCAAAAAAATGTTTCACAAATAAGTTTTACACTTTTTAAGACAAAATGGATAGAAGGTAAATAGTTAATTTGGAATACATGTGAGGAAAAGGTGGAAGGTAGAATGCATGCATTGTAGACTTTACATTCAAGCTGATTGTGTGAGATTCCCTTTAGCTAGGAGGAATGACCTGTATAAGAAACACAACAAGACCACAAAATAGTATTAAATAACAAGAGTCAGAGGACATTCCTAGTAAGGTAAGATATGGGAAGCATGATGCTTCCTTGAATAAATGTCAATCCTTTGTTTAAAACAATTTAATGTAAGAAATAACAGATTCCTATTATAGTTATTAAGATTTAGGTATCTCCTATTAACATACAACAAGTTAATTTAAATCAAAAGGAAATGGTTAGATTTAAATTCAGATGATTAATAGGTGGGTTTGGGTTTGTAGGTGTAGGAGAGGCTGTAGGTGAAATCTAGGTGAAATTAGGCAAGGTTTTGAGTTTTTTTGGGGAAGTTGTTAACTCATTTGTTATAAGAAACATTGCTAGTCTTAGAGACTGGTATGGGTTTGGTGATTGATGTCGGTATAGGAGATAGACCAATGTTGGTTGGCTAACTGGTGTCGGTAGGGGAAATTTGGTTAAAATGTTAAAATGAGAGTTTAAACCTCTCTGTGAATTATAAATGACTGAAGGGGGTGTTGATAAGGTTGTAATATTGTCAAGACGACTCAAGTATGTTGAAAAGAATATTAGAAAGGGTGTAAAAGGCTTGGGAGGCTTGCATAGTGGGTTGGTGGGAAGAAGGTGATTTACGAGTAATGGAAATAATGAAATATATAAAGAAATGAAAGATCTATTCTTGAATAAGCACGGATGATAAAATCACAATACTTACTGGGTATGTTTTAGATCTTGTGAGTTGAGATTGTTGATGGTTGATCGAAGAAGAGGTGCTTGAGTCCAGTTCCATGGCAGTACAACCTGTGTGCTCCCATGAGTATTCCAATGCCTTAGAAGAAGAATCAATTGCTTTTCTTGTATTATAGTTGTGTGTGTTTGTCATTTGGATGGAGGGCTTGAAGATTCACACTTGAATGCAATAAGGAGACAATAACTGAATTACCAACCCCTGTAAATATTTTTGAAAGTGTATATAAGGTGACAGATGTCGGTTAGGTAACTGGTGTCAGTCAAGGAAAACCTAACGTCGGTTAGGGTGAATTAGTCCCTTTTACAATAAATAGGAAAATCTTCCTAGATTTGGTGTGTTTTCCAAGTTGAGTCTGCTTAGGGAAGTGGAGTTCTTGTTAGAAAATCTAGGAAGGTCATAGAAGAAGTCCAATTAGGTTTGAGAAGAATTCCTAGTTAGTTAGGTCAAGTGGTGACTCGAAGCGGGAGTGATGACTTGGTCCTTTGTGAGTTAAATTCCCTAAAATGGGTCTAGGGTGAGGTGTAATGATGAGGTACAGGTGTGAAGATGAAATTAACTTAATTAAATTAATTAATAATTTGAGGATGAATATTAATATGGGATGAAGGGGTCATGATGTGTTACGTTAATTAATTAAAGGGGACCAAGGTGAGTGTGACCTAAATTTGGTGTCTACAACTTCAGCCAAATCCAGTGTAAGACTCTTACTAAACCCATGGCCTATGCTAAACAGACACATAAGGTTTCCTTTGGAGATGAGGTTATTAAGATTATTGAATATATTCAAAAGAGGGGTTTGATTTACAGGTTTAGTAATGGCTACAGTGGGCTCCTTTCTGCATACAATTAGATTTATAAATAATGGAACCCACTCATTGAAGGTAAATTTTATGGTTATCCTTATGCCCATGGTGTTTTTGTAGGATTTTTATATATTTCCTCGATAATGATATATTTTTTTAGGAAAATTTAGGAACTCCAATCACATCTTCTTCTGATGAAGCCATGGTTTCCTCAGTTTAATTCCTCAACTAATACCATACCAGTATGGATAAGGTTACCATATTTTCTCCTACACTTCTAGTGTGAGGATTGCTTTGAGATATGGGGATGTATTGGGTAAATTCTTATCTATTGACCCCAAAACCAATTCCTTTGATCACACCACTTATGCCCAAATACAGGTGGATATGGACATAACTACTGACTTTCCAGCCACTATGGAACTCAATGTCAAGGACTCAATATGGACACAAAATTTAGATTATGAAGGGTTCCCATTTAGATGTAGAACTTGATTTTCTCTAGGACATATGGCTTTTGATTGTCAAATGATTAAAAATAAATTAAAGGAAGGGTTTCATGGTGGAAGGATTTTAATCTGGATAATCTTGTTGTTTGCGGACATAATGAAAATGATAGAGAAAATGAGTCGAGATAGTCTTAAGGAAATACAAGAGGAGAATTTGTTTGAGGTTACCCCTTTCCCCACGGTTTCACTAAGATTTAACATCATATCATGGGAAAGGGTATGACCTCCTCACCCCGATCTTTGAGTCTCAAGTGGAATAAAAATAATAAAAATAAGGAAGTTCTTAAAATTCAACTACATGTCCCCCAGATGAGAATGTGGATCCTAATGATGATGACGGTTAAAATGTACTTGAAGAATAAAAATAAAGAAAAGACTACAAGTTCTTCTATAAAGATGAGCCTTAGATTTGAAATAGGGAAGTTCCAAGGTAATTAGGATTGCTCCGTGTGCGTGACCAAGCCTCTTTGAATTTCCTATTCATGGGCCCTTTCTTCTTTTAGTGCATCCTTATTTGGGGTTTTGGTTTGTTTGTTTTTTCATCTTAGGCCTTGTTGGGTCTTGTTCCTTGTTGTTCCACCTCTATGATTTAATTCTTATCTTTCAATTTTTATAGGCTACCAATCCCTTCAAAATCTCATTTTTCAATCTTATTTATAAAAAAATCAATGAATGTGATAAAATATGAACAACTTCAATAGAATTTATTTGTATATGTCCACAAAAATATGAGTGAATATTCTCAAAAGGTGCACTTGATATTGTTTTTTTCCAATGAGGAAATACTCTGTGTTTCTTCCTAGAATAAAACCTTCACATACTCTTTCCGGTTTATGAACCAAGGAAAAGCTATTACCATAATTTTCTTGTGTAATAAATTTAAACCTCAATATTTTAATGTCCATACCTAAGATTCCAAATTCATGCTTCATCTTTCATGACTGATTAGATTCCTCGAATGAGGGACTCAACTGTATCAAGGTATGACTCAACATAGGACCGAACTATATTACTTAATGATTCGTTTACATTGGCATAGGAATCATTTGCATTATCATAGAACTCAGCACAAGACTCATTTACACTAGCGTAGGACTAATTTAGACTAGCTCTAGACTCGTTTTATTGAGCACAAGACTTAGCATAGGACTTATTTGGAGCGGTGGAAGATTTATTTGGCTTAGCGCAGGACTTGGGTTCAAACCGAGCTTCATATTTGGCTGCAAAAAAATCTAATTATCTATTTTTTCCAGGTTATAATCTCAAAGGAAACATTTTATTGCTTCTTGTCTTCATTTTTATAATCAACTCGAGTGTTAGGGTCCTTTTCCACAATTACGTATTCATTATTTTAAATATAAACTTTGTATCCTTTTTATACCAACTATCCAATACTCATAATATTGTGATTCAAACATGTAACATAGTAAACATCATGCATAATATTTTCTCCCCTTCTTTGTTAAATTAAAAATTGTTCACTTTCCTTATACTGAGACATAATATTATTATTCGAAGAGTAATTGTTAGAGATGGTTGTAGGTGTTCTAAGCTTGCAAATTTTATCACTCTCATTCATAGATACAATGGAAACACCTCAAGTTTGTGGGTATACCTATTTTGAGGTGAGTCTCCAGATATCAAGGTCGGTTCCTTACTAGTGTATCCTAAACTAATTTCTAGGGTTTAAGGGTAAGCGATGACTATAAAAAAATGAATTAACACTAAGGTGATACACCGAACTTGTATTTGGGATTTGGTGAGTATATGCACAATTGATATGTGAAAGGATTCTTGATGCATAAACCAATAGTTTTCTGTAGAATGTTAAGGGAAAAACACTTTAAGGTATTGAGGGAAAGTATCACAACAATATTGTTAAGATAAACATGCACATTAATATCATGTAAAAATTACTAAATTTGCAATAGGGTAAGATAATTAACTAGGGAATTTGCATTCACAAGATTAATGGAAACATACAAAAGACTGCAAATGATTGGAAAGGCAGAAAATACTTCACATTCAGATGGTAAAACTGGTAAAAAATTGCTTCAACACTCAAGTATCTACAAAGTCCTCCTTTTCTTCAACACTTAAGTATTTAAATACACATAGCCCACTATATGGTCTACCACCTTTAACTATAATGCATTGTATATTTTGTCGATTTTGTAATTTGGATAACACTTAGTGACTAAGGCTTAAACCTACCTTTTGAGTGATAATTGTTGGTATGATGGTGGTCAAAACCTTTTGATTATTGGTTACATAGACTATGGTTAGACTTATAAAATTCAATATGCAGTGATTATTTTAAAACATGAGGATGATCCCCTTTGCATGATGACTCATCCCTCCAATAGTTGGTTGGTGGGATGACTAAATCAGGTAGAGTTGCTTTGATAATAGTGATTAATTCCCTAACATTGTTCTTTTTCCTTGATGAATTTGATGCCATTGATCTAAAATTGTAGTTAGGGTTTCTAACTCTACATTGAATGTGGTTAGTGGGAACTCACCATGATGGTTTGTATTAAATAATAGAGCTCAATCTTCAACCTTTGGTCTTCGTACCTGTTGAATTTGGATCATTTCATTACTAACTCCATGTGAGTTAGGTTAAGCTGTGGTTGAGGTAGGTGAGTTAAAGAAACTTGAACCTTATTCTTTGGTCATTCCTTTGCTCATAGAGAGTGGTGAAGCCATGTGAAAAATTTTACAAACCACCATTGATGATGCTTTGTGAGCTCACCCTCTTTGCTCAATGGTTCTCTATGTTTTGAGGAACTCTGTTTAAATTTTCTTTGTCATTATGGGTTATGTGATGGATACGAGGGTTCTAATTTCACTTGATCATTCTTCTTGCGTTCAGGAGCTCATTTTCATGTAATTTCTAGTTCAAATCTGCTTTTCTTGAAGATGGGTTTTCTCTATTCGTACTAGAATATTTTTTAATGGCTCGGCCATGGTTGTGATTTTTTGAGCTAGAACTTGCTGTAGCCATTACAACAAAGTAATTGAATTTTGTATCTTGGTTTGAGCTAGATTTATCTTCAATGGGTGTTTTGATTTTTCTACACATTGTGGTGCCATTTACCTCTCGCCTCCATTAATGAGTAATGAACCTCTCCAATTTCTGGAAGCTTGAATCTTGGTCGGTCTTGCACTGAGAGTTATGGAGGGTTCATATATTTGCATTTTCACGACTTTAGTTTCTTGGAGCAAAAGAATGGTCACCATTTCTTGGTTCGGCCCTCTGTAACTTTGACGGTTCTTGTGAATGCTAGAAAAGGTGAGTTTCTTTGTCTTAGGAAATAAAAATTATCTCATTTTCATTGTTTATGTGACCATACATATATTGATACTTTGTCATTTATTACTTTTGAAACATGTCCCCTCTGCATAAATGATTTTATGAGCTCGATTGGATCACGTCTTTTTGAGATCGAAGCTTCCTCATTTTTGAGGACTTAACAACTGCATATTTTTTGGTGAGTTTTGTTTCTTACTCTGATTCCTGACTACCCATTAATGGGTCTTCATTAATCGACCAATATTTGTTCTTTCTTGTGGTCCTTATTTTTTGTGCACTTGAATATGGTTGTTGTTTATTAAGATCATTCGAGCTCGAATTATCTTCGTCTTAGTGTTTCAATGATCCCATAAAACAATGGAAAAATTTCTACTCCTGCGTTATCTCTATACTTGACTTCTTTATTTGACCACTGTAGCCATGATATTTGTTTGGAGATTTAGCAATATGCATTCCTTCTTGATTGTATGCCACCATTATTTTTGACTCAGTAGTAAGTGAATGAGTGTTGCATTATGAACTCATTGTCATTTTCCTAGCTCGAAGCGGGTTTTCTTTACGATACCTAGTTGATTTTTGTATATTCCATTCACTTGTGTATTAAGACATGGAGTACTTCTTTTAGTTATAATGAAATCCTGTAGCTTTGAAAAGATCAATTAGAAAATTACATGCTTATCATTTGTTCAACTATAAATTATGAAGCTTCATTGTATTCTTTCCTATAGTTTTTATTTGTATTACATATATCATTTCTATTACTACAACCTGTTTTCTAGTGCTTTGTGCTTTCAAATTGTACCTTGAGCTTATTGCTATGTCTTGTATGATTCATCATCGTACTTCATAAATTTCTGCATAAATGTTTGTACTTCTTTGATATGGCAAAAGCATCTCTATGATTCATACTTTCTTTATTAAAAATTGAGATCATAGAAGGGAGATAATTATAATATTACTTGAAATTTCATGTTATTCAGCTATTAAGCTATAAAGAATGCTTTAGATAATGCAATCGATGACTAAAAACGTAGTCCATTTCTTTTCGCATTATATATTGTATTTCCTTTTATTACACTTTGATATGTATCTTTGGAAAAGTCATAAATGTCCATTTTACATGGCGAAGCCCTGTCAAAATTTCCTCATAATCCTCTTTCTCATTTTGCTTCAGCTGTAATCCTTTCTTTCCAGTTAACTTCAACTTCTTGAAATCTGATTCTTCTTATTTAGTTGCAATCCGAAAGATGTACTTCTATTCGTTAGTCTCTCTTCTACTATTGTACCTTATTCCATTTGTAGGATAGTTCTTTAAAACTTGAGTTACATTCTTCCTTCATTCCAGCATGTACTTATGACTTATCTCTTTTATGCCATAGGATAGGAGTCATTGAAATCTGTAATATTTGTCTATATTGAAAGACTTTATCTATTTCTTCTTGCATTTTGTAACTTTGTACACTGTACACTTTAGAAAATAACTAGAAAAGATTTAGGCTTTTTTCCCTCTTATGTCAATGGTTTTCTTTTCTTCTCTCTCCTTCTTTCTGAATGAGTAAAAAATGTATGTAGTTTGATCTTCAAGTAAACTATGTCTCCTGTTGTTAAGAGATTCATATGCATGAATTATGATAGTATAGGAATATGGATTGATCCCTGAGCTCGTAAATGATGATTTTCCTCTTTTCTTCTTTTCAAGTATAGTGACTTCTACAATGAAGATGAAGAAGGAAAATCTAGAAATGGAGATGTCTCAACAAAAGAAGAAAACCCCCAAGGCAATGAGGGGTTCACTCATACTCCTTGATTTTATTTTTCATGCATGTATACCTCTTATTTAAGTAGCTATACTTTACTTTTCGATTATATTTCCGGCTTGTGTGGGAGACAATTGAGAATTCCTTATGAATAAAACATTAAATTCTTAAAATGAGTTGTGTATTTCTTTCGCATTTGAGATATCTCGTATGCGAATTTTATGATGAACTAAACAACTTAGTAATGTAATTGAATGTCTTAATCATGAAGGAAACCGACATTAAAGAATACATGTAACATCCTGTAATGAACTCTGATTTCTGCAATCTGCACTTATGTTTGTTGTTCCAAAACTTAACATCTCATCTATTTTGCAATTAGATGTCTTCATCAAGAAAACACAACTATCCTTTGGGGCCTTGTGTTCTTTTAAGGAAGATAATCATGGAATTGCAGATTATGCGATCTATTACATTTTGTAACAAGTAAACATAGTTGCGGATTTAATGTCATCATTAATTAATTAAACAATAACCATATTATCTGAAAGAAACTTCCCTATCTTGGGTATACTTCACCAATGTTATCCATCATAACGAAGTTTTGAGTTGACCATTTTTGCACAAATGCAAAAATTGTCAAAATTTCTCAGCGATCCTACGGGAGGGAAAGCATGTCTAATATCTTGTAGACCAGTTCCTTGCTCTTATCCATTGGACATGGATTCTAAAGCATGTAACCAAAATTTGTCTTCCTCAAGGTCCAACCCTTTGAAAATTAACTAAAACAAGTAATGGATGCAGTAAACCAGATCACGTGTAGAAATGCACTTATTGAATTGAAAAACATTGCAATGTGCAAGAATTGCACTTATATAAGGGAAATCCTACTATAAACACTCTTTGTAAGATTTTCAATAACAAGTGTTTGAGAAACATACCATTCACATGAATGGGAAGTTCCTCTCCATTCAGCGTTGAAAGATGAAAAGTTTTGTGTTCTTTACAAGTTGAAATCATGTAAGGACCACTCAGTTGCATCAAACTTTGTGTGTTTTCCGGCTTTGCCACAATCAAGCATCCCACTTTAACACAATATATCCTTCATTTAAGACTCTGAATTTTGCTTTCTTATCAAATGTCTCATCTTTTTTTGATTATTTTCCATGTTCACATGAGCTTGATCTCTTAGCTATTGTAACTCCATTAATTCCGCATAATGAACTTATAATGGTTCATTCTCAAGCATCTCCATTTGGTGCTGTGAGAGATAATGTGGGTAACTCGATTGAAATAGGTATTCTTGCTTCTTTTTTCCGTAAATAAGCTTGTATGGTGAATTACCAACCGATCTTTTAAGAGTCACTATATCAGCCCAAAGTGCTAAATTAAATATCGATGCCAAGCTCTTTGATTATCTTTGAGTTTTCTTGATGATCCTTAAAATATTCTTATTAGTACTTTTAGCTAACCCATTACCTTATGGGTAATAGTTAAATGAATAACTTAGATTAATTCCATGATTAACAACCCAATATGTTACCTTTTCACTAAGAAATACTAAAGCATTTTCTAATATGATAGTTCTTTGGAACACCAAATCTGCAAACTATACCTTCATAAAAGGATAGTATTAAAGTTTCATTAGGATCTTTCAAGGCTATTACTTTAGTCCAACGTGTAAAGTAATCTGTAGTGATAAAAATACAATTGTGTGTTTGTGACAAAGGCGGGTTTATCATGCCAATAAAATCAAGGCCCCACTACATAAAATGATGATCAACTGAAATAGGATGTAAAGGTAGTGAAGCTAAACGTTCTTTTCTAACAAAGAAAGTAAATTTCTTACACTTTCTGATCCATTCAAAACAGTCCTTGAATATGTTGGGCCAATAGTAACCAACTTTCATAATTTTTAAGGTTGTGGTATGTCTTTATGAAATGACCTCATATAGGTCCTTCATGGAATTCCCGATAATAATTGTTGAATTTTTCATAGTCAACACATCGTAACAAGTTTCCATTTATATCACTTTTGAACAACATAATATCAATAAAGATATAAGGTACAAATTGTAATCTAAAATACCTTCGTTATTCTTGTCTATACCTTCTAGACACGTGCCATGTTGTAAATAGCTAACTAAATCAATCATCCATCTAAATTCTGTACTTCTTGAGCAAGTTAAGATTGCTGATTTTCTGGTTTAACCAAGATCTCGATTGTTGATACTCAATTTCAGCATGCTATTTTGAATCATTTGTTCGCAGACTTGTTGTTTTCCATATCGGTAATTAGATGTTCACACAAGCCTTTCCTCTGTTGTCTTCATAATGTGAATATCAACATAATATTCCATGACCTTTGTTATCCAATTTACTCTTTTCTCATTCAATTATTTATTAAGAAAGAAAGCTTTCACACTTGGAAGAGAAACAAGAACATGAATTTTATTGTTTCAAAGCATGTACTTAAAATTATTTAGTCCTCTCGACTACTAAAATTACCTTTTTTTAAAGAAATGTGTACCTTGTTTCGTAATCATGCAAGCTCTATCCAAAGAAAGTAATAGGCTACTCAATATTTTCATCATTAACCTAAGTTAATATAGCTGAGATTGTTTTAGCTCCTGTAAGCGGATACATTGTAAAATATTTATCAAAATTTGGATTTGCAAGAGTAGGAGCTTGAGAGATAGCTTCTTTGATTGATTCAAATACTTCTCTCCCTTTGTTAGTCTAATAGAAAATCTTCTCTTTCTTTAACATAGTTGTAAATGGTTTAACCAACCTTTGTAAAACGGAACAAATCTTCTAACAAAGTTGATCTTTCCAAGAAAAATCTTAATGACTTCTTATGATGAGGTAATGATAGTTGTGATATGGCCTCAATTCAGAAAGGATCAATTGCTAAACCTTGTCCAAAAATAATATGACCAATAAATTTACCTTGATCTACTTGAAATGATATAATTTAGTAGATTCAAAGATATCCCAAATTGTATGCATAAGCTGAAAGGTTTGGCTTAGATGTATTAGATGTTCTTCTGGATTTTTTGAGAATATGGTAATGTCATCTAAATAAACCAGGATGAATTTATTTAACAAGCTATGGAAAGCCATGTCCATTGCACATTGAAATGTTGCACCAACATTTGGAAGGCCGGAAGACATTCTTTTGTAAGCATAAGTACCTCACTTAGTGGTAAAAGTTATTTTGTACCTATCATCTTCTCGGAATAAAATATGATTGTATCGACTATAGCTGTCCAGGAGAAATAATCTATCTGCACTAGAAAATGTTCTTAAAATATGATCCATATTTGGGAGTGGGTAATGATCTTTTAATGAAGCTTTATTAAGATCTCTGAAGTCTACACATAATCTGATTTCCCCATTCTTCTTCCTAACAGGAACAAGGTTGGCTACCCAACTTGAAAGCTTAACTAGAAAGATAATACTTGATTCGATCAACTTAGATAACTCTTTCCTCATTAGAGGCTCTATCTTGGGATTTACGGGCCTCTATTTTTGCCTAACTAGCTTGGAATTTGGTTGCAATTCAATAGTGTCTTTGTGTTAACGGTATTAAACCCTTTCATTTCTTTGTATTTCGGTGAAAACATCTTTAAATTCCTTACAGAGATTAATAAAATAATGTTGTTAAGCTAAAGAACATAGCTTTCCAAGAAACATTTTTTTCCTTTATCAAATGAGATCTCTTCATAATTATTAGCACGTGTTGATATCTTAGTCTTGACCTTCCTTAAGCTGATCATTAGTGCTTTGAAGATGTAATCTAATGTGATGATACCTCAAGGTATTTTAGCTAAACAATCTGGTCACCGTATAAGTGTTGTAATTTATCCTAATTCTTGAGGAAAAAACTCAGCTTCTTGCTACAAAAACTTGTAGATTTTATCACCATATTCAAAAACCTACTAATTCAAGTCATTATTAGGTATAGAATGCCCGATTATTAGCTTAATATGAGGTTGAATTTTTCTATTCACTATCTTTTGTAGCACTTTGAAACTAGCACCAACTACTTCAAATCTATCTCGCATGCTTCTTTTCTACTCTAGGAATAGACTAAATGTTAATAGCTTCAAAATTTTCCATTAAGTTCGAAACTCTATGTCTATAAGAATTCATTAATGGATTCTTATAGACATTAAAATTATTTACTTGATTGATAAATAACTCGAGAATCACCAAAAATCTGTAATGCATTGATACCTCTCTTTCTAGACCAAAGTAAGCCATGATTTAATTCTTCGTATTCGATTACATTCCAAGTGCACAAAAATGGAGACTCAAAGCTAAGAAATACCTTTTTTTGTTGGGGAAGTGAGCATCAAACCTACTCCCTATCCTTTCTTTTCTTAGCTCCATCAAAATGAAGCTTCCAAATGCCTTCTACTAAATTTTCAATTTTAGACAACGAAAGTGGTGTATTTTCTTCATGCATACAATACATACCAAATAGATGTTCTTAAAATTCCTTTAAAAGATTGTGGGCATGTTATTCAAGTGTATTTTTATCCATAAACATGTTAAAAACACCATCTAATGATGAAATATGAGCTACACCATCAAAATTAGACTCGATATAAAGGCTGCATAATTAGCTATTGTGTTTGAAGAGTGAGGCTCAATGTGAAATCTGGCTAATGGTTTTGAATTGATAGTAACCTTGGTGCCATAACGTGTAGTGAAAAATAAGGAGGAACATTCGAAGAGAGATAACCTCCTATCTTTGTTGTGAAATCTCGAGATAAGTATAATGCAAAGTAAGGAGGTAAATCTACAATAGTGACATCTTGTAGAATAGAAATGTTTGAATAAGCATTCACCTTGTCACACCTCAGATTTCTGATTACACCAACTATATTAGTTGCATTTCCATCAAGTCTGTAAGAAACTCTATTATGTGGGCTCATACTATAGGTCCAATTTTTCTACAATTACTTTTAGCATAATTATGCTACTTGCATTGATGTCCACCATACGATTATGAACAATGTGTTCTCCAATAATTAGTGATAAATAAAATGGTGGTGGATTCTTGATGTCATGAGAATTCTAAACTTTCGAACCATCCACGTAACTTCTTTGATGCGATCTTGTTCAAACATTATAAGGACCATGTCTTCTTTACGAACTTCCTTTTATGTTGTTTTAGAAGAAATATACTGACTTAGCTAGTTCATGAGAAAGTAAATCTCACTATCATGGAATACTTAGAGCATCCCACATTGCGATGTTAACATTATGATTTTTCATTACATCAACAATGTTAAAATAAGCAACAATTTTAGAGATAGATTAAACTATTTTAGCATAGGCCTTAGAAAAAAATGATTCTTCTTTGACTATCTTCTATATCTCGAGGTATAAACAATCTTCTTGCATTAGGCTGTAGATTTTTTTGTTGTCCTTTATCGATGAAACACTTACTTTTTTAGGAACAACATGATTGTTAGTTGGTTTTGGGGTTGTAGATGTTGTCTTATCAGTGACAGTAGGTAGAATAGGCCTATTTTTTTATTTTTGACTTTCAAAACTTTTTCTTGAGCCCTAGTAGTGGCTGCAATGAAATCATTCTCATTGAAACTGACTAAATTTTGTCCAGGTGCTTTCTAAACCTGAGTATATTGCTACTCACTCTCCATTTGAGGCATGAATAATGTCTCAGATTGAGGTTGTGCAATAAGAATTATGTTCGAGAAAAGCATTTAGGTAACTTGTAGTGAATGAGGTCGATTACAAGGTTTCAACTGGGACTAAAGAATTAGGTGAACCTTTGGGTCAAATTGACTTTGCTGATAAGGCTGCCTATAATTTTTATTATGTTGGTAAGGCTGCCCATTTTGCCAATTTAGCTGATTTTCTTGATAAGGAGCCCGATAAGGTCTACTAGGTAATGCAAGCCTATTCTCAATTGAAGTCATCTTGTTCTCGCATGGTCTAATATGTTAGGGTAAATATGCCGGTTAATACAGACAATATATCATATATAAGCATACATGCAAATCAAAGTGGATATTCTACCCGAAGAAATATACAAAAAAAAGAGATGTAAATCAACACCAAATTTAATGGTGTTCACCCAAAGTGTGGGCTACGTCCACCAAGAAACAAGCCAATCTATTATCCAAAGCTTTGACAAGATATAAAATGAATATTTAAAATCTTCCACACCTCTCATATGTTCAAGTACTTTCTTTCTCTTAAGACTTGGCTTCATCACCAAGAATTCTCTCTTACCAACCTTTTTGAGGTTCTTTCTAATTCTTGCTAATTCTCTTACTTATAAACCCTAACTTTTATGCTTATATAATATTTTATATACTTAGAGAACTTAGCGATGTAATTACAATTAATAAATCTATTTTAATGCTAAAAATAGATATAATTCCCAAGAGTTAATTAAAACTTCATCGCATTGTAATCGATGTTAGTTACGCCTTACCACTTTGTCGGTTCATTACTTGCTTGACCAATGCGGTCATACCCGACCAATACCGGTCCTGTCCTTAACTTATGTCGATTCTTTGTATTTTCCAAAGAAGTTACATGCTAAAATGATATACATGTTCACAACTCAACAATCTCCCACTTGGAGATTAATTCTGCACCATACATATACAATGTCATTATGAGATTCATCCTTATCTTTGGTTATTCCTCTTCAAGTATCAAAATTGAAGACCAATAGAAGTGGAGTGTAGCTCCAAGTTATCCTTTGCTAATGGCTTCATTAGCATATCTGCAGAGGTTTTTGCTTGTATGAATCTTTTCCAGATTCAATTGTCCATCCTCCAATACCTGCCGTATGAAGTGATACCTCAATTGAATGTGTTTCATTCTCGAATGAAAAGTTGTGTTATTTTCCAAATGAATTACACTTTGACTATCACATTGAATATTTTACAATCACCTTACTCCTTTACAAACTCTTCCATGAACCTACTCATCCATATCATCTCCTTGCTAGCCTCTGTAGCTGCAACATACTCTACCTCTATAGTAAACAAAGCCACAACCTTTTGCAATCTTGAAATCTAGCTAAATACCATCCACCTACTATGAAAATATATCTAGTAGTGCTCCTCCTACCATCAAGATTCTAGCCATATCCGAATAAACATAGCCATGTAATAAAATATCTAAAACTCCATAGCATAGCTGCATGCTAGATGTACCTTTCAAATACCACGAGTATCCATTGGACTACTTTCGATACTCTTTACCTAGATTAGCCATATATCTACTCACAAATCCCACTTCTTGTTTAATTTCTTGTATGGTACAAACCATAACATACATGATACTTCCAACTATTGAAGCATATGGTACTCGTGTAATGTATTTTCCTCCTCATGTGACAAAGGACATTGATATTTGCTTAATTTGAAGTGTCTATCCATAGGTGTTTTAACGTGTTTTGCATTCTACATGTTGAACATTTCGGCACCTTGTAGATATAATACTCTGAGACAAATAAAATTTCTTATTTTTATTGTCTGTGTATTTTCATGCCAAGGATTCTTTTTGTAGCTCCTCAATCCTTCATATCAAATGTGTGAGCTAGCTTTCACTTAAGCTCACCAATGTCCTACATACTAGATCATGTAATAAGCATATCATCCACATATAATAACAAAACAATCTAGCTCCCCTTTTTAAGATTCTTAAAATAAACACAATGGTCGATTCACATCTCAAGTAACCATGGTCATGCATAAAACTATCAAACCTCATGTAACATTTACTTGGAACTTTCTTAAGCCCATATAGGCTCTTTTTCAACTCCGCACACTAATTTCTCCTTACCCTTGACTTCATACACAAGTGGTCTTTTGCATATAAATATCTTCATCCAAATCACCATGAAGGAAAGCTGTCTTCATATCTAGTTTCTCTAAATGCAAATCTTCTACTACAACTAAAATCAATACGGTACAAGTAGAAGTCATCTTAACAACAAGAGAAAATATTTCACTAAATTCAATACCTTATTTCGTGCAAATCCCTTTACTACAAGCCTTGCCTTGTACCTAATCTATCCACCCTCTTCTTCCTTAATTCTATAAACCCACTTGTTCTCGTAATGTTCTCTTTCCTCTGCTAGTAACTTAACCAAATCCCAAGTTTGGTTATGTTCCAAGGATTCCATCTACTCATCCATGCCATGCTCTCACTGATCATGAGTCTTATCCTACATTGCTTCTTCAAAACCCTCTAGTTCACCATTATCAATCAATAATAAATAAAATAGAGAAGGCGTAAATATTTCTAGAAGTTTACTTACCCTTTGTGACCTTCTTGCGGGAGTTTGGGGTACAGAGAGACTCAATCTAGGCCTCGTAGACATTCCTATCCAAATTTAACAGGTGACCGACACAAGTCACCTCTAATTGACGTCTCATTCGCTTTAACCGATATCTTGGTTTGGATCCTCTCGTAACCATTGGCGGTTGATCGATTGATGCCGGTTAGGGACTAATTAATCATGGTTAGTGTGTATTTCTATAGGTGTTTCTTTGAAACCTGAGAGTTCATTTTCATCAATAAAATTCTCAATTTTCTCATCCTTGGGTACCAAAATTTGATCCTTGTACATTCTCTTTTCATTCCATTTAACATCATGACTCCTAATAATTTTATAATTCTCTAAATCCCAAAAACAAAAACCGAAATCACCAAATCCATACCCAATGAAAGTGCACCTCTTGGATTTTGTATGAAACTTTTTCTATTTTCCTTATCAACATGCACAAAAGCTTTTGAACCAAAAAATTTTAAAAAAGAAAGATCTACCTATTTTCTGGTCCAAGCTTCCTTTGGTATTCCCCCATCTAGTGAACTTGAAGGCCCATAGTGAATCAAATAAACTATTGTATCAACTACTTCGCCCAAAACTACAATGGAAATCTAGAATGTATCCTCATACTTCTAGCACACTCCATGATTGTCTTGTTCATTCTTTCGTAACACCATTCTCTGTGGTGTTTTTGGAACCATTCTTTCTCTACATATCCCATTCACTGAACAATAATCATTGAAAGCCTTGCTAAAATATTCACCACCACCTTTGTAAAATCTAAGGCACTTTAACTTAGAATTTGATTCATTCTCGACAAGGGCTTTCTAGATTTTAAAAGTCTCAAAAACATCATATACGTTTAATACAATAAACCCATACCTTTCTGTAGCATCATCAATGAAAGTAACATAATCTGGGATCCTGAATGAGAAGCTACTTGAGCTGGTCCCCACACATCGAGTTTACAAGCTCCAAATTATGCTCCTTCTTAGTTGCCCAACTTTAAGAAATCTCACTCTCTTTTTTTCTAAAGATACAATCCTCACATAAATCAAGATCTAAATATTTCAAATATGATAACTTACCCTTAGCCATTAAGATTTGCATTCCCTTTTGACTCATATGACCCAACTTATTATGCCACATTCATGCATCTAAATCAAGTAGATAATGTAGAAAAGGAATTAGTAGTACGGGTAGACAGATATAACATTCCTACTTTTTACCTCTTCCCATAAAAAAATCACCCTTGGTGTCTTTCCAAGAGTCTCGTGTAAAAGTGTTGGTCCGAAAATCATCGCTTGGACAGATCTATGGATAGGCGAGCCAACGGTGTGCGGGGCATAGCCCTCTTTGAGTCAGCAAAGTGGCCCGGTTTATTGCTATTCTACCAGCGAGGAATCTATACAAGTCTCACAGATTCTGCCTTCGGGGGTTTGGGATCTCATCCTAGTAGGGGTGTTTCCGACTGCGAAAAGGAAGGAAAGGAAGAGGGAATGAAGAAAGAGCAGGTCGAAGGAAGAAAAGAAATGAATTCAAAGCGAGAAAGGTCGGAAGGTTTATGTTTTGGGATTGGTAGTAAACAAGCCAAACCTACTTGCATAAGCAAGCAAAGCAATGCGATGATAAATAAATGACAATAAAATAGAATGAGATCAATAGAATAAACACACAGATCTAACGTAAGAAAGATCTAATGCACATAACACAAGTATTCAGCACAAAGTCTAAATATTGTATTAATATATTTTCTTCTGTTACAAAAAGCTCAAAGTCTTTTTTCTTCACTTCTATTTTTCATCTGAAAGATATTCATCCATCTCACAATACAACAAGTATTGGAGTATTTATAGAAGAAGAAGAAAAAAGAAGGCAAAAAGGAGCCAACAACTATTTACAAAGATATTTACAAAATATCTAAAAGTCATGTTGACTTTTTACAACTTGATGGATGACATCATCCCATGATGCAACATGGATGATGTCATCATTTGTATCAACATACTCCAGATATTTCCAAAAAGACGAAGAAGAGAAAGAGAAGAAGAAGAAGAAGAAGAAGAAGAAGAAGAAGCAAAGCTATTCGTCATCATCATCTTGCGGCCGAAAGGGGGTGGGTTGCTTTTGTTCTTTGCTCGGGTGTGAGATATGGGCGAGAGCGGTATTCCATGAACTTGTTGATTATTGGCCCTAGTTGATCACAGGAAGGATCCTTGTGCTCGCTTTGATCACCTCACAAGTCTCCCGCTCATCTATGAGCTTCTCAGGAGTTTGGAATAGTCCTTTTCTGCCTCAATGAGGAACCCGATGAAGTCCCTACAGGCCGCCAGGTTGTTGATAGACTTTGTGTCAAATGTGACCTCTGGCCCCGTTCCTTGAGAAGCGATCTCCTTGAAGATCCGGGTGGTTTCATCAGCTTTCCTTAAAGTGAAGGAAGGAGTAAGTAACCCTGGCGACATATTAAGAACAATCCATTCCATTTGGTGCATCGCATCAGGGCTTCTTCCTTGACTTTGTCAATCTTTTCTAGAATAAATTCTAGCTGATCCACCCGGTAGTCTAGAGTGGACATGATTTTGTTGAGGGCCCTTGGATGGCTGAAGATGCCGAACTTGACTAGATCTTCGACTGAACAGTCGAACATTTGTTGGAAGGTCTCGTGCTGCAATCTAGCATGTTC
This sequence comes from Taxus wallichiana var. yunnanensis, assembly GCA_018340775.1. NCBI lineage: Eukaryota > Viridiplantae > Streptophyta > Pinopsida > Cupressales > Taxaceae > Taxus > Taxus wallichiana. The sequence continues at coordinate 872,555,771 of CM031237.1, read as the reverse complement.
CAGCTCTTCTGATATGGGCCCTGCTAACGCTTGGAGCTCTTTATTCACCTTACTGATGTTCAGGTACAAGTCGGAGAACTCGGCGATCACTTTTCACTTGTCTTTGAGGATTTGGCTCCTCCAAGCGGAAACGGCCATACCCTGCTCGCTGATCTTGGCATACTCATTAATTTTCTCCTGGCTGAGAAGCTCAGAAGTTTCGGCGGCAGTTGTGGGAGGCGCACTACCCATCTTCTGTAAGGCTTGGAGCAGATATTTGTTTTGCTCCTTCAGTTGCCTTTTCTCTTCCTTTATCTCTTTAAGCTTCTTGCGAGGGCGTCAAGCTGCGAGAAAGAGCCCCCCGAAGACTTTGGAAGATGTCCCCATTGTGACTTGGGTCACAGTAAAATCTGTCGGAGACAGATCCTTTTTCTCTTTGAGGGGATTGGGGTATGCGATTTCCATAACTCTCTCTCCTACAACACTTTTAGAGAAGCGTGTGACAGGCTTCTGCTTCTTCGCCCCCTTAGATGGGATCACGGAAAAGTCCATCGGAGCGATGGGAACTTTCCTCTTTTGCTGACTTAGCTGCTGAGAGATCCAGGCTGGACCTATGGTAGAAGGACCAGAAACAGAGGAGGGGCAGCTGCAGTAGTAGAGGGGAAAAACGTGGAGACACGTGGCGGCGGCATTGAGAGAATAGCCGAAGAAGTGCCCACGGAAGGAAGGGAAACTGCAGCAGCGGAAGACATAGGAAGGGAAGGGAGCTCGGAGATGAGGGAAGAAATGGAGGAGGACAGATCAGCGAGGGAAGAGAAGATAGATGAAGAGGCGAGGGGAACAGTAGAAGAAGAAGGGGGAGAGGACACGACCAAAGGGATGGTCGCCTGAGTCGCTCGAGGAGGGGAAGGAAGAGAAGAAGAAGGGATAGAAGGGACCTCAGTTGTTGTAGCAATGCCGACATCCTGAGTGGATGGGCCAATGGGAATATCCTCTTCTGCTTCTTTCTCTGGTGTGACCAGAGTTATTACCTGCTCGGGTGCCGCGGAAGGAGGACTCTCAGGGGCTTCTTCCGAATGGTCTTTGGATTCACCTTCTACGCCTTTGCCCTTGCCTTTAGGCTGCTGTTTGGATCGTGGAGGTGCGTTACCCAATGGGGAGGTTGTGAAATCAACCCCGAGGTAGATTAGTCCGTTCATCTGGCACCAATGCTCTGTCCTACGCAGAGTCTCCTTGACCCTCTCCTCAATTGTCTGAGGGGCCTTAGTTCTATCAATGGCCAGGAAAGGGCCAATTGTCCCCATCTGTGTCAGTATATACCTTGTCTATTTCATCTTCCGTAGTTTGGAAGCCTTTGGGGACAATGGCTATCCCATATTGGATGATTTCTGCCAAGGCTAGGCGAGAATGATCCTTTCTCCTGAGCTCCACCTCATGGATGACGTCAATGTAAATGTCCTCGATCTGAGGGACGTGGATTGGATCAAGTTTGCCCTTGGCAGACAGCTCCTTGGGTCGAAGGTAGGCCTGGCTGGGAAATCATGTCTTAAATTGAGTAACTCCAGCTCTGCGAACATTTCCTTCACCTTGTGGTGGGTAGAGCATGTATATCGGCCCACTGTGAGGGGGAAAGGAGTTCCACCCTTCTTTCTTTTCAGGCATTTCTCGTGGTATGTGATCAGCTGCCTTGACAGCTCCAGCAGAATCAGTTTAGGTCCAGCATACCTCGGTAGCCTGGTTGGCTCTCCTAAAAAGTTGGCAGCCCTTAGATAGGTGAATGTGGGAAACTGGGTGAACAGGGCCCCCCATTTCTCAGTGGCTGCTACTATGCTTTTGGTCGTGCGACCATAAGTCATATTCGGCCTCAATAGGCAGATGATGTGATAGAAAAACACATCGTTAATTTTTGTGAATTGGGAGATGCTATTCTCCAGCCTCAATTCGGGTAGTACTCGTATATCTTGACCTGAGGCCAAACTCCACTCCACGTTAGGCCTGGATAGTCCCTCTCTGATGCTGCAGCGTAGACCACGTAGGAGTTCATATGGAATGTCCCCGTTGTGCTAAATTGTTGTAGCTGCTCAGAGATTGTGCTGCTTATAATTTCTCCCCAGCAAAAGCGCTGATCAGGCATATTCTTGTTCATGGTCTCTAAGTACCGCAACATCCATTTATGGAAATAATGGGCGTCAGAAAGCCTGAAGACCCTGCTCAGGAACGTAATGGTGTCGCTGAGCTCCTCTGAGAAGTCGCTGCGGTGGATGATTTGGGGCCACCGGGTTACTACCTTTTTGTTTTTCAAGTAAACCTCATTCATCAGTTGCATACACTGATCTGCATTGTCATCCCAGGCCTTAATGCAATCTGCTTGACTGACGGCCACAAAGTGCCGGTGGTGAGGTATGCCGAGTATTATCTCAAAGTGATGGGCAGTGAGGTTAATGACTACCTCGCCCTTGCTGTTTACGACACACCTTGTGTCTTTGTTGTAACATTGGGCAATCACCATCAAGAATTCATTGTTGTGGTTGACCGGGATTCCACCGGTGAAGTGCAGGGCACTGCCTATCAGTTTGTCCATCCATGGACTCCTTGTGACTTTCTGAGTTCTGGCCCAGAATTCCTCCATATCAATATGCCCCAATTCTGAGTCTCTGACGTCCAGGCTACACTCGGCCTGGGACTCGGGCATTCTGACCCTCTGATATTTATATTTCATCTCTTCTTCTGTAAGTTTGGCCTTTCCTTTGGATTTGGTAGGTCTCTTGCTGGATGTTGACATATGTTCTTCCAAGTTTATTTGTTGATCTGCATGAAGAAGAAGCGAGACCCAATCCAAAAAGGTTGTATTAGCCATTTGATTTTCCATTGAAGTGTTAACAGAAGAAAGAGTTAGTTATTTTGAGGCTCAGGGCGCATGGCGCATGAAAGCTGCAGCTTACAGGGCTAAATAGGTAAGGCGCACAGGAAAAGGGTGTTGCAAGGGTTAAACTGGCGCCAGAGGCGCATGGCACATGAAAGCTGCAGGGTGCATTTTGTAAAGGGCGCATGAAAACATTGTGTTACATAGAGACAGGATGCGCCAAAGGCGCATGGATTTTTCATGTTGCATTGGGATTTGGTGTGCCCTTTGGCGCATGTATGGTTTGTGTAACAAGAACTTTTCGTGTGCCAAAGGGAACATGGCGCGGCGCACGGAGGGTTTGCACAACATGAATTTTTGCGATGAGGAAAGCGCCTGCGCCTTTATAACTTCATACTTAGCGCGAGATTAAGCGGTGTTGCTTGATTGCGGGAGTGCGCCTTGAGGGCGCATGTTAATGCGATGCAGCAAGGAAGGTTGGTGCGCCAAAGAGGGGCAGCAAGGCTAGTGCTTGCATCATGTGAAGGAGGCGCGCCTTGAGGGCGCAAAGGTATTTGATGCAACAAGCATGATGGGTGCGCCATTGGCGCGGATTTTATTCATGTTGCGAGGGGGACAGATGCGCCAAAGGAAAAAAGAGTTTTTACATGGTTTAGCCTCTCCTTTATCCTTTCTAAGATTGTTTGGGAAATAAAATGGTTAATCCAAAGGGATTCAGACCATGCTTTTAGAAGAACTTCCTCTACCCGGCGAGATCTGGAAAGAGGGGAGGGAAAAGGAAAAAGAAAAAGAGGGGCTAGATCAAAATTTCAATACTTCCAAACTAAAACCAGACCACCAAGCACACACAAGAACCAAAAACGTAAAAGCGCACGAGAGAAATAAGAACCTCTTACCCGGATAAATAGTGAGAAACATGCAACGGGTCCACAACGCGTTGAAAATGACGAGGCAGGGGCTGACAGGCTCAGAGAATAAAAATCACGTGCTTTGCGTCTGGTGATAATGACATTTGTGGGCGCAAATGCATGCATATATATAGGTGAGCTAGTCATAAATGCGCCACCAACTTTGTAAAGGGCGCATGAAAATTGCTGTCGACATAGGAAAGCATGCGCCCTTTGGCGCACCAAAGCAGCATTGACATGGAACTAAGCGCGCCTTTGGCGCACCAAAAGTTGTGTCGCCATGAGATTATGTGCGCCTCTGGCGCACCAAAAGGTGGTGCAACAAAAGTTTTGCCAACATGAAGGCGCATGCACCTTGGCGCACGCAGGGAAGACTCAACATACAAGGCGCACCGAAAGGTGTGTTGACACAGGAAAATATGCGCCAAAGGCTTTAAAGGGGGCGCACCAAAAGTTGGTGTTACATAGTAATTCCATGCGCCCAGCAAAAAAAGACCAAAAAGACTAAGTTGGAAAACCAGATTTTCCGGAAAGGGATTTTGCAACGTTCCGAATGCAAGGGATCCCTAACGAGGGATCGAAACAAAATTTTGGTATGGTTATCGGTAAAATTGCCCTTGTCAATTTTACGGGATAACAGCTGGCTCTTTCTGGGGACTATCCCTGAGCAAACTCGGGGGTAGAGAATCCCAGATCTCATGTGCCTATCCATTGGGTAACAGAGTCAAAAACAAGGGTGACCGGAGGGAGAGCAAAAGAAACACACAACAAACCGAAAGCAACCACACAACGAAAACAAACACACAACGAAAGAAAACTGTACAAAGAAGAGAGCAAGCTCTACTTCCTGAAAATTTTCAGATGTTGCCCGCTATAAGGAAGCGGGAGCTCGGTTCCATCCAGATATGAGAGATAGAAGCTATTCTCTCCATTGAGCTGCTTGATCTTGAAGGGCCCTCTCCATAGGGAATCAACTTTCCGTGCATGCCCTTTGGCTCTCTTCGCTTGTCCCACAAAAGGACGAGATCTCCCACTTGAAAATCCCTCTACTTGGCCTTCTTATCGAACAGTCTCTTAACTTGATTCTGATGTTCGGTGATCCTGTCGACCACCCTTACTCTCTTTTCTTCAAGTTCTGCCAGATACATGATCCTCTTTTCTAGAGAATTCTGGAAAGTTTCATCTTCAATGGCTCGTGCCAAGCGTGAGAATCAGGGAGTTCAACAGAAATGGGAAGCTCGGCATCAGTGCCATATAACACTTGAAAAGGTGACATACCGAGAGACCTCTTGGGAGTAATGCGGTCTGCCCACAAAGCGTCATATAAGGACTTGTGCCACATTCGTTGATTTGCTTCCACCAGTTTTCGTATGATGGTCACCAAGTTCTTGTTGCTGGATTCTGCCTGACCATTTCCCTGAGGGTAATAATCTGAGGCATGAGCCAAAGTTATCCCATATTCATAGCAAAAGCCAATAACTTCCCGTGAGGAGAAGTTAGAAGCATTATCAGCAACGATTTTGTTGGGCACGCCGAACCTGACAATGATATTTTCTTTAATGAAATTGCAAACCACCTCAGAAGTGGCATGCTTGACAGGTATGGCTTCCACCCACTTGGTGAAGTAATCCATTGCTGTAAGGACATAGCTATGTCGGCACTCGATTGAGGATTGAGTGCACCAATAAAATCAATTCCCCATTGCCTGAATGGTTCGTTGATAATGACAGGCCTAAGGGGAAAAGCAGCCAACTTGGGCTTGCCGACGAATTGCTGGCAAGGTTCACACTTTGCCACCCAGGTGGCTGTATCTTGGAAGAGCGTCGGCCAATAGTACCTGGCTCGAATGATCTTGTGTGCAGTCACGGAGGAAGAGAAATGCCCCCCACAGGCTGAATTGTGAAAACTTTCCAGTAGTTTTACCTGCTGGGGTTTGTCAACACATCGCAAAAAGATGCCATCTATCCCACGTTTATATAAACCGTCATCCCAGATGACATATTTAGCTGCTCTGAGCTTTATAGTGCGCTTCTCCTTTGCAGTTAGGTGCATTGGGCATTCGCCGTAGGTGAGGAAGAAAGTGATATTGGAATACCATTCATCACTAGTCGCAACAAATAGGACCAGAGGCAGCGAATCGGGTTTTTCCAGGCCGGTCTGTGCTTCATCGGTGTAGTCACCCCTTTCATCAGGGTTTTCTGAATCTTTGTTTTCAGCCATAAGCTGACACAGGCCCTTGCCCCTCACCAGCTTGGTTGGTTTAATATCCAGGTCATACTCCTGGACCTTTGCGATCCAATTTCCTCGCAAGCTTCCTAACTCCTGCTGAGTTAGAATTGATTTCACCACCGTGTCAGGGACCAGCACCACCGTATGCGAGTTTAGAATGTAATACCTGAAATTCTTCACTGCTTTGACAACGGCAAAGGCATGCTTTTCCAATTGAGTCATTTTTAGTTCGTGAGGCTTGAGGGGAGAACTCATGAATGCAATCGGAGATTCGACGTCCTCCGAATTCTTTTGCATTAATATTGCAGACACAGTATGCTCAGATGCATAACTATACATGATGAAGTCCTTGGAGAAATCGGGACATACCAGGACTGGTGCATGAGCAACAGAAGCTTTTATTTCTTCAAATGACCTTTTCCCCTCTTCGCTCCATCTGAAAGTTGGTGACCCCTTCATCATGTTCAATATGTGATGAGTCTTCTCAGCAAAGTCAGGAACAAAACGTCTGAGAAAGTTCACCTTTCCGAAGAAAGAATGAACACCAGTCTTGCTTGTAGGCAGAGTAAGGCTTTGAATAGCCTTAACTCTTTCGGTATCTATCTTTGTTCCTTCTTTGCTAACCACATGCCCTAGCAACTTTCCTTCCGTGACTCCAAAAACAGACTTTTTTGGATTTAGGGAAATCCCATGTTCTCGGCACCTGGCCAATACTTGCTCCAAATGATCACAATGATCATTTCGTTGTTTAGAGAACACGGTTAAGTCATCTAGATAAACCACAATGACTTTCCCCATCATACCTTTGAATGCAAAATCCATGGCCCAGCTGAAAAGTGGCGCCAGCATTAGTTAGGCCAAAAGGCATCCTGCTGTAGGCAAATGTACCCCAGGGAGTAGTGAATGCTATTTTAAATTGATCTTCAGGTGAAACTTCAATCGATTATAGCACGAAAAACCATCAAGCATGGGACTGACATCTCTACGATCCGATTCTTGCTTGCAGAACTTGATCCATTATCGGAAGTGGGTAGTTGTCTTTCAAGGAAGCCTGATTCAAATTGCGAAAGTCTACGCATATGCGTATCTCACCATTTTCTTGCGCACTGGCACAATATTTGCTACCCAAGTACTGTGATGGATAGGAAAGATGATTCTCGCATCCAACATCTTGAATTTCAGCCTGGATAGTACCGAGATCTTAGGATTATAGTGCCTCTGCTTCTGGTGAAAGGCTTTGACATCTTCTTTCAACGGGATGTCATGCTGAACGTCCTTTGGCTTAAAAGACTTTAGATCGGCATAGGACCATGCCAACACGTCCATATATTTTTTCAGCAACTTGACAAATTTCCGTTTCTCCTCAGGCGTGCAACATTTGCCAATGTTCACAAATTGCGGGTGCTCTATCGAACCTATATTGACCGGTTCGGTTTCTGGGGATGAGTCAGGGTCATCTCGCCTCTTCTTTTTCACAAAACGGTCATGCCTGTCGAACAACCGCTCCAGAGAAACCAGGCCCTTTGGGATTTTATTTCCTTTGAGCTGACATATGCCATCGTTCCCTTCAGATTCATCACCTTGATCGGTGACTGATTCATGGCAAGTGGAAGTAGATCCTTCAAAGTGCAATTCTTTAAAATTTTCCACCTTCTCTAGAAAGGCAATGAGTTGATTATCATCGTTGAACACCTGCCAATGCTGAGAATTATCTGGCACGCTCGGGTGGAAAACCACCTCAATGGTGTATTTGTTTGTTCTCAAACCTGGGTGAGGAAGCATGAGGGATGCTGAAACAGCCAATGAATCGGCCATGTCATTTTGGGCTCTTGGAATGGATTCAATTGAAAAAGCATCAAACTCTTCAATGCTGTCCCACACCGCATTACGGTAATGCCTGAGCCTTTCATTCTTCACTTGGTAAATCCTTTTAACTTGATTTACAACTAGCTCCGCATCACCTTGTACTTTCAGATTTTTAATCCCTCTTTCTTTTGCGGCTTGCATGCCAAGTAACAAAGATTCATACTCAGCAGTATTATTTGTGTTAAAAAACTGCAACTTGAAAGAGAGAGGAATGACTTCTTCCTCGGGAGATATTAGCACGGCTCGGCGCCACATCCACTGTTTGCAGCTGCCATCGAACTGCAAGGTCCAGATCTTGTTAAGATCTCCTTCTTGAACGAGAACAACCATTTTATCGGACTCGGTAGACAAGAAATAGTTCCCCATCCCTGATGATTCAAAAAGGATTTGAGCTTTGGGGTCCTCAGAGCTAGTAACCAAGTACTTCTTTTGTGATTCCGGCTCCAAAGTCTGCATTACACCTTTGATGGGAATTCTAGCTTTAGACCAGTCCATATGAATTTCCCCACCAACTTCACTGCAAAAACTTCTTCCCAGCAAAATTCCATAGGCTGCCGGAATGTCAGCAACGAGGACTGTCATCTTTACTCTTTTATCTGGGAATGCCGCAAATGCAAATTGCGCGTCTTTGATTTGGCCAATCAACGGAACCTGCTTGGTTTCCAAGGAATAACATCTGCCGAAAGGCTTGGTAAGAGTGAGGCCCAGAGCATGGGTGACTTTTGCCGGCATGACGTTATCAGAAGCCCCGGAATCAATTATGCAGTTACTCAGCTTGTGTCCATTGATTAGGAGGGAGAGATAGAAAGGCTCTATCTTGCCTGATGCCGATGTTGAAGCAACATTTATGTGGGATTCAGGGGGAGTGGAAAGGATTCCTTTTGGGGAAACCTGATTAGATATAACAGCTTGACTTTGAATATATTTGGTCAATCTTACAAGTTGTTCGGGATTTGACTGAAGGTACTCAGCTTCAGACATTTGGATCTTGGTCTTTTTTGCATGATCTATGATATCAAATGCGGCCAAGGGTTGCGTTGGTGAAGGAATGAGTCCCTCACTTCGCGATGATGGAATAGGATTACTGGTCTTGGTAGGAACGTGAGAGGACTGATTTGGAGGAGAGATGGGGGGAAAGGATTTCCTTGTAAAAGATTTGCCAGGGAGTTGAGTAGGAAGAGGATTACCTCTTTTAGCAATGATCGGAGGCGCGTTTGACACGGCCTTCTCCTGCTGGACATGGGCAGAAACTTCCACTTCTTTTCCTTGCGAGCGAGTAAAAAGCGTATATTTGTGTCGCTTGCATATCCTTGAGTACCCTCTTCTTCATCGATTCTTCCTCATCAAATTCCATATACCCATAGTAGAGTGCGCGATCGGTTCACCGACATCTTGATCATCTTCACCCCGAGGCGAAGGTTCTTCATATCTTGCTCTTCTTCTTGATTTCGGCGGGCGTTGACCGGAGGAGCCTCAAGTGCCAACCGCGGAGTGCGTTTGCGGTAAGTGCGGCCTTTGTGAAACATTGTTAGGAACGAAATTCCTCGTGGAATATCCGGTATGAGGCTGGGGAGGCACTAGGCCAAGCTGCTTCTTTAATGCAAGCAAGTCATTTGCCATCTTTTGAAAGGCTGGATCAGACGAAGTAGTGGGTAAAGGGCCCAAAGATTTAGGCTTGGATGATTCCTTTTTCAATTCACCAGATATTATCAAATTATCTTCTATTCGAATGGCAGCGGCTTGGGCGAGAATCAAGGTGGCAACTCGCTCTTGAAGGAGTAAGAAACTAACTTTTGAGCTCATAGCATTTACGAAGAAACACTTTTGATTCTCCGGTGTTGGAAGCATGGCAACAGGGACACGGTTGATTAGTGCATTGAACCGGGTGATAAAATCACGCATGGTCTCATTTGCCTCTTTCTTCAGGTGAGTGATCCGTGATAATAATGCAAATGCATCTTCTGAAGGTTTGTACCTGTCTTCAAAAGCATCATGAGGTGGCCCAACTCGGTAATAGATCCGGCTGGTAAATCTGAAACCATTCAGTTGCGGGTCCTTGTAGGAGTTTCCAGAAAAAGGTGAACCGACACATCTTCGTGAGTTACATCCAAAATACTGCATGACATGATGAATGCAGATATGTGGGAATCCGTGCTTTGATTTCCGCTCCCGTCGAATTTGGGAAAATTCTTTCGGTTTCCGTGAGGGAGCGCGTGAACTGGATGTGGTAAAGCCAAGGGACCCATAGCATTTCCCCATGGTACCGCCATTTGAAAGGACGGAAAAAGAACACGGGCTGGAAAGGTGGTTCCACTGATGTAAGGCACTACAAAGGGATGTGGATGCCCCTTGCGAAAGATTCTTCCTTCGTGAAGGCGAGACACTCCTGGATGACCGGTCAGCTGAGCTTAGCGCTGAAAAGCGTGCCGGTGTTATGCTGAAATTATGCCTTTGAAGCAGATCGAAAGTAGGATCAGCTTCTCCACGGGCTCTCCTGCTGCGCGTAAAAGGTTCACCCGCCAGTGTACCTTCCAGATCTGCAACGTTATGGCGCAGATTTGAAATTTCTTTTTGGCTGTACTTGCTGATTTTCTGGTTTTTCTGTCAAAAACCAGCAGCATATACTTTTCTAAATATTTAAAAACTATCCTTTTCAGAAAACCGATTGCGGTTAATGACAAATAACAACGAGGATAAAATGACAGAGAAGAATAGCAAGCTGATTTTCGGATCTGGTTTTGACTTTTCAAAGAGTTTCAAACTTTTGGTAAACAGTCAAAAATTCAGATCTACGGCAAAATACTGATTTTTATAAAAACTCAGCGAACTAAAGATTTGTAACTAGGCCAGATCTATGGATCTCAGAAGAAAATTTTCAATTTGGAGCACTTTTGCAAAATTTTGGATTTTTAACAAAAAGTTCAGATTAAACAGATAGTGATTTTTCTGATTTTTTCTGATTTTCTATCCTACCACTATCATAGATCTGATAGATCTGTTCGTTCCCAGTGGAGTCACCAAAAAATGTTGGTCGAAAATCTGTCGCTTGGATAGATCTATGGATAGACGAGCCAACAGTGTGCAGGGCATAGCCCCTCTTTGAGTCAGCAAAGCGAAACTGGTTTATTGCTATTCTACGGCGAGGAATCTATGCAAGTCTCATAGATTACGCCTTGGGGGTTTGGGATCTCATCCCGGTAGGGGTGTTCCATTACGAAAAGGAAGGAAAGGAAGAGGGAATGAAGAAAGAGCAGGTCGAAGGAAGAAAAGAAATGAATTCCAAAGCGAGAAAGGTCGGAAGGTTTATGTTTTGGGATTGGTAGTAAAGCAGAGCCAAACCTACTTGCAAAATGAGCAAAGCAATACGATGATAAATAAATGACAATAAAAAGTAAGCAGATCCAATAGAATAAACACACAGATCTAACGTAAGAAAGATCTAATGCACATAACACAAGTATTCAGCACAAAGTCTAAATATTGTATTAATATATTTTCTTCATTACAAAAAGCTCAAAGTCTTTTTCTTCACTTCTATTTTTCATCGAAAGATATTCATCCATCTCACAATACAACAAGTATTGAAGTATTTATAGAAGAAGAAGAGAGAAAGAAGGAAAAAGAGCCAACAAATATTTACAAAGATATTTACAAAATATCTAAAAGTCATGTTGACTTTTTACAACTTGATGGATGACATCATCCCATGATGCAACATGGATGATGTTCATCATTTGTATCAACATACTCGAGATATTTCCAAAAAGAAAGATGAAGAAAGAAAAGAAGAAGAAGAAGAAGAAGAAGAATTTATTCGTCATCATCATCTTATGGCCGAAAGGGGGTGGACTACTTTTGTTCTTTGCTCGGTGACGAGATATGGGCGAGAGCGGTATTCCATGAACTTGTTGATTATTGGCCCTAGTTGATCCTGGGAAGGATCCTTGTGCCGCTCACTGATCGCCTCACAAGTCTCCCACTCATCTATGAGCTTCTCTGGGAGTTTGGAATAGTCCTTTTCTGCCTCAATGAGGAACCCGATGAAGTCCCTACAGGCCAGTAGGTTGTTGATAGACTCTGTGTCAAATGTGACCTCTGGCCCCGTTCCTTGAGAAGCGATCTCCTTGAAGATCCGGGTGGTTTCATCAGCTTTCCTTAAAGTGAAGGAAGGAGTAAGTAACCCTGGCGACATATTAAGAACAATCTGTTCCATTTGGTGCATCACATCCAGGGCTTCTTCCTTGACTTTGTCAATCTTTTCTAGAATAAATTCTAGCTGATCCACCCGGTAGTCCAGAGTGGACATGATTTTGTTGAGGGCCCTTGGATGGCGAAGACAGCGAACTTGACCGAGATCTTGACTAAACAGTCGAACATTTTGTTGAAAGGTCTCGTCTTTGTGATCTAGCATGTTCGGCTCTTTTGATATGGGCCCTGCTAACGCTTGGAGCTCTTTATTCACCTTACTGATGTTCAGGTACAAGTTGGAGAACTCGGCGATCAATTTTTCACTGTCTTTGAGGATTTGGCTCCTCCAAGTGGAAACGGCCATACCCTGCTCACCGATCTTGGCATACTCATTAATTTTCTCCTGGCTGAGAAGCTCAGAAGTTTCGGTGGCAGTTGTGGGAGGCGCACTACCCATCTTCTGTAAGGCTTGGAGTAGATATTTGTTTTGCTCCTTCAGTTGCCTTTTCTCTTCCTTTATCTCTTTAAGCTTCTTGCAGAGGGCGTCAACTGCAGAAAGAGCCTCCCCCTGAAGACTTTCGGAAGATGTCCCCATTGTGACTTGGGTCACAGTAAAATCTGTCGAGAGATAGATCCTTTTTCTCTTTGAGGGGATTGGGGTATGCGATTTCCATAACTCTCTCTCCTACAGCACTTTTAGAGAAGCGTGTGACAGGCTTCTGCTTCTTCGCCCCCTTAGATGGGATCACGGAAAAGTCCATCGGAGTGATGGGAACTTTCCTTTTTTGCTGACTTAGCTGCTGAGAGATCCAAGCTGGACCTATGGTAGAAGGACCGAGAAATAGAGGAGGGGGCAGCAGTAGTAGAAGAGGGAAAACGTGGAGACACGTGGCGGCGGCATTGAGAGAATAGCCGAAGAAGTGCCCACGGAAGGAAGGGAAACTGCAGCAGCGGAAGACATAGGAAGGGAAGGGAGCTCGGAGATGAGGGAAGAAATGGAGGAGGACAGATCAGCGAGGGAAGAGAAGATAGATGAAGAGGCGAGGGGAATAGTAGAAGAAGAAGGGGGAGAGGACACGACCAAAGGGATGGTTGCCTGAGTCGCTCGAGGAGGGGAAGGAAGAGAAGAAGAAGGAATAGAAGGGACCTCAGTTGTTGCAGCAATGCCGACATCCTGAGTGGATGGGCCAATGGGAATATCCTCTTCTACTTCTTTCTCTGGTGTGACCAGAGTTATTACCTGCTCGGGTGCCGCGGAAGGAGGACTCTCAGGGGCTTCTTCCTGAATGGTGCTGGATTCACCTTCTACGCCTTTGCCCTTGCCTTTAGGCTACTGTTTGGATCGTGGAGGTGCGTTACCCAATGGGGAGGTTGTGAAATCAACCCCAAGGTAGATTAGTCCGTTCATACGGCACCAATGCTCTGTCCTACGCAGAGTCTCCTTGACCCTCTCCTCAATTGTCTGAGGGGCCTTAGTTCTATCAATGGCCGGAAAGGGCCAATTGTCCCCATCTGTGTCAGTATATACCTTGTCTATTTCATCTTCCGTAGTTTGGAAGCCTTTGGGGACAATGGCTATCCCATATTGGATGATTTCTGCCAAGGCTAGGTGAGAATGATCCTTTCTCCTGAGCTCCACCTCATGGATGATGTCAATGTAAATGTCCTCGATCTGAGGGACGTGGATTGGATCAAGTTTCGCCCTTGGCAGACAGCTCCTTGGGTCGAAGGTAGGCCTGGCTGGGAAATCATGTCTTAAATTGAGCAGCTCCAGCTCTGCGAACATTTCCTTCACCTTGTGGTGGGTAGAGCATGTATATCGGCCCACTGTGAGGGGGAAAGGAGTTCCACCCTTCTTTCTTTTCAGGCATTTCTCGTGGTATGTGATCAGCTGCCTTGACAGCTCCAGCAGAATCAGTTTAGGTCCAGCATACCTCGGTAGCCTGGTTGGCTCTCCTAAAAAGTTGGCAGCCCTTAGATAGGTGAATGTGGGAAACTGGGTGAACAGGGCCCCCATTTCTTAGTGGCTGCTACTATGCTTTTGGTCGTGTGACCATAAGTCATATTCGGCCTCAATAGGTAGATGATGTGATAGAAAAACACATCGTTAATTTTTGTGAATTGGGAGATGCTATTCTCCAGCCTCAATTCGGGTAGTACTCGTATATCTTGACCTGAGGCCAAACTCCACTCCGCGTCAGGCCTGGATAGTCCCTCTCGATCTTTGCGGCGTAGACCACGTAGGAGTTCATATGGAATGTCCCCGTTGTGCTAAATTGTTGTAGCTACTCAGAGATTGTGCTACTTATAATTTTCCCAGGAAAAGTGTTGATCAGGCATATTCTTGTTCATGGTCTCTAAGTACATGCAAACATCCATTTATGGAAATAATGGGCATCAGAAAGCCCGAAGACCCTGCTCAGGAACGTAATGGTGTCGCTGAGCTCCTCTGAGAAGTCGCTGCGGTGGATGATTTGGGGCCACCGGGTTACTACCTTTTTGTTTTTCAAGTAAACCTCATTCATCAGTTGCATACACTGATCTGCATTGTCATCCCAGGCCTTAATGTAATCTTCTTGACTGACGGCCACAAAGTGCCGGTGGTGAGGTATGCCGAGTATTACTTCAAAGTGACGGGTAGTGAGGTTAATGACTACCTCGCCCTTGCTGTTTACGACACACCTTGTGTCTTTGTTGTAACATTGGGCAATCACCATCAAGAATTCATTGTTGACGGCGCTGACTGGGATTCCACCGGTGAAGTGCAAGGCACTGCCTATCAGTTTGTCCATCCATGGACTCCTTGTGACTTTCTGAGTTCTGGCCCAGAATTCCTCCATATCAATATGCCCCAATTCTGAGTCTCTGACGTCCAGGCTACACTCGGCCTGGGACTCGGGCATTCTGACCCTCTGATATTTATATTTCATCTCTTCTTTCGTAGCTTTGGCCTTTCCTTGGATTTGGTAGGCCTCTTGCTGGATGTTGACATATGTTCTTCCAAGTTTATTTGCTGATCTGCATGAAGAAGAAGCGAGACCCAATCCAAAAAGGTTGTATTAGCCATTTGATTTTCCATTGAAGTGTTAACAGAAGAAAGAGTTAGTTATTTTGAGGCTCAGGGCGCATGGCGCATGAAAACTGCAGCTTACAGGGCTAAATAGGTAAGGCGCACGGGAAAAGGGTGTTGCAAGGGTTAAACTGGCGCCAGAGGCGCATGGCGCATGAAAGCTGCAGGGTGCATTTTGTAAAGGGCGCATGTTAACATTGTGTTACATGGAGACAGGATGCGCCAAAGGCGCATGGATTTTTCATGTTGCATTGGGATTTGGTGCGCCCTTTGGCGCATGTATGGTTTGTGTAACAAGAACTTTTCGTGCGCCAAAGGGAACATGGCGCGGCGCACGGAGGGTTTGCACAACATGAATGTTTTTGCGATGAGGAAAGCACTGCGCCTTTATAACTTCATACTTGGCGCAGATTAAGCCGGTGTTGCGCAGTTGCGGGGTGCACCTTGAGGGGCGCATGTTAATGCGATGCAGCAAGGAAGGTTGGTGCGCCAAGGTGGGCGCAAGGCTAGCGCTTGCATCATGTGAAGGAGGCGCGCCTTGAGGGCGCAAAGGTATTTGATGCAACAAGCATGATGGGTGCGCCATTGGCGCGGATTTTATTCATGCTGCGAGGGGGATGCGCCAAAGGGAAAAACAGAGTTTTTTACATAGTTTAGCCTCTCCTTTATCCTTTCTAAGATTGTTTGGGAAATAAAATGGTTAATCCAAAGGGATTCAGACCATGCTTTTAGAAGAACTTCCTCTACCAGCAGATCTGGAAAGAGGGGGAGGGAAAAAGGAAAGACAGAAAAAGGGAGGGGCTAGATCGAAATTTCAATACTTCCAAACTACAACCAGACCACCAAGCACACAAAGAACCAAAAATGTAAAACGCACGAGAGAAATAAGAACCTCTTACCTGGATAAATAGTGAGAAACATGCAACGGGTCCACAACGCGTTGAAAATGACGAGGCGGGGTTCGTGTGCTCAAAGCGTTGGAAGCCACGGATCTTTGCCAGCTCAATCTTATATATCCCAAAGTCTTTATGTCAAGAATCTTCCATTCTTCATCAGTCATCATCATAGGTCTAGACTTCTCATCCAACATTAAATACAAATCTCTTTGATACGATAATCCTCATTCTCGCATCTTTCATAATTGATAATTTCAACCGTCAAATTTCTCTACCTTGTATTTCTTTTCTTTTTCCATTATTGTAGCTTCCACTCAATCAAAAAACCCTCGTGAGTAAATATGTCACCACATAAAAGCCTTAAACAAATATTTGATACCGTTATTGGGGTTATCATGTCGGTTGTACATAGAATATATCAAATCTAAGCATACATGAAAATAAAAGAGGATATTCTACCGGAAGAAATATATAAAACAAGATACATAAATCAACACCAGATTTAACGTGGTTCATCCAGTGTGGACTACATCCACCAAGAAACAAACCAATCTACTATCCAAAGTTGTGAAAAGATATACAATGAAGATTTACAATCTTCCACACCTCTCGATGTTCAAGTACATTATTTCTATCAAGCTTTTGCTTCATCACCAAGAATTGTCTCTTACCAACCTTTTTGGTGTTCTTTCGATTCTTTTTAATTCTCTTACTTCTAAACCATATCTTTTATGATTATATATTCATTTATAGACTTAGGAACTTACCCATGTAATTACAATTAATAAATTTATATTTTAATACTAGAAATAGATATAATTCCCAAGAGTTATTAAAAACTTCGTCGCACGGTAATCGATGCGGTTATGCCTAACCGTTGTTGGTTCCTTACTTTCTTGACCGATGTTGGTCATACTAGACCGATGTCATTCTATCCTAACCAATGTCGGTCTATCCTTAACCGATGTCGGTTACTATATTTTCCAACAAGTTCCAATTGCATGCTAAAATGAAGTAATTGAGGTCCACAACTCAACATGCAAAGCTTTAAATACGTCATTTGATGTGGCTGCAAGCAACAACAGGTTCTATAATTGTGATAGGTAGAGGAATAGGTGCTAAATCTTCTAAAAAGGGAATTGAAGGCCTTGGTGCTAATTTTCCAGCTTGAATAAGACTATTTTTAGCTTTGATGGTGATATCATAGGCTGCTGGGAGCGTATCTCCTCCCATAGACTGAATCATAGTATAAATATCACTATTTAATGCCATAAGATAATAAAGAAAAGTGTTATTATTTCGACGCTTGACACTTGCTGGAATTATTTCCCATGTTCTAGCAAAATGGATGTTGAAACTAGACATAAATTCATTAAGATCCATTTTAATGATAGACAATTGTTCTATGAGGATAAATGATCTTAATCATCTTGAAATTGTTTCATAAATTTATCACCTAAGTTGTCCCAAGTTTTATGCATCCAGTCTCTAGATTTCTATACCATTGCATGCCTATTCCTTTGAGGGATGTGGGTATGAGTCTCAAAGCTGCATCTTCATGAGTAATATTATGGACTACACATATGGTCAGCAAAGATCTTTGACATGCTCTATAGGTGTAACCTAATTTTCACCCGTGAATGATGGAAAATTTTTCATGGCGGAATTAGGGATGTCATGGTAAACCGGGATCACTAATTGGATGCCATTAGTAAAGGTCAAAAAAAAATTTGGTTGTTGAATAGTCATTTGAAAAACTAGGATGATGATAGAGAAATTGATATGTGGTGAAGGAATATCAAGAGGGTTGTCAAAACAAGCTCTATTATAAGGTAAAGTAATACCAACTCTTCTCCTCCTACCAGAATTCAAAAGTAAAGAAACAAACTTGGGAGGAATTCCTCTTACCACCGATCTTGTAGTCACTTTAGGCATGGAACATTCGCAATACTAGTCTGAAATGAGCTTTCATGAGTCGCCAAAAGATATTAAAATATTTAGAATAAATTTCTACAAACTTACTATCCTAAAAGTAACTTTTATCTATTGTAAATTTTTCGTAAATGCCTCAGTAACTTTCATGCATATCTTATTCGTGCTCCCACTGTGCATGCCAAAAACTATTATCTCTCAAAAGTGCACCCTATAGAGAGATCATTGTAGGTGTTATAAGATTGCAAATTATATCTCTCTTTCATAGATACAATGGAAACACCTTAGGTCCTGTGGGTATACCTATCTTGAGGTGAGTCTCCAGTATCAAGTCTGGTTCCCATCGGTGTATCCTACACTAATTTATGGGGTTTAAGGGTAAAAGATGACTATAACTTGTATGAGGGATTTGAATGAGTATATACATAATTGATATGTGAAAGAATTCTCGATGCACAAATAAACAGTTTTCTACGTAATGTTAAGGGAAAAATACTTCGAGGTATTAAGGGAAAGTATTACAACAATACTATTAATCTAAACATGCACATTAATATCATGTAGAAATTACTGAATTTGCCATGAGACTAAGATAATTAACCAGGAATTTGTGTTCACAAGATTAATGGAAACATACACAAGACTACAAATGATTGGAAAGGCAGAAAATATTTCACATTCGGAGGGAAAAATGGCAAAAATTACTTCAACACTCAAGTATCTAAAAATTCCTTGTTTGTGATTTTCCAAGGCACACAATATATAGCAAAATAATTTCCCCCACCCTTCCTAAAAATAGATTAAGGCTTGTACTCACCCATGCATCATATTTTTATCCTTTATTTAATAATAGATAAAGGAATAAAAATAGAACATGCAATTACAAATAGGCATTAATAGCCTTGATTACATTACAGTAAAACTGAAGTTGACTGTTCTATTTTTAAGAAAATAAAGGTGAATAATTTGCTAATAATAAGTTTTCTTGCTTAGACAAGTCTCTTTCCTTATGCATGTGAATTTGTCCTCTTGTCTATTTTGTCCTCTTGTGAAGGCATGCAAAATACTCTTGTGCAAGAACAAAATAATTACAATAATTGTAATATTTTCAAAGTAAATCATCTATTGTAGGGACCACTTGTCCATGTGCACATGCTTCCTTTTCTCTCTGCAGTATGTGGGGCCACCCTTGCTCCTCACCATTAGTCTTCACTAGTTTGGCCACTCTTGTGGACTTAGAAAATTACCATGGTTTTGAATAATATAAGGCACTTTGAAAAAGGGGCAAAACATTACATTCGGCCACCTTTAAATACACATAGCCCACTATATGGTCTGCCACCTTTGATTATATTGCATGGTATATTTTTTCAGCTTTTGCAATTTGGATAACACTTGGTGACTAAGGCTTAAACCTACCTTTTGAGTGATCATTGTTGGTATGATGGTGGTCGGCACCTTTTGATTATTGGTTACATAGACTATGGTTAGACTTATAAAATTCAATATGCAATGATTATTTTAAAACATGAGGCTGGTCCCCTTTGCACGATGACTCACCCCTCCAATAGTTGGTCGGTGGCATGACTAACTCAGGTAGAGTTGCTTTGATAATAGTGATTAATTCCCGAATGTTGATCTCTGTCCTTGATGAATTCAATGTTGTTGATCTAAAACTGTAGTTAGGGTTTCTAACACTGCATTGAATGTGGCCGGTGGGAACTGACTATGATGGTTTGCATTGAATAATGGAGCTCAATCTTCAGCCTTTGATCTTCGTACCTGTTGAATTTGGACCATTTGATTACTAACTCTAGGTGAGTTAGGTTAAGTTGTGGTTGAGGTAGGTGAGTTAAAACAACTCAAACCCTATTCTTTGGTCATTCCTTCTCTCGCAGAGCAAAGCGTGAAGCCATGGAAAAAAATTTAGATCATCATCGATGATGCTTTGTGAGCTTGGCTTCTCATGGAATCATTCTCTATGTTTTGAGGAACTCTATTTGAAGTTTCTTTTTCATTATGGGTTACGTGATGGAGACCGAGGGTTCTTCTTTCACTTTATTTTTGTTTCTTGTGTTCTAGGAGCTCGTTTTCACGCCATTTGTTGTTCGATTCTACTTGGCTTCAAGATGGGTTTTCTCTATTCATACTTGGAATGTTTTTGAACGGCTCAGCCATGGTCGTGATTTTTTGAGCCTGAACTAGCTCTAGACATTATAACAAGGTAAGTGACATTTGAATCCTGGTTTGAGCCAAATTTATCGTCGATGAGTGTTTTGATTTTTCTACATAATGTGGTCCATTTAACCTCTACCACCATTAATGAGTTCGAACCTCTCTACTTTTTTGGAAGCTTGAATCTTGGTCACTCTTGCCTAAGAGTTCTGGAGGGTTCGTATATTTTCATTTTAATGACTTCAGTTTCTTGGGGAAAAAGAATGATCACCATTTCTTGGTTAGGCCCTCTGTAACTTTGAGGGTTGTCGTGAATGCTGGAAAAGGTGAGCTTCTATCTTCGAACATGAAAATTATCTCATTTTCACTATTTCTGTGACCATGCATATACTGATACTTTTCCATTTCTTACTTTTGAAACCTGTCCCCTATGCATAAATGGTTTTCTGAGCTCGATTGGATCTGCATCTTTCTGAGATCTGAAGCTTCGTCATTTTTTTGACTTGACAACTGCATATTGTTTGGTGAGTTTTGTTTCTTACTCTGATTCCTCACTACCCATTAATGGGTCTTCATTCATCGGCCAAGATCTGTGCTTTCTTATGGGCCTGGTTTTTGTGCACTTGAATATGGTCATCATTTATTGAGATCATTCGAGCTCGAATTCTCTTTCTCGTAGTGTTTCAGTGATCCCGTAAAACTATGGAAAACTTTCTAGGTCTGCATTATCTTTGTACTTGACTTCTTTATTTGACCACTGTAGCCATGATATTTGTCTAGAGATTTAGCAATATACATTCATTCTTGACTATATGTCACCATTATTTTTGACTCAGAGTGTCATGAATGACTGTTACGTTATGAACTCATTGTCATTTTCCTAGCTCGAAGTGGGTTTGCTTTCTGATACCTAGTTGATGTTTTGATATTCCATTCACTTGTGTATTAAAACATGAAGTACTTGATTTAGTTATAATCAAAGCTTGTAGCCTAAAAATATCAATTAGACACTTGAATGTTTATCATTTGTTCAACTATAAAACATGAAGCTTCATAGTATTCTTTCCTAGGACTTGTTAATTGTATTACAAATATCATTTCTATTATCGCAACCTGATTTCTAATGCTTTTTTCTTTCAAACTATACCTTGAGTTTATCACTATGCACTATATGATAAATCTTCCTTGCAAAAATAGTTTTACTTCTTTCATACGATAGCATCTCTGTGATTCATACTTGCTTTATTAAAAACTGAAATCATAGAAGGGATATACTTGTAAGATTACTTCAAATTTCATGTTATTCAGTTGTTAAGCTATAAAGAATGCTCCAAATACTTCAATCTAATGACTGAAAATGCAGTCCATTTCTTTTCTGCATTATATATTGTATTTCCTTTTATTACAGCTCTGATATGTATGTTGGAAAAGTCGTAAATGTCCATTTTACATGGCGAAGCCCTGTCACAAAATTTCCTCGAATCCTCTTTCTCATTCTATTTCAGTTGTAATCCTTTCTTTCCAGTTAACTTCAGCTTCTTGAAATCTGATTCTTCTTCTTTAGTTGCAATCTAAAAACGTACTTCTATTTTCCAGTCTCTCTTTTGCTACTGTAACTTCTTCCATTTATAGGACAGTTACTAAAACTTGAGTTGCATTCTTCCTTCATTCTAGCATGTACTTATGACTTATCTATTTTATGCCATAGGATAGGAGTCATTGAAATTTGTAATCTTTGTTTATAGTGAAAGACTTTATTTATTTCTTCTTGGCTACAACCTGTACCTACACACTTAAGAAAATAGTTAGAAAATATTTAGGCTTTTTGGCCTCTCTTATGTCCATGGTTTTCTTTTCTTCTCTCTCCTTCTTTCTAAGTGAGTAAAACATGTATGCAGTTTGATCTTCAAGTAAACTATATCTCTTGTTGTTAAGAGATTCATATGCACAAATTAGGACAGTATAGGAATATGGATTGATCCCTGAGCTCGTAACTGATGATTTCCCTCTTTTTTTCTTTTCAGGTATAATGACTTCTACAACGAAGATGAAGAAGGAACAAAGATAGAAATGGAGATGTCTCAACCAAAGAAGAAAACCCCAAGGCAATGATGGGTTCACTCATACTCCTTTATTTTCTTTTTCATGCATGTGTACCTCTTATTTTAGTAGCTATACTTTACTTTTGATTACATCCCCTGACTTGTGTGGGAGACACTTGAGAATTACTTATGAATAAAACGTTGAATTCTTAAAATGAGTTGTGTATTTATTTCTCCATTTCAGCAATCTATATGAATTGTATGATGAACTAAACAACTCAAGTAATATAATTGAATGTCTTAGTCGGGAAGGAAACCGACATTAAAGAATACTTGTAACATCTAGTAATGAACTCGATTTCTACAATCGCACTTATGTTTGATGTTCCAAAACTTAGTATCTCATCTATTATGCAATGGATGTCTTCATCAAGACAACATAGCTGTCCTTCTGGGCCTTGTGTTATTTTGTTTAAGATAATCATGGAATTAAAAACTATGTGATTTGTTACATTTTGTTACGAAAAACATAGCTGCAGATTTTATGTAATCATTAATTAATTCAATAAGTAACCATATTCTCTGAAGGATACTCCCGTAGTTTAGGTATACTTCACCAATGCTATCCATCATAACAAATTTTTGAGTTGCCCATTTTTGTACAAGTGCAAAAATAGTCAACAGTAACATCACTCTTCATTGATTCATCCAAACTAGAAAATAAATCTAAGTTACTTGACATGTGATTACTACAACCAAAATCAAAATACGATACATCACATGAGACTTTCCTTTAATGAATTGTCTTGAATAGGTAATAAATAAGGTATTTCTTCAGCAATCCTTGTGCATGCAATAAACATGGATCTTGGAGTAGAGATTCCAACCTGATTTTGATTCTTCCTATTCTGATCATACAATTTTTTTCTTGCAATCTTAAGCATAGTGTCCATACTTCTTGCAATAATGACATTTAATAAGATACGTATCTTATCTATGACTAAAAAACTTGTTATGATTTTGTTCTTGACTCTGTCCTCTTCCACTTGAGTTCGATGAATTTATGTTCTATCCTCAAGATGAAATTCTTCCTCTTCCTCTAGGGTTGAACTTTCCTCTTCATCTTCCACGAATTATTAATTTTTGAGATGCAAAAGATTGATCTACAACTCCATGTGATATTTTTAACGCTTGTTCATAATTTATTACTAATTCATGCAACTCATCAATTGAAAAATGGCTTATATCTTTAGTTTATTCAATAAAAACTACTAATGGAGAAAATTGCTTAGGAAAAATCATAAGAAATTTTTCAATAATCCTTCTATCTTCAATAGTTTCTCCATGGGATTTAATTTGATAGACTAAGAAAATTACAAAAGTAAAGAATGATTCTATAGAATATGAATCTTTCATTGACATTTTTCAAAATATCTTCGACATAACTATAGTTTGGCAGTTTTTAATTTCTCCTTACCATGATACGCAACTTGGAGAGTGTCCCATGTGGTTTTTCTTGATCGTATGTTGTCACTTTTGGAAAGATGCTCTCATGCATAGCTTGATGAATATATAAAATATTATTTTCATCTTTATTTTGTAATTACTTCAAATTATCTTCATCCTGTCTATGGAAGGGCAATATACACCCTTGCATCTACGGGCTCTGTGTACCCCTTCACAACAAATTCCCACACATCCTAGGATTTGAATAGCACATTCATGGTTCTTGACCAATACTCGTAGTTATTTCCATTAAACTATGGTGTCTCAGATACCGAATGTAGAAGTCATCGGTTACTTATTAATTTAATAACATGTTAGAAAATAAGGCTCGATACCAATTCATAGAAATAAAGTATTCTTAAACAACTAATAACCAAATAAATTTCAAAGTAAAACATAAATAAAAATAGAGTTTTCAATTAAATCAACAAGATTGTGCATAATCTGATGTATTCATTCTATTCTATTAGAACTTCAACTCATTGATTTTAGACCTATTCATGTACAACACTATTATTCAGCTACATTCAACGTACAACAATTATGATTTCTCTTGAAATATAGAAAAATCTTCTCCTAAATTTAACTTCAAACTACTCCGAATGATATTTCTAAAAATATAACCCGGAGTAAATTTTATGCATGTTGTACATGCTTACAAAAAAATTATTTTGTTTTATTTATATTTATCTTTTCCTAATAATAGAACTGAAATGGACTTTTCAACTCATGCTAAAATAAACTCAACTTTCCTAAACATACTATACGAGAAATTACATGCACATATTCCAACAAGTTTTAGCTAAAAAGGAGTCTAATTCTACTTTTCTTCTAATTGTTGTAGGAATGTATATAGGTTATTTTATATTAAGAAGTCAATTTTATTTTTTTGGTTTAAATATTACCTTTCCCATGTAAATGAATATTATTATTTAGTTGAATAAAAACAACCCGCTCTTATTTTCGTTAAAATAAGTCTTCTTACTATACTGATTAGATTAATCAATCTTGGGCATAAAACTTTTATAGTATCAAAGAAAGGTTGATTTAAGTGTAATCTTTGTCAAGCGGTGAGGTAATATTATATATCTTTCACAGTTATTTTTTTATTTCCATGTTCTTATATATGGCTGCAATATCATCTACATCAGACACACGTTTGATAGATAGATTCAATGGAGAATTCTTCAGTTTATAGAGCTATAAGATAACCATGATTTTGAAGGAAAATTCACTATGGGAAGACATAAAAGACATAGATATAAAACCCACATCTCTAGTTAAATCATCATAGAAATGCATTATGAAGGATGAAAGTGAACTGTCTTTTTTGTTTTCAATCTAGAAAATTTTGCTACATAAAAAGTAGCATATGATAAGAAGAAAATTCAATATGAGATAAACAACATGACAAAAAAATAAACGATCTATTGAAATCTCCTACTAATGAAGTGCAAGAATGAGAAATAATATTGACACATGTAAATAAAATGAAATAAATGTTATACCAAATTTAAGATGTTGGATCACGAGATAGAAGAATAATTGAATATTGTTATTGTTACTTGTGAAAGGATCTCGCTACATAACAAGTTGCATATGATAAGATGAAAATTCAATATGAGATAAACGACATGACAAAAAAATAAATGATCTATCGAAATATCCTACTAATGAAGTGCAAGAATGAGAAATAATATTGACACATGTAAATAAAATGAAATGAATGTTATACCAACTTTAAGATGTTGGATAACAGATAGAAGAAGAATTGAATATTGTTATTCTGATGCATAGTTTGATAGAATCTTATTGTAATGGTGTTCTCTACATCAATAATCAATGAAAAATAAAATGGCATGATCATGTTAATATTTTACCGCAGGAGGAGACAAGGAAGAATTCGTCTTAAGAAAAGAAGGATGGATATGCTTCCTCATTGCAAATACAAAGAAGAAAGTATTTTCTTCAAAGGAGTAGAAGCCCAATTTATTTTTTTTGAAATATACACATCTGATTCCAGCAATCAATTAAAAATTAAGAAAAAGTTTCCTTACTACTAGAATAATTGACATACGAGAGAGGAGGATTGCTGGAAAAATATTGTAGACAATGTGAATCAAAATAAGCATGAGGCAAATTTTGTTAAAGAGGAAAATTCATCTCTTTTGATGGCCTCTTCAACACCTATAAAGGGTGCACTAAGTGATTGGTACTTAGATTCTGGAGAAACAGAACACATGACATCCAAGAAGGATTGGTTTATTAATATGACCAAAATTTCAAAAGAAATCAGACTTGGAGATGATAGTGTTAATATTGTTATAGGTAAAGGCACCATTACGGTCATGTTACCAAATAAAGGTAAGAAGAAATTTAGTGATGTTTTTATGATCTTGATATTTATCATAATATTCTTTCAATAAGTAGATTAAAAAAATTGGTCTTAAAGTTTTGTTTGATCAATCAAGTTGTCTTTTACTTGATGAACAAAAGCACATAGTTGCCAAAGGAAAGAGACTATGTACTTTATGTGAATTTGAGTCGGCTCCTAATGATGGGCATTATTTTATTTTAATTGGTACTAAAATTGATTCTCGAGATTTGGCATCATAGGCTTGGTCATTTGAATTTCAAAACCATGCAAGAGATGAATACCAGTGCATCAACAATTGGTCTCAAGTTTGAAAAAAATGCAAAATTAAAGTCGTGTGAATCTTGCGCTCTTGGAAAGATGACGAGGACTCCATTTCCCAAATCATCAAACAATAGAGCAGTGGAAGTTTTGGAACTCATTCACACTAATATATGCGGCCCAATGTCATTAAATTGATTTGGGGGTGCAAGGTATGTAGCAACATTCATTGATGATTATTCTAGGAAAGTTGATGTATTTTTTTTGAAGAAGAAATCAGATATATTTGATGTTTTCAAAGTTTATCACAAGAATGTTGAAAATCAAACTGGAAAGAGGTTAAAGGTTCTTTGAAGTGACAATGATTTTTAATATACTTGTAAAATATTTCAATAGTATTGACAAGAACATGGAATTTTGAGACATTCAAAAATTCTATATAATCCTAAAAAAATGGAGTGGTTGAAAGGATGAATCACACATTAGCAAAATGTGCTAGAACTATGTTAGAAGATAGAAACATTCCTGCAACTTGTTTGGACTGAAGATTTTTCTACTGTTGCTTATATTCGAAATAGAGTTATCTCAAAGGCTCTAAATGGTAAACATATAAAGGAATTTTGTTCTAGTAATACATATAAATTGTAAGATTTAAGAGTATTTAGTTCAATTTTATGTCATTTATTTCTCACAAAAAGATAACAAATTTACATTCAAAGAGTCATCTAGCCATTTTTATTGGATATAGTCAGGAATCAAAGGCTTATAAATTGTATAATCCAAATAAAAATCAGGATTTTGTTAGTAGAGATGTTAAGTTTTTTGAAGATTCATCCCTACAACAGTCCAATTAAGTTCAACAACATGATATACTTGATTTACAAATGGGAGAAGAGCCTTATTCTACAACAGATTTTGAATATGATTCTCTAAATGAAATAGAGGAGGAGAATCCCAATGAAATGAAAATGGAAGAGGAACCAAAAATCAAATTGATAAGAGTTTCATCTATTTATACAGAGTAAAATTTTCCCACCATGTAGTAGGAAGCCTTCCTTGAAGGAAATTTATAATGCTCATAATTCATCTTCTTGTCTTATATGTTTTACTACTTCTATATAGATGAATAATTTACTTAAAGATTGTAATTCTACAAATGTTGAACAATGGAAAGAAGCAATGGATTTAGAATATAAGGCTTTGATGAAAAATATGACTTAAGAAGAAAAACTATTGATTGCAAGTGGATTTTCAAGCAAAAACTCAAATATGATGGAAGCATTGACAGGTTTAAAGCACGTCTTGTAGCACGTGGTTTTTCACAAATTGAAGGTATTGATTACTTTGAAACATTTTCCCTATTGTTGGATGAATTCGGTAAGATTTTTCCTATTCTTCCAATTGAGTTAGATTTAGAACTGCGCATGAATTAGATGTGAAAAGTGCATTTTTAAATGGTGAACTTGAGGAATATATTTATACATGACGTATCCCAGATGATATATCACATCCAAATTTAAAATAAATGTATGCAAGATCAAGAGGTGATTATATGGTCATAAGGATTCAGGAATCACCTTGTTACATCTATAAGAGAATGGATCGATACATTCTTGCAAAAACTTTAAAATAAGGTCACTGATGACAAAATTTATATGAAGATGGAAAACTAGTGGTTTGTTATTCTTGCTTTATATGTAGATGATGTAATTATAATCAATAGTAATTTGTCATTCTTAAAAAACACTAAAACTGTGTTGTGTGTTGAATTTGAAAAGGTAGATCGTCAAGATCTATACTATTATTGGAATCATAATAAATCGTGATAGAAAAGAAAATAAATTACATGTAAGTTAGAAGAGACTTGTAGAATAAATTCTAAAACGTTTTAACATGTTGGAATGCAATCCAGTAGCAACCCCAATGGAAGCAACTTTGAAGTTGTCAACATAGATGTGTCCCAAAACAGAACAGGAAAGGAAAGAAATGGAAAATGTTCCATATAAGAATTACATCCGAATCCACATGTATTATATGGTATACAAATGACCTCGTTAGCTTATGTAATTATCTCTTTGATTCAATACACGGTGAATCTAGGATTGAGAATTGGACTATAGTTGAAAGAGTATTAAGGTATGTCAAAGGTACCTTAGACTATGGTATATGTTTTGAAAATCATAATGATGCATTTTTCCTAATAGGGTATTGTGATTTTAAGCTGTGGAGGATATTTTGAGATGATAAAATAAACCACATGGTACTATTTTATGTTTAGTAGTTTTTCTCGTGTCATACAATAACAAGAAACAATCTTCTACAACACTCCCTAAAGACCGAGGTAGAGTATATGGTGTTATGTTTCGGAGCCTATTTTCATGTTAGAGTGTGGTACACCTTATATGTGTTACACTTGGTTATTTTTATGGCGGTCCCACTCGCGCCGAGTGGGTCGGGGGTTTGGGGCGAAGCCCCAAGCAAATTTTCGTGGGTGGTTTATTAACCCATGGGTAATGGGTAACCGTTATGGGCTGTTTTTGGGCCCATGGTTTTCGGTCTTTTGCCCATTATTTTGATACCCACGTTTTTTTCCCTTGGTTTTGATACCCACGGTTTTTGTATCAAACTGATTAAGCAAATTGTCTATTTATATGGTCTTATGGATATGATAGATGTACAATAAAATGTATTACAGATGTGTTTTGAATTCGGGTGTGAATTCTCAGAGTTTGTTGAGCATAGCTCCAAATGGATCTGGGTATTGTATTGAGAGAGTGGTGGCTTGTAATAAAATCTGAGCAAGTGATTCTTGGTGGACGTAGCCCAAATTGGGTGAACCATGTTAAATACTCGTCTCTTTGTGTTGTGTTATTTTATTATGCAATTTTATTTGAGATCTGTAATAGCTTACGCATATTATTTTCTCTTTGTTGTGATTCTCGTGAGGGATTATTTCACATATTTTATCCCTTATTTCCTAACATATGGTAGCATCTAACACATCAAAGGAAAAAATATAGTTTAATAAGTTAATGGAAGATTTGGTATCTAGAAAAAACAAACCTATGAGGTTACTTTGTGATAATCAAATTTGCATTAAGATTGCTAAGGATCCAAAATACCATGACTGAAAAACAAACATTGGTATACAGTACCATTTTATTTGGGATCAAGTGCAGAATGATCAAATTGCAATGGAGTACTGCTCTACAGAAAATATGGTTGCAGACATATTTACAAAGTCATTACCCCAAGTAAAATTTGAAGGTCACAAATTTCATATACAAGTGTAACCAATCAAATAAACTTAGAGAAAGAATTTTAACAAAAATCTTATTACTGATCAAAGTCTAGCTATTGTATAAGTTTTATTTAAATATGATTCCAATTGTAATCCATTTATAAATGATGTAGGAGTGTATATATGATTCCTTTCTATTAGGAAATCAATTTGTTTGTGTTAGTTTGCATAGTTATTTATTTATTATTGATAAATGGTTTTGAAGGGATCATATGCCAAGTTACAAAAGGGTCCAATGGCTATACGAAACCTGAAAACCAAGTGGTTTTTGACAAGTGGAAACCACACCCCGAGAGGTAGGCCTACGAGCTAGATATAACAATGAATAATAAAGGAAGAGGATAGGATGCCAAAATGAAGCCAAACAACAACAAGAATGCAACAAAATAACAACAGTAGCATAGTAACACAACAATAAACAAATAAAAACTTGTGCGAAAAAAGAAAAACACGAGAGGAACGATGGGACATAAGAATATAAAAACATCTCATAGGGGAAACATGATTCTTGACTGGTTTCTTCCTTTTGTGCATTGTTTTCCATCCTTGAAACTATTTAAGCTCAATCACAACACCTCTCGAATGTATGCAACTTGATGGGTTGAAAATGTTCGTGTGATTGCACAACAAGGAGCTTTTAACAAACTGTGGGACTTTATAATAGGGAAAGCTCTCCGGATGAAGGTAGGTTCCTATTCCTCTATTATGATGCATCCATCCAAATTGTAGAGGATCTACCCTAAAATCTACTCTAACTTGCCAAGGAGACAGGGTTAAGAAGATTACAATAAATTAAACCTAAACTAAAGAGGTGATGCACCAAAGGAATGTTGAACACCTTCTTTGCCATTAAACACAAACCATTTAAAATGTAATACAACCACCATGCATAGATAACTAGGATTGCAATGAGAGATCAAGAAGATGTAATGAACATAAGAAAGGGTTGAAAATCATCCAAAAACTTTTATTATTGCTCCAAATATTTGATACTGATGCATTACAATGGCCAAGAGGAAAGATTGCATTTACAGTTTAGATGGGAGGTTTGATCTCCACAAATTCACTTATAGATGAGAGAAGAAGGGAGGGTACAAAGAAAAAAATGTCCCCCTTATAGAAATTCCCTCCTTACAATATATTGGAAGAATAATATAAGGATATAGAAGAATTTGAAATCTTGCTTCAACCACCCTAGAATGCATTGAATTCACCTACAACAATTATGGGTTCCACTACAAAAGCCATATCCCCATGTACTATTCCTTATTGGCAAAGAAAGGAAACCCATAATTCATCATTGTGGTAGGTGAGTAACCTCAAACATCTAAAAAATGGTGGACTATTATGTAGAGGAGACTATAAGCTTTCCAAAAAGTCCTTTCTTGTGAAAATACAAGCTCCTAGTCAAACGTTATGGCCATCTAAAGATTAGGGTGCCATATTGCATTAATGACGAGTGGTTAACTCTGTTTCTTTGGAGTCTATAATTGCTTACAACATCAAAAATCCCAAAAATTCAGACCTTTGGACATTTTGACTTTGGAGGTTTAGTTACTATTCATCGCTTGATCCCGCGTGAGATCTCAAAACTCGAAACCCGAAAGTCCAAAATTTTAAATTTTTAGAATTTTGAAACTTTTCCTTTCAGATTTTTTTCACTATTCATCACTTAATCTTGTTGAGATCTCAGAAAATTTGAAACTTGAAAGTCCAAAATTTTGTATTTTTAGAATTTTGGAACTTTTCCTTTTAGAAAAATTTTCACTTGTTCATCGCTTGATCCCACCTTGAGATCTCCAAACTTTAAAACCCAAAAGTATGAAAAATTGGATTTTTAGAATTTAGGAAATTTTCATTTTTCGACATTTTTCGCTTAATGCCGAATTCCCAAAGTCCAAAAACTTTGAGATTAGGCCTCCATTCTTTTCCCTTGAACTCTGATATCCTTCGACATTGCCTTGGGTATTCATTTTCTGACCATGCATTTCCAATTGACAAGCCTGCCTATAACTTGACTATCCAATCCTAAAATGTAAGCTCATATGGCTAAATGAATTCCTCCTTCTTCTCGGTGTGCAAGGTCATGTTTATTCAATTTTACCTGAGGGGAAAAATTGGATAACAAAAATTTCCTCAATACAAAGGATTACCTCAATAGGATTACCTTCGTATTCCGGTGGATGAGACCAAGTTTTGTTTAGTACTTTTAGTTCAAATCTTGTAGGTAGATTTTTCGATGTATTCAATTCAACTTGGATCTTGCCATAAGTAGTGTGGGTGAATAGAATAGTTTGAGAGTCAATGAAAAACATATTTCCCACAAGATTTCTAATCGAGATCGAGAGTATCGAATCTAGAAGCTGAGGGAAGGTGGGGCACCCTAATAAAAATAGGTTTCCTAGAAAAGCATTCAGTTTTTGGGTTGAAAGAGGGGAGCCAAGGTTTGATGAGTAGGTAATGTGATTTACATACCCATAACTTAGATGTTATGGTATTTTTATTATCTGTTGAAGAAAAACTACAACAAAAATTCCTTTTATGTAAGGGTATAGATCTAATCTTCTATCAATGAGTGGGGTCCATTGTTTGGATTTCCAAGCATGTAGGATGACAAGATGCAAAAAAAGCCTCTCGAATCTACAAATTAGATCATGCTCGTGAGAAAAATCTCTAATTGAAAAAATTCCTCCCCAAATGTGATCTTGGGCATAGTGTCGGTAGGGGGAATGGTCGATCTTTCTCCTTTCACCACTTATTTGAAGGATCTAGCACCAAATATGTGGCCACAGATTCCTAAACCCACAACAAATACATTTGTAAATTTATAGCCTCCTCTAAACATGGTGTTTCTAGGGGAGATAGAGTCTGTTGGTGAAATAATTTTTTGATTGGGAAAATTAGTGAACTCTCAACAACAGTGTGTGAGACTAAGTCCCTCTGCTTTAATGGGGAAGTTCCATTTATTGAAAACAAATAAATGAAAATTATATAAAGTAATATTTTGGATGGCATGAAGAGTGGGGATCACACACGGGAGTACTTCACTAAACCCGTGGAAATTTTTGTATTCAATATAAGAGAAGAAAATCGTTCGGTGAGAGACATGGGAGACAAAACATTGAAAGATATTTTAATCAACAAATAGCATAGCAGATTTTTTTCATTAAAACAAAAACATTTCACTTACAATAAATGAGAAGAAACTATTTTCAAAGAAAAGAGGAACAATTAACAAGAAACACAAAGTCTTATGGTATAATATTGCACAATTTACAATGCTCTGAAGTACAAGTTAAGATGGAGATAAAATAGTAGCAAATGAGGAAAAGAGGAAATAAAGGCACTAAATTTTTTAAATACGGTGATAGTTAGTAAACAAGTATTAACCATTTCCTCGAAATGAGCATGCCATTCATATTTATAGTGAAAAGACTAACTTTTCATCTCCCCCACATGACCTTTGACCTTCATGACTATTGGCTTTTCGAATTCTGACCTTTGGTATTCTGTCACCATCGTGACCTTTCAAATTCCCATACATCATCAGTTTTCTTATTACTGAATGGTATACCATTTTTCTTGTTTTCATCCACCAACACATTCTTCTTCTTCTCAGGTGTCATCAAAATCTTTTTGTTCATGTTTTTCGTCAAAATCTTCCTCTCAGAAGTCATCAAAATCTTGCTCTCGGAGGCCATCAGAATCTTCCTGTTCTTGGACAACATCAAATTATTGTTCTCGGATGGTAGTAAATCCATTTTTTTACCATTCGGTAACACTTTTTCTAGGTTTTGGCCGGTAACCCCATAGACCTATATCTGAGGAAGCCCCCTCCCCTCTATATCTATATAAATATATTAAGAGCACATTTGTGTTACCAGTAGGTAAAACATTGGTATCACAGGAGAAAATGTTTGTTTCTTCGTTTGGGGTCAAAAATTAACAAATATTGGTTGTATAATATATGAAAAATTATGGAAAAGGGATAATGAATCCAATGATAATATTAAGAACATAAAATTATTTCTTCATCATGTTTTACCCAAATTTCCACTTTTACCTTGAGGTGTGTGCCACTAAACTGAGTGATAGGAAGAGTTTATGATCACCATGAACTAACACATCATATGGGATATGAAGAGAACTAAATAAAATTTCATTTGATATTTGGTTAGGCTCTAAAATATTCATGATTCTCCTCTGTTGGTGTCTCATCATGTTAATCGGTTGCTACGCCAATATCCTCAAACCTTATGGACAAGTTACAATTTCAAAGCTTTGGTATCGCACTTTGTCAGATTATTTTCCACCTCTCAAAATTCCTGAAATATTTCCTTGATGATTCCAACATGAAGTAGGATATTTTATCTCTCCAATTCCTAGGGTATGAGATTCTAACTCTTTACAAGGCTCCTAAAACTCTTCAAACAAGGTGACTATCTTGTTTAGAACATGCATTTCCCAATACCTTACTCATAAAGAACCTGATTTAGTATAACTTGTTCCTAAACCTTTATTTTCTTCTAGAACTTTCCTAAAATTCCTTAAATGATCACTTAACACGTCGAGAACACTACTTGGAGGCATTAGATATTCTTGGTACATCCCGGGATGTGCCTTGGAATTGCCAAAAGTCTTAAAATAGGACTTTTTGGGCCTCTGGGAGAAACTCTTTCAAGATGAACCAAAATGAATCTATGAATTGTCTCTTGTTAACTAATCTACACATGAAACATACTTTAAAAATCTAGTTATTACATCCCTCTAGACCATGATGGGGTTTATCTAGTCAAATATTGGGTGTAGGGTAGCTTCACATTACCCGATTTAGGGATTTTTGAGTGTGAGCTTGATTTCCATGGACAAAATTTAAACCTTTTATGCTAGATATTTAGCATGAAAACAACTGGATCTAGCTTGGGGAATTTTCTTATATTAAACAAAGTGAACATGGGGCAAGTATGAATCTCTGAATCAAGAAACTAAAAGGACTAGTACGTTACCCATTAGGCTATATGAGTTATTGTAAAATAAGGGTGATATGAAAAAACTACCTTTATTAAGCACAACACAAGACCAAAATGAACACATGTCAGAAAGGGAAACACACACACACACACACACACACACACCTATATTCACCTATGGTACATGTGTGGGAAAACCATCGATAAATGAAGTATGTTTTCTCTTCAGAAGTTATCTTTGAATGCATAACATTGATGTTCCATGAATCCATTGACATGTACTAGGAAGCATCCTCCTTTTCTCAACTTCTTATGAAAGCCAATTTATTGCGTAACTTCCTTTATTTTTGGGAAAATATATCCTACATGATCCTTTTGATGCTTGATAGAATCCATCATGACAAAAATTTTAATGGGTTGAGAAAACAACACTAGATTCATCTTTTCATACTTCATGGTTCGTATTAGGAGTTAAAAGATGATTTGGGGATCTTCTATCTCTTCCGATACTCTTAACAATTCTTGGAGAGATTCTTCTTTTAAACATCAAAAAGTCTCGTCACAAATTGGTCTTTCTTCTTCCAACATGACATGGTAACAATAATATTCATCTTCAAATGAGAGTGAGAAGACCTCCTCAACATGGATAAACACATTGTTTGATTTTTTGTTCTAGAATTGATCAAGAATTCCATTTTCTCCTGCATGGCTTACATCATTTGATAATCCAGGGCTTCTCTCTAGCAACTTAAAATTTGTCAAATCTCCTTCATACTCAATACCCCATCGAAAAGGAATGCTTGGTCCTATAAGGAGAGGAATTTCATCTTCCTCTTCAGAAGCTATAAATTAGTTCCCATGTCCATTTTCTTGATAATGAATGGCAACTCTAGTATCTTCCGATTTGTGCAACTACCTTTGCATACTTAATTTTTCTTGTCGAAACAACCTTTTCATTTTTCCCTTGATTTGGAATATTTACTTAATACCATTCCATCTATATTTCTCCTCCCAAATTTCTACATAATTTTCTACTCAATAGCATCCCATATGAGGCCGAATGTCTACCACCAAGATAGTTAATACTACTTTATTTTCAAGAAAATCAGCTAAAGCAACTTGGGCATCCTTTATTCTTCCCACAAGTGGGACTTATTTGGTTTTTATAGAATAACACCATCCTTTAGCCCATGTCGGGTGATACTAAGAGAATTAGCTACTTTTATTGGCATCACATTTTCAGAAGCACCGAAGTCTATGATATAATTGTTCAATTGGTAGCCTCTAATCGAGAAGAGAAAGATAGAATGGTTCAACCTTGTCATAATTAGATGCACTTAGGGCTACCTTGTTTTGATATTATGGGTAATGAGGAGTTGGTAGTAACCTTTTGGAAGAGGGCGTGAAAAATTTGGGTGTTACTACTTTTGATAAACCAAACTAGTTTATCAAATTGTTCGGATGGTTCTGCAAATATTCGGACTCAAAAATTTGGACTTGGACATTTTAACATGATCTATAATATAAATAGAGGATGAAGAAAATGTATTTGAGGTGGTGGATTATTTGGAAGAAGACACTTCATTGGAAGCACAGGGCACTTTGCTAGTAGAGGCATACTTCGAAGATACTACGGGATTATTAGGTATCTCTAAAGTTTTGCTAGATACACTTACTTGCTTTGGAAATAACATTATAAACCTTAGGAGAATATGTTTCAACAAATGTAGGGTTAAGAGACTCATTTGTTTCATATGTTGTTATCTTGGTTGGCACAAGCTCTAGTTTTTCTTTAGGAGATTCCATACAAAAATGAAGTGCAACTCTTCGTTGATTATTTTATTAGTTGAAGTTTTCATGGGAGAATCGCATCTTTCTTCTTCTTAGGAGTAGTAAAAGAAGAACTTTGATTTTGGATTGAGAATGAGTGAACATCGCATTGGAGAAAATCAATGCATCCCCTTCTTAACTTTCATATCCGGATGAGTATTTATAATTCCCA
The DNA here is from genome assembly GCA_018340775.1 of Taxus wallichiana var. yunnanensis. Lineage (NCBI taxonomy): Eukaryota > Viridiplantae > Streptophyta > Pinopsida > Cupressales > Taxaceae > Taxus > Taxus wallichiana. The sequence continues at coordinate 872,519,209 of CM031237.1, read as the reverse complement.
ATCTAACCATAAATCAACTTCTTCAATTTCAACCCCATATTATTCATCATTATCATCATATTTTAAAACAATCTTATCTTTATCATCACCATGTTTATCAAAGGCAACATTTATAGGGGGATCCTATAAAGTAATTCTTTGAACTAGTGGGCCGATTATTTGTCTATTTATAAATTTCTTAGTTTCCTCTCTACTCACGGAAACTTGAGTGAATTGCTTCTTGAGAGACAAGATGTCATCATCCAAATTCTAAACTAATGAATATGTGGTACATGCATTTGATATTTGTCATTTCTCCTTACTAGGACCTTTCTTTATCTTCCTTGACATGATCAGATCATCCTCCACTTCAATTGCAATATTTTTTGCTTCATCCAAATCCATTGGTTGAGTTCTTCTTAGCATATAACTCACCTCAGGAAGTTGGGAATTTGTGAAAAAACTTAGCGTGTTATCTTTAGTAGGTCAATTTGCGGGAATATTGTAAAACAACCTATTAAACTTGGCCGCAAACACCCTCATTGGATCAAAGGGTTATTTCTTTAGTTTAGACCACTAGAACGATAGTGCATGATCATATTCTGCAGGTTTAAATATCTTTTTGAACTTGGTGTTCATTTCATTCTAGTTAGTTATCGATCTAGCGGCAAGTGGTAGAACCGGTCTACTACTACAACTTCGCAAAGATTCCATGAGAAGGTAGATTGATACATATTCATATCTAACTGCAAACACTCCAAAAGAAGTGATAAAGGATGCAATGTGGTCATCTTGATGTTGTTTCCCAATTCCATGAAACTCGGGAAAATTATTTTGCAACCATTTAGGTAGCTCATACAAAGGTAGGGTGAGAGCTAAAGGACCTGTATTTTTCGGGGTAGTAATGCTTGTAAAGCCATTAGTGGTTCTTCCTCTTTGGATTCTTCTTCTTCTTCTTCAAATCCTTCAAGAATGACTTTGATTCTTTCAAGATCTTCTTCAACCAATTCCTATTGTGGGGGCGTAGTTCAAAGGTTCAACCGCAACTTCATTAGCAAGGGTCTAAAGAGACAAAGTATGATCAAATTGTAGGGAGTATTCTCAATTTGTTCTTCTTGCAATTTGATTCAGAGGAAATTTGAAATGAGATTGCAATTGTTATTCAAAGTTAGTATTAGACACAACATAAGTTCTAGAAGATATTGTATACCTTCTTTCATCTAGCATGAATGTATAATTAAAAGAAGATTATTTTATGCTCTTATTTACTAGTTCTTAACTTATCTCACTCTTTCAAGGATTCCGCATGTTCATCTTAAGAATATAGAATTCATAAAGCAACATGGTAATGGAAGAAGCTCAATCTATTGTGTCAAAAACATCCCTCAAGTCGATACAATATCCTCTTGGGTATGGAACATAAGCTCAGGCCGAAGGACCGGGGGATTACTAAGGATAGCCATCAGTGAAAGACATAAGGCTCAATGAATTTTCAAGTTCAAGATTTTTTTGTTTTCAGAATATACAATTTTTTAGGATTTTGTGGAATAAAAATTTGGTGCAAATATGCTAAATCTTCCCCATGGTGGGCACCAAAAACTGTTGGTGAAATAATTTTTGATTGGGATAATTAATGGACTCTTGTCAGCGGTGTTCAGGATTGAGTCCCTCTTCTTGAATGGGGCAGATCCATTTAATGAAAACAAGGAAATAAAAACTATCTAAAATAATTTAAAGGATGGACCAAAGACCCGAGATCACACAGAGTACTTCCCTTAACCTATGGTAATTGTTTGTATTCAATACTGAGAAAAAATCATTGAGTAAGGGAGATGGGAGAGAAAAATAAGAAAGGTATTTTAATCAACAAATAACATAGTAAAGTTTGTTGCATTAAAACCAGAACATTTCACTTGCAATCTATCATAAGAAACCATTTTCAAAGAAAAGATGAACAATCATCAAGAAAAACAAAGTCTTATTGCATCATGTTGCGCAATTTACAATGCTCCTGGAGTATAAGTTAAGATGGAGATAGAATAGTAGAAGATGAAGAACAGATGAAATGAAGGCAATTATTTCTTGAAAGATAGTGAGATTTAGAAAACAAGTATTAACCATTTCCTCAAAATGAGGGTGACATACATATTTATAATGAAAAGACTTACTTTTCATCTCCCCCACATGACCTTTCACCTTCCTTCATGACTGTTGGCTTTTCGACTTATCACCTTTGGTGTTACTTCACCACTATGAGCATTCAAATTCCTAGAAATCATCATTGTTTATTGTTACTAGCTAGTAACACTTTTTTCTTTATCCCGCCATCAACAAATTCTTCTTGTACTCGTTGTCATCAAAATCCTAATGTTCCTATCTGTTGTCAAAATATTGCTCCCGAAGTTATTAGAATCTTCCTGGTCCTAGTCGGCATCAAAATCTTGTTCCTGACTAGTAATACATCCATTTTGTTACCGGTTGATAACACTTCTTTCATGTCGTCACTAGTAACACATTTGTGTTGCCGAAATAGGTAACATGTTGAAGTCCAAGAACAAACGTTTGTTCCTTTGTTTTGGGGTCAAAACTTAACAAAAATTAGTTGTATAATACACAAAAATTTATGGAAAATGGAAAATGAATCAATGAAAATGTTTACCATTCCTGAGAAAATATTTATTCATAATATCTTACCTAAATTTCCATCTTTACCTTGAGGTGTGTACCACTAAACTGAGTGATAGGAAGAGTTTATGATCACCCTGAACTAAAAAATTGTATGGGATAAGAAGAGTAAAAAATAATATTTCATCTGATCTTTTTTAGGCTCTCACATCATCATGAGTCTCATGAAATGTTTGGATAGGTTACATCTTATACAAGGGCCTTTATGTCACACTGTCGATTATTTTCCACTGTTCACAATTCTTGAAATCTTTCCTTGATGATTCCAACATGAAGTAGGATTTTTATCTCTCCAATTCATAGGGTATGAGATTCTAACTCTTTACATGGCTCTTGAAACTATTCAAACAAGATGAATAGATTTTTTAGAACATACATTTCCCAATACCTTTCTCATAAAGACCCTGATTTTGTATAGCTTGTTCCTAAAAATTGATTTTTTCAAAAACATACCTAAACTAACTCAAATGATTACATAAATTTTTGAAAACCACTGGAGGCATTTGATATACTTGGTACATCCTGGAAGGTGCCTTGCAAGTGCTAGTAGTATTAAAATAGGCCTTTTTTGGCCTTTCGAGCAAATCCTTCAAGCTGAACCAAAATGAATCAATGAATTATCTCCTACCAACTTACATGCACATGAAACATACTTTAAAAATCTATTTATCACATCAATTTCGGCCACGACGGGGTTTACATAGTAAAATATTGGCCATATGACAGGTCAAATTATCCGGTTCATGGAGTTTTTTGGCATGGGCTTGATTGTCATGGCAAAATTTTCAAATTTTTATGCTACAAATTTTACATGAAAATAAGTCCATAAGCACATAACCCTCTAATATTTATGGGTGTAAGTTTTCAATAGACATTCCACGGCTACCAATTTCCATAGGGTCTCCTCGAAGAAAACAACCTCCTTGAGCTAGGAAGTCGGGATTTTCACTAGAGGAACTAGAGGATGGAACCCTTCCACCTCCCACGAGAAGAAGAAATGTTACATGGAGATGTAACACCATTTCCTGTAGCCAGAAATCCACCTGTAACAATGTTGCCCACTCTTGAATCTCATGCATCGTTAGAGTGATGTCATGAAGCATCCTTGCCATCGTTTCTAGAGATGGAGACGCCATGGCCATGATTGAGGATTGCTTTTCATGGAGGGGAGAAGTGCTTAGGTGAAACCCTATTTCCTTTGCCAATTCAAAAAATATTATCACATCCTCTGCCTCTTTCATTAGTGATTGCGAGTGTTAGGGTTAGGGTTCACATATGGATAAGGAATTGTTCTAAAATATATATTAGTTAGTACTATTTAGTTTACATTTTTCCTTACAAATGTAAATGAATATTGTTATTTAGTGTACCATTTATATTTTATGGAAAAATCAATGTTTTAATTGTTTATTAATATTAATTAATCTTTGGGCATAAACCTTTATCCTAGGCAAAAGTGAGAACCAAATGTCAAACTTAGAATTTGTCGCATGAAACAATTTGTATCTTTCTATGTGAAAGAATCCTTTGTATAAGAACATTACATAAAATAAGATGAAAACCACTTGTCAATTTACATCACTACATTGTGACTTCACTTCATTTTGTTACGTGATTATAGTCGGCTTTTTTATTTTTGTTAGTTTTAGGGATGAATATATATAATTAATGGAGCATTAAATATATGTATACATATTTTGTCTTATGAATCTTTGAGAAATGTTGAACATTTAATTTTATAAATATCATTCTAGCATCTCTACTTGTGCAATCGCTAGAGGAATTATTTCTATTTGGTGTAGATCGGAGCTAGTTGGAATATAAATCAACCAAAATGAAAATCTTAAAAAAGAAAATAAATATATGAGATATTTAAATTCTATCATAGTATAGGCCTATATTAAATTTCCCTTAGCAATTTTGAGAGGAGATCTTCCTTACCTTCAAGTGTGGGGAACATGTAAATATTAGGGGCAATAAATTGATGCTTCCCCCTTATGCGCGAGTCATCGGGTTTTCTTTTCAAGAAGATCAAATTTACTCTTCAATAATAATTACTTTCCATTTTTATCTTCAAATTCACCAATCTCTAGTGTAGCTAAGTTCTATAATGATGTTATATGATGGTTTTGAGCATCATTCATAGGGTTTTCAACCACCTCATGTAGAATTTTTTAACATTTTATGCATTCTATTGTTAAAGTATGGTGTTTTCTTGGCTTCATTTATATTATGTAAATTAATTATAGATGTTTAAAAAGATAAAAATGTCCATAAGAAGGACATATAAACATTTTTCATATGCTGCGATGATGTTGCCACGATGTCATTGACATAAACGTTTACATATTTTGTATATTTTAAATCAAAATAGATATTTTTGTAATAATGGATGTTTTTACTATTAAATCTTCTAAATAAAGTTCAATCATTATAAACATAAAATTTATATTCTAGTTCATTAGACAGCGATTACAATGCAACACTTGTGTTAAGGATTAATTAGTTTTTAATCACTTTGTTATCATTTTAGTGATTGTTATTATAATTTTGTGAACTCACACATTCATTTATTTTCTATATATCTATTTTTAACTTTTTTTAATTATTATTTTGTTAAAATACATATATTTATTTATTATAACTATACCTCGTTTGATTTTATGTGTTTGTTTCTTATTCTTTTCGTAATTTTTTAAATTTAATATTTTTTATAAGGTTTGAATGATATTCAATTAACATTCTAGTTTAAAATTTTCTCTTTAACATTTATGTTTTCATATGTTTAAAAAATAAAATAAAAATTGTTGATATTTTTCCACATTAATGTATTTTCTTAACAATTTTGTTTTTATGTGGTATTTGAAGGATAGAGGGAAGAGATGTGAGTTTTTGGGAGATTTAAAAGGGGTTATCTATCTCTCGTGTATTTCCTTGTTGGACAACCTTAAAATCCACAAGTATTGTAATCACCTCATGTCATGCATGCAAGGACTCATTAGGATATAATTGGAAATGAAAATTCTCAAACCTTTTTCCAATAAAAATTATAGTATATAGGGAACGCTTTGATAAGTCGAAACTTCATTTTACATCAAAATATAACAAATAATGTGATTCCAAAGAAGGTCCCCACAACTGTTGTTCTATTTTGGTAAGAATATAAACCAATGAAATGTTATTCTTATAAAAATTCTATGAAAATGGTATTAGTGTGTAAAATACTCATATAAGATTTGAGATCCCACATTTGAATGGAAGATACCTATAATTTCAAATCTCATACTTGATAATTATTGAAACAACTTTAGGTGTGGTCTATGAATGATAACAAGTATCATGAATAACAATAATAATAATGAATCTATTTTTCATGTGTTATTTGAGAGAATAAGGGAACCGTATAGGATATTTTCCATTGATATCAATGATAATAGGATTTTTCATTTATCCTTCATTATAGATATTGTCGTTACATCTACTTATTTGATCATACATTGATTAACTCCTTACAAAATTTACGAGAATACCCATACACTTTAAGAGCTATATTATCTTATTTAATTTCCCCTTGATGCAATAGCGCTTAAACCACATTATAATTTCAAAATAATACTTGTAAGAATACATGGATGTGACAATTCCTACAAATATTATGGCCACTAGAACTTGGATTATGGAGAGGGAGGTTTCAAGTAAAAATCAGAAAGAAAAAAATATTCTACGCAATCTATATATTTTATTGGGAAATAACTAAGAGTTCTCTAAGAAAATTAATCAAATAAACATTAAAACACTTTCATAGTACACTTAATATTTTGGCCTCCATTTTTCCTATTTATCTCTAACCTTTAATATGTCAATGGAACTTAGCATATATATGTAGTGGAAAAAACAATGCTTCTCTTATTTGACTTCCCTTTCTTTACTTTTGTATTTTGATCCGTAGCCTTTTTCATTTATTTGAAACACATTGTAGTGTGTCTTCCATTAATGCTAGATAAAAGCATTTAAGCATTTAATGGTTTTGAAAGGACCCACATCCTCAGTACAACAAGCCCTTAATGCTAGATAAAAGCATTTAAGCATCACACATAGTAATCCCCAAAAATGAAAGGGGGAAATCAAAAGCGAAGAAACAATTATAATAAAAAATGAAAAATGTAGCACTCAACTTTATCACTAAAACTAGATTACCTAGTAAAATCACTTACATGGGATCTTAGCTACATAGAAAAAGCATTTTTTTCTTTTAATGATAGTCTAGTCAAGCACTCTTATTAGGGTCGAGTGAGTTGTATGCCGAATATCGAGGAGGACGCCAAACTAACAAAATTGGGCTTCTCCATAGTGAGACTTGTAACAACATTGTCAACAACAACAAATGGATTTAATGTATACACCTAATCCTTCATAACATATTCAATGTTCTCCTTTGAAGGAAAAATTAGTGAGTTTCAAATGTATTCCTTATCGAGAATCATCCTTAGATTCAGTACCTAACTCGGGGTCCACATTAGTGAATAAAATATCTTGATGAGAGTCCTTCCACCAAGAAACCTTTTCCTTCGTAGATTTATTAGTTACCATCTAATAATATGAAGTGATATGTCCTATATTAAAGCATTTTATACATCTAAAGGAAAATCCTCCATAATCTAGAGGCTATGACCAAACCCTATCCAATACTTTGAGGTAAACAGAGGCAGGTAGATCAAGTGAAGTATCCATATCTACCAAAATCCAATAAAAATTAGTGTGTGTGTAGGATTCCATATTGAAATCAATGGATAAAAATTTACCCAAAATTTTTCCAATCGCAGATTAGGCTTTCCTCTATCCAAAACTGCAATGCCGGATGGGGTAAATGAATCTAGATTAATTTAATTCTTAAAAATCTATGAGTGGACTTAAAGTCACATACCATGGTTTCATTAACAAGTGATGATTCTATAGATCCCATATATTTTAGAGAATGAAAACCCTATCTTCCTTTGCGATATGAGATACAATAAAAAATCCCTTACATAGGGGTCAATATCAATCCTACGAGAAATAATAGTGCGACAATTCATAGTAATCCATTAGTGAAGGAGAGGAAGACCTAGTCGAGTCCATTTAAGGTTTAGATCCAGCCATTAGAGGAGAATAATTCCTTAGTCTTAAGCACTACCTCCCAAGACCGACAAGAGGAGAAGCCTTGACAAAGCAAATGGAGGTTTTTAACAAGAAGAAGCATAAACAATGGCATAAGTATGCTTCCAAGAAATCGAATCGAATCCACATTTTAAAATGCAACATTAATGGGGAAACTATGCTCCTTGCTAAAAAGAGAATGAGATTGATGGGCATAAAAATGAATGACCACCTATGAAGAGCCACAACCTAAACCCTTAAAATGGACACCATCTCTATTCGGGCAAAGCATAGACGGGTGTAGAAGGACTTGCACCCCTCGACCCTTATTTCCATATGCAGCACTACGAGGACTAGGGTTCACAAAAACACGTTTATGTTTCATGGAAGTCTTCTATAAAACCATCGCTTTATAACTTAGGATTTTATTGAGTTTTTATTTTTGTATTACTTCCATTCCCCTAATTATTTAATGAAATTCTAATAATTATCTCATTTAATTTCATAGTGAATCAATTTTATGAAAGGATCTTAATCATTACCTTCTAAATGTATGCAAAAACTAGTATATGCTAAATTGACTATATATGAGTTTGGATTTAATGTTTTCCACGAAGATTCTTCAAAAATATAATATACTCTTATTTAAAAAATAAATATCACTCTTGCAACTAATTTTCTATGACTAAATGATCATTTGAAATGCATATTAATTCACTTGTGTATTATATGGAATTATTGAATTCAAAAAAACTTTATATTGGTACACTAGCTAAAGACACATAATGGGTAAGGAAAGTTAAAAAAATAACACAAAACTTGAGGAATAATTTTAAAGGTTTAAAATCATATAAATATATAATACTAGAAACATATGTCTAAAAAAGCGAGAAATATTTTCAAAAGCGATTGCCATAATAACATAGTTAACTATTTTGACATTTTTATAACACTAAGAGTTGTACAAGAGGAAAATAACAAGTTGTTTTTAGGATTTTTGGGTTTTTAATTTGATTGGTAATGTTTTGAAGGGGAAAAATATAAGAAAAATATAGTTTTTATTACTTAAGAAGGAAAAACATGAAATAAGGAACAATAGAAGTAGGTGTACCATCATATAGAGAGGAAGAAAGAGTTAGTATGAAAAGGATCCAATTGTTAGGAAAATACGAAGTAAAAATGGTGCAAGCTATTATAAGACTTTGAATATCATAAGGAATGATTTTGAATAATTTTCTAAATATAATATTTGATTAGTAGAAACATGCATTCCCTAACATAAAAGAAATTTAATATTCCCGACCAAAAACTAGGTGTATACATAACTCCCCACATTGATATGTTATTGTGTTTCTAGAAGAGGGCTTGGAGGCTGTGTGTGAGGAAGAAGGGGGAGGGTTTTAGACATACATATCAAATTAAATACATACAATAAATTAATTTAGAAAACTTTTGACTATATTTTTCTTAAACATCTTTTGTGATATTATGAGGTGTAAGGAAACAAGAGATAAAATATGTGGAACAATCCCTCATAGAATCGCAAAAAGAGAAACTAATATGTAGAAAAATATTACAAATCACAAATAAAATTACGAGTAAGAATAACACAACACAAAGAGACAATATTTAACATGGTTCACCCAATTTGGGCTATGTCTACCAAGAATCATGTGATCAAATTTTATTACAAGCCAGCACTCTCTGAATACAATACCCACATATGTTTAGAGCTATTCTCAAAAACTCTCTACAGAATTCACACCGAATTCATACATATCTATAATGTTACATAGACACTACCATATGCACAAAAAAACATAAGTAGACAACTTCTTTAGTAGTTTTATAAAACATTGGGTATCAAAACCAAGGGTAAAAACCATCCCATAAACATATGGGTCACAAATCTTGCCCACATGAGAAAAGCATGTTTTCTAGTATATCGGGCACATTTTTGAGGCAAAAGAATTTCTCGGGGCACGTTTTTGAGGCCAAACCCCAATGAGACAACTATGGAAAGTGTATAGTACTCTTAGTGTAAATTCTTCAACATTTCACATAGGAAAACATGCTCCACAACCTAACAATCTCCCACTTGGAGACTAGTTTTCCTACGAGCAAGCTTCTTAACCCTTCACTAGTTTCCATGAAGACAAACCAAAGCTAAACACAGCTCAAGCTTTTCCTTTGTGACCACCTTGGTCATCATGTCTGTAGGATTTTGACTAACATGACTCTTCTCTATCTTCAAATTCTCTTCCTCCAAAGTTGTCAGGTAATGAAATGGTACCTAAGATGTATATGATTCATCCTCGAGTGGAAAGCCGAGTTCTTAGATAGGTGTATAGCACTCGACTATCACTATGCATCTTCCTTTCTCATGCTTATGTCCCAACTCCTCAATCAATTATTGTAGCCAAATCATCTCTTTACTTTCCTCTATGGAAACAACATACTAAGCCTCCATGGTTGGAAAAGCCACCAACTTATATAGTCGTGAAATCTATCTCACTATTTTCGACTGTAGTGTAAATATAACTTTGATGTGCTCCTCTTGTATTCTAAATTTCCGTCCATATCTAAATCTACATAACCAAAGGATCCACTTTATTGCTTGCTAGTGATATCTACCTAGATCACTCGTAAATTTACTCACCGCTCCCCTTTGTATGGGAAAAATAAAGCTAGGTATAGAACATGGCATACACCAAACTACCAATTGTTGATGAGTAAGGTAACTTGGACTTCTAGTTTCTCTCTTGCTAAGTTTTGGTACACTACTTTTTGATAACTTGAAATGGCTGCTAAAGAAGTCCTAAGCTGGTTTAGCATCCTTTATATTAAACCCCTCCAATACCTTCTTAATGTAGTCGTCCCGAGATAAATTTATCTTTCGTTCCTTCCTATCCCTTGATATGCTTATACCAAGGATTTGTTTGGATTCCCCCAAATCCTCATAGCAAAGGATTCACTTAGCTATTTCTTGATTACTTTTATTTCCTACATTTTTATACTGCAGCCAACATGTCATCCACATACGAGAGAAGATTATATAGTTTTCATCCTCAACTTTCTCTGTATACACATAATGTTCGAGAATGAAATATTATATAACCTTGCTCCATCATAAACTTACCAAAATTCTTATACCATTGATGTGGATCTTGTTTCAAGCCATACAAGAACTTCTTCTTGATTTGCACACCATCTCGTCTTTACCTTTGACCTAATAGCCCTCGGTTGTTGCATATATAGATCCTCCTCCAAATAACAATGGAAAAATGTAGTCTTTACGTCAAGTTTGTCTAAGTGCAAGTATTTTTCTCAGTAACTATTATAAGAACAGTTCTAATCAAATTCATTTTTACTACAAGAGAAAAATCTCATCAAAATCTATACCTTTTTTTCTCTACAAACCCATTGACCACAAACGGGCCTTGTATCCTTTCTTTCATCCTTATTTCTCTTTGACTCTGTATACCCACTTGTTATGTAATGCTATTTTTCCTTTAGGTAGATTCACCAAATCCCATATCTAGTTCTCGAGCACGATGTTCCTCATCCATGGATTTCTCCCACTTCTTCCTAGAATCTACCTGCATTACTTCATCAAAGCTCTTTGGCTCTCCATTGTTAGTGAGTAATAAATAATAAAGGGAAGGAGAAAGAATTTCAGGTTCTCTTCTTAACCAAGAATACCTCTTCAATATAGGAATTTGGGGTTGTTGTTGAGGAGGTTCCTAAACTAATTCATTTGTCACTTTCCTATCCAGAAGATCCTCTACCACTACATGTTATTTCTTGGATTCTTCCTATTTTCCTACAACCGCTGCTTCTTATACATTACTTTCTCATTAAATACCAAATCCATAGATCCAATGTTTTTCTTGTCCTTAATACTCCAACATTTATATCCAAATTCATAACCACCATAACCAATGAAAATACATTTTTCTTATTTAGCCTTGATCTTTGTCCTATCATCCTTGACTATATGGAAAAAAACCTCACATCCAAAGACTCTAAGAAATGAATAATCAATTTTCTTACCATACCAAGTCTCCTCAAGTATTCCTCCATCCAAGGTACTTGAGGGTCATATGTTTATCAAGTACACAACTCTCAGTGCTTCTTCCCAAAAATAAAGAGCCGAGTCTTGCATGTAACCTCATGCTCGAAGCACATTTAATTATTGTTTTTTCATCCTTTCGACATGCCATTATGCTTTATGGAGTTTTTGGAAAAACATTTTTCCTGTAGATTCCATTCTTAGAATAATATTAATCAAATTCATTGCTACAATACTCCCCTCCATTATCCGACCTAAGACATTTTAGCTCAATACTTGTTTCATTCTCTACCAAGGCTTTCCATTTAACAAAAGTGTCAAATACATCAGATTTGTTTCTAATACTGAGAAACCCAAACTTTCCTTGTTGCATCATCAATAAAAGTAATAGAATAATTTGAACCCTCAAGAGATGATACGAGTCTACCCCGACACATCAGAATGCATGGGATCTAAGTTACTATCCTTTTTGTAGGTCAAACCTTGAGAAACCCGGTTTCGCTTCCCATATATGTAGTCTTCATAGAACTCCAAACTTGTTTCCATATCTACGAGAAAATCCTTCTTTATGATTTCCATGCTCTTGTGGCTCATATGAGCAAGGATATAGTGCCACAATGTTTCATCTACTTCTAAATCCACAATATTACAAGCATTTGTTCTATAAGTTGATAGATACAAGGTTCCAACCTTCTTACCTATTGCCACCATAAGAGCACCCTTGGTAACCTTCCAAGAGTTTGTTGTAAATATCACCGTATAACCATCACTTCCCAACTACCTTTCCAGTATCAAATTTCATCTTAATGTAGGCACATTTCTAACATCATTCAATAGCCAAGCATTCTCATTTTGCATATTTACCCAAACAAAGCCTTTTCCAAATCTCCTACAAGGATCATCATCACCAAGAAAAACATGCCTAAAATATCCTTGAATATAATCAAGAAAATAATGCCTATGTGGGGTAGCATGGAAAGAATCCCCGAATCTAAAACCCAAGATTCAATAATATTATGCAAAGAGAGACTCAAATTATCCTAACATACACTACGCGTTACCACATTTTCCTCCTTGTTTTCTTCTTGTTGTTTCTTCTTGTCCCAAAGACTACAACAATCCTTCTTTGCATACCCAAACTTTCCAAAGGACAACATACTATCTTGCTTTTGGATTTTGACCTTTCCCAATCCTTTGATTTTCCATGGCTTCCTCTATTCTTCAATCTCCCTCTAGTTTCCCTTTGTCAAAGCATTCCTGAAGTAGAAGATTCCCAGATCCTTTTCTTGATTTCCTCACTTAGAATCACTCCTACAACATCCTTAAACTTCAAATTTGAGTTACACGGAACCGAGTTATTTACCACCATTACTAGGCTATTCCAGCTTTTAGGTAAAGAGCACACAATTAATAAATCCCTAATTTCTTCATCAAATTCTATTGAACTGAAGCTAGTATATTTACAACCATATTAAAATCATTTAAATGATCTGCTAGTAAACCATTCTTAGACATCTTCATATTAAACAAAATTTTCATTGAAATTATCTTATTAGAGGAAGATGGGTTTTTTACAACTTCCCTAATGCATCCATAAGTTCTTTTATATTCTTTTCCTTTGAAACATTAAATAATACCAAAGATGCAAGACACAACTAGATTGTTCTAAGTGCCTTCTTAATGGGAAAATCCCATTCTGCATTTGTCATGGTCAAGGGTTTGTTCTCCTTCTCAAATAGTGGAATATAAAGATCCTTCTAATAAAGGTAATCTTCCATCCGCATCTTCCAAAGACTGAAATTGTTCCCATTGAATTTATCAACCCTTATCTTTCATCATGTATCATATCTCCCACTTAGCTTAAAACTTTCTCGGTGATTCAACACTTCAACAAACCAAACCGGGCTCTAATACCAATTGTTAGGATATAAGGGATAAAGTATGTGGAATAATCCCTCAAAAAAATTACAACAATAGAAACTAATACGCGAGAAAAATATTACAAATCTCAAATAAAAGTGTAAAATAAAAATAACACAACATAAAGAGAATATTTAATGTGGTTCAACCAATTTGGGCTACGTCCACCAAGAAGCACTTGCTCATATTTTATTACAAGTCACTTCTCTCTCAATATAATACCCAGATGTATTTGTAGCTATGCTCAAGAAAATCTAAAAAATTCACACCCGAACTCGAAAAATCTACAATGTTACAAAGACCCTACCATATGCACAAAACAACAAAAGTAGACAATTGCTTTAACAGTTTTACAAAATTATGGGTATCAAAACCATGGGCCAAAACCTTCCCATAAACCTATGGGTCAAAAAATCTCACCCACATGAGAAAATCAGGTTTCCCGGTATAGCTGGCATTCTTTTTGAGGCCCATTTTTTTTTTTCTTGGGAGCTGCGCACTCTCGGAACCCCGCTCGGAGTCCGCCCGCCCCGAACCCGGTGATAGAAGCTGTGGAAAGTGTACAAGTACTCTTAGTGTATAGTATTAAACATTTTCATAGAGGAAAATAGACTACACAATCTAACACGAGGTTAGGGAGAAAACATGAAATAAATGTCGAAAGGAAGAGAGATAGTATTATATCGCAAGAAGAGGGATCTGAATGTGATAAACATATAATGCTCATGTGAATGTACAAATATATTTATAATTGCAATTATGTTCACCGCCTACGTTATCCTAGTTTCAAGTATTTTTTACCTCACCAAAGGGTTTTCACTAGTTTCTCTTCTTGAGATTTCTCATTTCCAATCCCTACTCCTTAAGGTGGCTTGTTGGCATCTAGGGAATACCTTGTTAGTGCTTTCACTTTCTACTCACATGATTTTAACCCAACCACCCAAGTTTTGTTTAAAATTCTAATATGGATTGAACTTCTGCTCTTCCTATTCATCTAGTGTGATGCCCAAAAATCACCACGTCAAAACACACCCAAATGACAACACTTAGAAAATTTACTATTGAGTTTTTTTAACTACATTATGACGTGAGAATGGTCTTAAAACATGAACTATGATTAATAACATCTTACATATCTACTAAATACATCCTTTCTTAATTAAGTTCATTTATTATATCCAAAATGATTATTTTATTAGTCTATCAATTCATTAATTAATCCCAAAACTAGTTTAATTTACTCAAATATTTAATCCTTAATTAATCTCGCTTGATTTTCCACCTTAGGATAATAATAATTTATAAAACCATCTTATTTTAGTTATTCGCAAACCTTAATTTATTATATTCCACCCATTAAGGGTTCACCTCACATTATAATATTTTATGCTAAATCCACATTTAATTTAGTTCCTAATTTTACTTAATGAATTCCGTAACAAAAAAGTATCCCATGCCACCCCTTCAAAATAAAATCACACTTACCCATTACACATTTCCTTTTTACTTTTTAATTTTCCATTTTATAAGTCAACACATCCCATGCACAATTGTTTTTTAAAAAAGGGATTGGTTAAAATATTCTTCACTATTTAATCCTCGACACATCCGAAGACATTCCCCAGGATTCATTAATTTTAATCTTCATAAAATTATTGATGTTTTATTTACCCATTCGATAAAGGAATGAGGATTAAATCCCAGCTATAGGATTCATTTAATCCTCTCCCTTAGATATTAGGGTTAGCTTAATTCACCCTAACTTTTCTTATGGCTTCTATTTGTATCTTTCTAACCCTAGCTATGCCTCCATTCACATAGGTCAATGCTCTCCCAAATCCAACTTGGCTAACCTAGTTTTCACCCAAATCTTCTTACCTCCATTCTCGCCCCTTCCAGTCTTTTCTTACCGAGATTTTCAAACCCATTGGAAGGGTGATTTTCCATCAATAAAATTATTTATTTAATCCTTTCCTAACAAGCATGTACATATCAAATTTGGCCTTGCAAAATATCTGCAGGACCATCTAGATATTCAAATTGGGTCTATGCATAGCTCTCAAAAGTTGGTTTATTTTAACCTTCCAAACATGTGTTTTCGTTGTCAATCCCCAAACCATCACATTCCTGAATTTCCACTACTAGCTCATTCCATGCTAGTTAGGAAGCAACCCACAGATTTCGAAGACCAAATATGACCCACCAATTGATGGATGGACTATGGTTAGGAATGGGAAGGGATCAGTGTGAAACCCACTCGTGATTCCGCCTACCCGAGGTGGTATTGAGGCCAAACGTTTATCCATTAAAATTGAGTCTTTAAATTTAGACTAGATCCAACTCTCTAATATTTTTTCCATTCTTGGCATGGAGGATTGTATACCATATGGGTATGGGGAGTTTGATATGTCTTATATTTTATTAATTTCATGTATTGGAATGTATGGGATCTTATAGAGCCATCTTGAAAATATTTGTTTCATTTATCTTACCAAACATGTCGACAAATTAGATATTATTTGTTTATAGGAATTAATATTTCTTGCTTTTTACTTGAGAATACTCTAACTTCAATTGCCCCTGACTTTTCGCATTTTCATACTTAGTAAATTGATGGAAAATTTGGTGTGAGAATTTCCATAGCACTAAAATTCTTGGCCTTATCACCTCCTCTAGACAGATCCTTCAAATCACACTTTATGGGTGATGATGTTATTAATTATATTTATTTTCATATTCTTAATGTTTATGCTCCTAATGATGGCACAAAAAGAAAAACTTAATTCAAATGGTTAGGTGATATTTTACCTTTAGCTTATTGGCTTGTGTGTGGTGACTTTAATATGATAGATAATCTAGATGATAAATGTGGTGCCATTCCTATGCATTGGTGTGTTGGTTAGTGTGTGATTTGGTATTTATTTAAGATCTGTTGGGGCCTTTCGATCCTTATCTTAGATGGTGGAAGGAATTTAAATCCCAAGATTGGTATACTTCAATCAATGTTCGAGAAGGATATGATTGGTTATTAAAAAATATTGATCATGGAATTATTTCTCACCTAACATTTTTTTATTTTGAAATGCAAGGATCCTCCATTGTCAAGGTATGGTCAAATGTGCATCTTTCAGATCGAAAACTAATCACATTTAAGTTTATTTAACATGGGGCCCATTTGGAAGTCCCGTCTAATGAATTCCTTCTTAATATATTGTTGCGTCATGTGGGGGTGGTTCCACTTCTTTACAAGGTTTGTAACATGGTTCCATGTTTGATGTTTGTTTCTAGATGAATCACATGGTTTGAGGCGGTGATTCATCACACCACTAGTTTCCTCTACCATTTCGGCAAGTAGGTGGATCAAGTTTGTAAATGTGTTGACTCAGCTCAACATAAACCATTTAGAAGGATATCATTTTAGATCGATTCTAATCCCTTGACATTCCTCTCTAGATACAAGCTAGTGAAACCCTACACAAGCATAAGATAATTTAATCTCATTCAACCCGTGGTGCATAGATCCGATCGAGGCTGCATTGGCTCAAGGTGGGAGACAAAGCCTCAAAATAATTTATCAAATCCCTCATATGCAAGCATGTTTTTCAACAAATAAAAACTATCCATGCTTTGCATCATTGTCTCACGGATCTATCCCGGATCCCAAATTGCTTTTCTAAGCTTTATCATCTTATCTTTCAAGCTCGGGAGGTTACTAATGAGTGAGTTGTCACTCTGTAGCGATGTATCTATGTGGTGCCAACTAAGCTCTTGTGTAAAGAGTGGGACTCTTACAATGCTCCTATTTCTTTGGAATAAATCCATGGTACCTTGCTTTACTGATTTGATGACAAATCTCGAGGATCGATGGTTTCTTGTGTGAATTCTATAAATAAAATCAGAAATTTTGGGACTTGATCTACTTCATGTCCATAATGAATATCTCTAATCAAATTCTATTAGGAGTTTCATTAATTAAGGCAACATTAATTTTATTCCTAAAGTTGGAAATCCTAAGAAGATAAAAAATTGGTGGCGTATGAACCTACTAATTTTTTTTTATAAAATTATTGTTATGGTGCCGGCTCTTCATATAGCCACTATTTTTCCTAAACTTTTTTGCCCTCAATAAATTTTTTTTTTTTGTCAAAGGCTGGTACATTTCATATAATCTTATTACGATATTGGGAAGAGATGTACTGGGTATGGGTGTCTATCTAATGGCTTCTATTTCTCAAAATTGACTTCAAAAAACCTTATGAAGGTATCAAATGGCCATTTATTTTGGATATGCTAAAATCTCTTTGATTTGGTGACTTTTTCAGGTCAGCAGTCAGCACTCTGTTTTCTAATGTGTCAGCTTGTCTAACCATCAATGGCCATAAATCTATTGTGATTTTCCTCGTCCACTTTATCAAAAAAGGGTTTCCTCTTACGCCATCCTTGTTTGTTTTAGATATGGATCCACTAGGCTATCTTATTTCTCATCATGCTACTCAAGTTTACACTCGGGGGATTTTTCTTCTTGATCATGTGACATAACTTATTAATGGTAATTTTATGGATCTAGAATCCAAATAGAATATTCCTATGGTTTTATAATTCCTTGATATTTTCTTCCTTGATTTTTGATATATTATTCAAATTTCTATGAATTTGGGCTATCAAAAAACATTCTTACTAATCCTCCTGTTAAATGTTGCTGCTAGAATTTGATTTGAAGAGGTGATCAATTCAAATTCTTGAGGATTCCATTTTATTTTGATAGTGAATCTTTCATGCCATGGTAGTATTATATTAAATTATTTGACCATATGGTTTCTCGGTGGTCTTGAACGACTCTCTCTTGCTAGAAAATTCTAGCATTGTACTAAGATTATTGCTGCCACCCATGTGTATTATTCTACTTATTGTTACCTTTCGCGTGCTTCATTTCCCATACTTTCCAAGATGTGGCGAGACTATATTTGGTGTAAAAGTTTTGGTTAAGTTTGATTTCATACAGTGGCCTGAGAGGTATTGGCTTGAGAGGTCTATTATTTCCCTCACCATTAAGGTGGTATGGGAATCATTGATTTCTAACAAATAATCATGGCCTTTGTTCTAAATGGTTTTTACATTGTCTCCCGGGTGATCAAGCCTGAAAAATTATGCTTCAAACTGCATTTCTTGTGGTGACTTGTATGGAAAAAAATATTAAAACAATATTGGTTTGCACACCCTCATTATCACTATGGATTATGACATAATCACTAGCACCTTTGTTACATAAAAAAAATAGGAAAGCCTTTGATTTAGTGAAACCATTGTTATGTTGGATTGGAGATGAATTTGACATTGGGCTCTCTTCCAATTGTGTAAATATTTGTTGGTCTCCCATCATCATTGATTGTAATATTTCACTTGGGGAAACTTCAGGAAAAAAACTTCTCCGCATTTCTCACTTAGGAATTCATACCATCCAGGATTTTTTCATGCACAGAGACTCGGGTTCCCGGCTTGAGATCAAGACAAAATTTAATCTTTCCAATTAAGATATCCTATCTATCTATAGTATTCAGAATTAATGTTGAATTTTATGCTCCAAAACATCGGGCTTAAACCCAAAGATAGTTGGTGGCGTGATTCTTTGGTGGAATCATGAAATTTCCTTCTTCCACTATAATATTTGGATAAACTTATCATCTTTTGAACACAATAACTCCTTCCATTTATAAACTCAATGCCCTGGATTGGGTTCTTCATTCTCGCACATTCCACCTAGATTTTTGAACTTTCCCATGCTTGGAATTCTCTTCTTGAGCCCAATGTTAATGATTTCCTTTGATTCCTTTTTTATCAAGGTCCTGTCTAGCAGAAAACATCTAAGTCACATTAGAATCCCTAATCCTTCACTCCATTTCTATTCCAAACCCGAATAATTTTAAAAATAAATATGGTCTTGACCATGTGCTCAGCCTATTTGGTCTTGGATACATTATTTTTCCCAACCCTATCATCCAAAACTCTTTCACCTGGCTATTCCACCCGATTCTTGGATCGATTATTTAAAGTGTTGAAAAAATAGATAGGGTAACAGGACTAGGAGGAATTTCTATTCAAATACTCGTTCATGGGTTGTTGCGCACGTATGACTGCAAAATCCATAGGTGATTGTGAAAGCTTCATTTTGGATAGGAGGAACTACCTATAATGCAAACCAAGACCACTAGAAGGAATTAAACAATATGGGCAGTGAACTGCCTGGCGTATACTAGATCCGGGAAGTGTGGTAATTCCTAGATGGTGTCAATCCACTATTTTAAACAATTTAATGTTGTAAACAAAGTAAATCCTATTGTAATTCAAAATGATTTATGTATCTCACTTAAAACACAATAAGAAATAGATCTAATCTAACCATCTAAGCTTAGAATAGAATCCAAATGTGAAATGATTGGTTCTGGGTTCTACAGTTTGACAGAGGTCTTGGGTAGATCACGGGTGGATGATGGAGAGATGAAATTTGGTAGGTAGGTCTCTATTCTAGGTTTGTATGGGAAAATATAGAGACCGATGTTGGTCAAGGGTAATCGATGGAGATCGGGTGTAACTAGTGCCGATTCGTGGAAATTTGGAAATGCCATAGAACAAGCTTTGGGTATCCTTTGTGATTGAACAAAGGACTTTGGTTAGTCGGGATGAGGTATTGGGTGACTGGGGTAGGGATTTGGTGAGGTTTTTATGGGTATGTTGAGGTGGAAATGTTGGAGAAGGTCAATAGGTGGCTAGGTAAACAATAGATGATAAAGTGATGATGAAATGAAATAAACCAAAAAATTATGACGTTATACTTACTTGGATTTCAGTCCTGAATGCCTATGAGTGAGGGATGGAGGTGTTGATGAGGGGTTTTGAAGGCTGCAAGTGATCACCATATAAAGGAAATCTTTTACATGGGCTGCATGTACATTACGCTTTGCTTGCTTAGATTAGATCATGGATGGGATGGTTGTCCAAGAGAAGATGCTTGATCTCCTTCCTTGCATGTGGATGCTCAATGAAATTCACTCTCTAAAGATGTGTTCTCTCTCTAAGATGTGTTTTTGCTCACCGAACTTATGCTTTTGCTTCCAAACTTGGGAATAAGGTTTTTTGAGATTAAAAGGGTAATCAATGGTAGTTTCGACTTAACCGACGACAGGTTAAGGGTAGCGGCATTGGTCAAGGTGGAATTTATTAGGTTTACTAAACTAGGAAGATCCTCTTGATTTCCTTGAATTTCATTTCTTTAAACCATGGATTAGACCGAGAACCTCTTGTAAGCATGTGGGAATGTGGTTAGAGGGAATGTAGGTATTGATTTTTAGGGTTTCAAGTAACTCTTAGTTAGTTATGACAACTTACTAAGAATAGGTCTTAGGTTGAGTTGGCTTGGTGAGGTGTCTAAGTGATCTATATGTGTGGATATTTTTTTAAATAAGATATTTAAATAATAAATATAGTGTGGATAATGAATTAATTTAATTAAATTAATATTAGTGGGTTGAAGGGGGCCATGGCTAGGTGAATGTGATGAAGGGTGTTTATTCGCCGACGGACCAAAGGGGAGTGTGACCTAATTTTAGTGTCTAAATTTTACCACTTTTGTTGCAGTATCTTGTATTGGTAAGCAATGCTAACAAAAATAATATGTGGTTGCCCCATGAGTGGGTGAAGGTGATCCCCTCAAACCAGAAGCGCGAGGCCCAAGGCAAAATCGTTGAGTGCTTTGATAAAAGGTAAATGTGAGGAAAAGGCGGTGGGCACGGAGGAGAAAGGGTTAAAGGTATACTTAGGAAATCAAGGTAAAGGGTTTGGGTAAAAGGTAGCAATAGTCAAACACACACACATGAATAAACTGCAAAGTACATTACGGGTTGAAGAGCAAGCAAACTCTACATCATCTAAGGTAGATAGGTTTATCCAAATGAGGTTGAAATGCATCGATATCCAAGGTATAGGATATGGTCAGCAAACACAATCTAGGTTAAGTGCATGAACGTTTAGGTATGTTCTGGGACACCAAAGGCGAGGATCGGGATAAATGGTCATGACAATAGGCTATGTAAGGTCATTAGGTCAACAACACAAGTAACACCGCCATAAGGTATAACGAACACATGAGGTGAAAGGTCACTAGTGATACTCTAGGTCCAAATAGCTAGGTCATGGCGTGGGTAAGGCCAAGGTAGGGGTAGAATAATTAGTCCCCAAAGGAGGACTAAGGGAGGTATTAAATGATGAGGTTAGAAAAGGTGAGGTAAATGGGTAGGATAAATGTGGGGTGGGGTAAAGGATCGGGGTGAAGGGTGGGGTAAAAGTACAAAAGGGAAGGCAATGTGTAGGTGAGGGTGGTGATGTTGGCTCGCATGCCAACATTTTGAGATGATGGACATGATGAGATAGGCATGTATATTGAGATACACATTTATTGATTTATATGATGAGATACACGATTTTTAGTGATTTGTTGATGTGTTTATGAGATATTGGTTTATGGCTTGTGGTAGATGAGATATGGATTTGTTGTTTTGATATGGATGGAAATTAGGTCGATTAGGCATGATGGAGTCGGTCGGTTTAGATATGGATCGATTCAGTTTGGTAAGGCATGGATCGAGTCGAGTTGGTTAGGCATGGCTGAGTTAGATCAACTTAGGTATGGTTGGGTCAGGTCGGTAAGGCATAGTTGTGTCAAGTTATAGGCATGGATTGAGTCGGGTTTGTTTGGCATGGTTGTGTTAAAAGTAGGTGAAGTTTTGATTCATTATTATTTACAATGAATGAAACTATGGGTCATATGTGAGATGTGGTATAATCTATGCATAGTGATGATAGAGAAACGGTAGGTGTAACAAATGTATAAAATATGAAGCAACTTGTTATGTATGTGGCTTAATTTCCAATTTTGGGTATAAAAGGGGAATGAAGTTAGGTGTGATGTAATGTGAGGCACATGGAAGATGAATTGTTGAGGGTAGAGGATGACCAGAGCTAACCTCCAAGGGCCCCATGCCCTTGGAGTGCTGCCTACATAGTCCCAAACAAAAATAGACCTCAGTCGATGTAGTTATCCCATAAGCTAGGGAAGAAAATGAGGAGGTTTGAAAATAATTTGGTAGATCTTTGGGCATGTTGTGGGTTTAGATCTTCTAGGTGTGGGTAGATTATAGGTAAAATTATGTAGGTGGGGGCAATTGTGGCAAAAGAAGAAGATTACCCCAAAAGTAAGTGTCAAGGACCAAGTCCTGTATAAGATAATCAAAACATAAACAAATATGGTTAAAAGATAAGAGGGGACAATAAAGCCACCTGATTGGGTAGGATCATACCAAGTAGATCATACCTTGGAGGAGGTGATGAACATAAGACCCTAAAGACATTGCACGATTAACTGTTCTACAATGAAAAGTAGTCACAGGATCACCAAATGTCTAAATTCTAAGATGTCCCTTGAGGAAATGAGGAAATGAGAGTGGGAATGGTAAGAAGGGTGAAAGGTAGTTAATTTTATATGGTATAAGTAACAGGCCCTTCAGGAAAGAGGTCCTAGGTCACAATGGGCAAGTCCATGACTAAAATGTTTTTTTGTTTTGATAGATTGATCGATGCGGGAAGTCTATATGGGATAAATAAAATTGAACTCCTTGAAGTCTTCGTGAAGCTGATCGATGCGGGAAGCTTCGGTTGCTCTCTATTTTTTTAAGAGCTTTACATAGCTGTCCTTCGAGGGAGCAGTCTATTTATAGCAAAAATAGGTTTGAGAGGAAGATGTCCTTTTGAGGGATTCATCTATTTAATAGAAGTTTGACTCAAGGAATTTGGTCCCATGTGAGGTCTTTGTAGTCATAGACAAGACCAAGGTGAAGGATAGGAATCTTGTTCAAAAGGAAAGGTGAAATGACCATGGGATCTCATCTAAGGGTAGACGAAAAGTATCCATGAGAATCATGCTATGTGCAACACCGTGAGACACAAATTCAAGAGAAGATAACAAGTGACGGGTGCTCATAGGATTCTTGTTTAATCATTAGGGAGGTGTATGGAGTGGGTAGCACTCAAGGGACGAGCCTGGAAAGAGACAAAGGGTGAGGTAGGATGACGAGTCAACAATAGAATGGTCGAAGATGTAAGGCATTAAGGGGCTCAGGTTCGGGTTTAACATCAAGAGAAGATAAACGATAAGTACCTGATCCATAGGTATGAGTCACGATGTATAGTCCAAGCCAATTAAGAGAAAATTTTCCCTGTTTACTTTTTTCTTCTTAGGTTACATGTTGAATTTTATTTCAGGGACAAGGTCACCAACTTATAAGGTTCATTCATGAACCCGTTTGTCATAGGCACATTTGATATGTTGTTTGTAAACTTGAAGGTGATCCAAAGTGTTAAGATGACATTCGTCTAATAACTCTAGTTGTGTTAAATGGTCCTAAGGAAAGTCATCATTAGTGAGCATGTCATGGAGAGAAATGTGGAGTGAGGGGATCTAGACTTCGAGAGGCAGAACAACCTCTATATCGTAGACCAAAGAAAATGGTGTGGCCATAGTGGAAGTGTGAATACTAGTGCGGTATTCCCATAGGGAAAAAGGAATGTGCGTATGCCAATCCTTCCCAGTATCGTTAACCACTTTCATGAGAATTTTGTTGAGGGTTTTGTTAGTGGATTTGGCTTAGCTGTTGGTTTGTGGGTAATAAGGTGATGAGAAACTAAGCTGAATGCCAAAGGCGTTGTAAAGTTTTGCAATGTTTTGTTTTTGAATTTTTTTCCATTGTCAGTGATGAGGTGATGAGGAACACCAAAGTGACAAATGATGTGGTGGTTAATGAACTCACATATTTTCTCAGCTTTTTGGAGATGAGTGGTATGGATTCCACCCATTTTGTGTAGTATTCGGTAGCAGTGATGATCCATTGATGGCGTTGGGAAGAATGAGGATTGATTTCTCTGACAAAATCCAAACCCCATTGAGAGAAGGGCCAAAGGTTGCGAGTGAATTGTAATACATGAATGGGTGTATGATGAAGATTGGAATGTTGTTGTAATTTTACAAAATGTTTGACGTAGTCACAACAATCATGGTTAAGGGTTAGCCAATAATAGCCTAGGTGAAGAATACGCTTAGCAACAACAAGGCCACTAAATTTACCTCCACATATGCCATCATGAACCTCCTTAATGGTATAAGGAATTTCAGAACTTGTGAGGCATCGTAAGATAATACAATCAAAGCCACATCTATAGACAAGTCCCCCAAAATAACGTAATGAGAGACCCTTTTAAGGAAGGCGCATTGTCCGTTATGGGTGAGATCAGGAGGTAAGATGGAGAGAGAAAGGTAGTCAGAGTATTGTTTATACCAAAGGTCACTCAGGTCAGGGGTAGTGGTTCTGATCGAGTAAACATCGTGAGGTAAATAAAAATGTGATTGGAGTCATTGTACGGTGACAAAGATTGTAGAATCGGTAGGTGAAGTGGGTATTTGGGAAGCTAAGCAGGCCATAGTATCTAAATTTTTTTGGTTGAACGTAGGATTGTTTGAAGGGTGTAACGATCAAAGGTGGTCAAATGTATGTCTACATAATGTTTATACTTTTGAATTATCTCATTATGACATTGGTACATACCATTGATTTGATTCATGACCAATTGAGAATCACCAAAGATGTTGATTGATTTAACATCTATGGCATAGTGGCCGGGGAGACCTAGTACGAGTGCTTCGTATTCGACAATGTTGTTAGTGCATTCAAAATCTAGTTTGAAAGACAAAGGCATGGATTCTCCATCAAGAGGAATGAGGATAATACTAGCTCCTCCACCACGCCGACACTTGGAACCATCAAATAAGAATGTCATTTGGTAAGGGGTTGGTCCAGGAAAGGGTAGCAATTGACTCATCTAGAAAGTCAAAATTAGAGGGTTGATCCCTTGAAATAGGTGTGTCGGCCGGTTGGTCGGGCGATAGCTTAGCCCTTGATGGACTTTTGATGAATGAACTCAATGTCAAGATTAGCTAAAAGCATAAGCCGTCATGCGGCAGTACACTGATTTTGATAGGGTTTGACGATACATGAAGTGTAAGGGGTCAGTTTTGGTCACAACATAGGTTTTTTGGTTGAGTAGGTAATGACAGAGTTTGGTGGCAATGAAAACTAAGGCTAAATAAAGTTTTTGGGATGGTTGTATCAGGTTTCATAGTCCAAAAGAGCACGGCTTATGTAATAAAATGCCTACTCCCTGTGTTTCTCATGATGATGAGTGAGCACGGCTCCCAAGGAATGATCAGTAGGGGATATGTATAGGTAAAAATCTTGATCGTATTTAGGTGGAATGAGTACGGGTGGTTGGAGAAGGTATTGTTTTAAGGCCTCAAAAGCTTTGTGACAGTCATCATCCCATTTAAAGGAGACATCCTTCTTAAGCAAATGATGAAATGGTCGACACCGATCAGATAAATGTGAAATGAAACGGTGAATGGACTGCAACTTACCTTGTAGACTATGGAGTTTTCGAAGGTTATTAGGTGGAGGCATTGTGAGAATGGCCTTGACTTTAGTGTGGTCAACTTCTATACCATGGAGGAAAATAATAATCCTAGGAGCTTTTCCGAAACAATCGTGAAGGCACACTTCTTAAGGTGAAGGTGGATGGAATATTTAATGAGGTGGTCAAATATGGTTTTAAGGATGGTAAGGTATTGGAGCAACATTTAGATTTGGCTAAGATATCATCCACATAATCTTCCAATATACAATGCATGATATCATGGAAGATGTAAGTCATAGCCCGTTGATATGTGGCATGAATGTTTTTTAAGGTCAAAAGGCATGACTCGATAGTAGAAGGTCCCCTAAGGGGTGATGAATGAGGTCTTATGTTGATCTTCTAGGGAAATAAAAATTTGGTTATAACCCGAGAAACCATCCATGCGTGATAGTTTCTCATGACCAGCGGTGAGGTCAACCAATTGATCAATACTTGGTAAGGGAAAGTCATCTTTCGGGTAGGCTAGGTTGAGGTCACGAAAGTCCATGCAAATGCAAAGTCTCCCTATCACCTTAGTGACAGGGACAATGTTATAAATCCAATGAGGATAATCAATGGGTAAGATGAAGGAAACAAAAAAAAGGTGTTGAAGTTCTTCTTTGATGAGATAAGCAATGCGAGGGTGCATTTTCCTTAGCTTTTGTTTGTTGAGTTTGGCATCGGGAATGGTTACAATATTTTGGACCACTATGGTGGGATCAATACTGCGAATGTCTATGTAAGACCAAGCAAAAGCATGGTTATGATCTCTGAGAAAAGAAGTGATGGCTTCCTATTCAGTAGCATCTAAATATTGTTTGATCTTTAGGATGTGTGGGTCATCTTGAGTATGAATTTTGATCTTGATAGTCGATTCATTCAACATGGTTTGCGTCTCAGAGGGTAACGACCAATGAATATATGAGTCTTCTGCACCAAGGTAGGTGAGTATGGATTCATCATCCTGACATTAAACGACATTAATTGTAGGTGTGTCGTCATCGATCATTTCAGGATACAAGAAGGGAAGAGTGGAAGGGGCCTCACCCTCACGTTGATAAGTTAGAGGCCCCAAGGAAATGGTGTTTATGAAAAAAAAATTAGGAGGGATAGATTCAGGATCCATCGACTCCGTCGGTGAGGATGGTGATGAAGGTGGAGCGGGTGAAGAAGGTGGAGAAGGGCTAGTGTCCTTAATGATTTCAATGTGGGCCTATTTGGTAGGTTGTTCGAGAAATCCAATAACACTACGATCATTATGTTTGTGGGTCATACATGGAATAACGGTATGGTGGCCTTGCCCGTAAAAGAAAAAAACCAAAACCCTTCCACACACATCGGTGTCGAAGGTGTGGCTGAAATGACCATTGGTGAGTGATTGAAAGTTAGCAGAGAAAATGGGTGGGTTTGTGATGGTGGTTTGGTTGTGTGACTGGCAGTATCAATTCCCCCATAGGTGAGACTAGTACAAAGAAAAGGAGGACCATAAATGAGGTGTTCTCTACACGGTGATCATATTGTGGGTATTGGTGAAGGCTTTCGTACTCTTGTGGCATAAGGAAAGTGTTGACACTATATAGGTGGTACTCCCCATAGTGAGGAATTGAGAACACCTTCTAAGGGGTCAGTGGTTGGTATGTAGGTAGCTGGTATGGATAACATGTCATAGGTCGATGCAGAGATGAGATAATGGATTGGGAAGTTCTATGGGTCAGCCGTGGGAGTTATGGCAGCAGTAGGAATGGAGGAGGTATGTGTGGTAGAAGTAGTGGCTATCTTGGTAAGTGGAGGCATAGGTGAAGAAGTAGTGGTTGTGTAGGTAGTCGATTAATAGATATGAGCACATCATTGGGTCGGTAAAGCATGTTGCATGTTTTAAAAGGTGATGGGTTAGATGGAATGGTATAAGTGTGTCTTTCATGATCTAACTTTACACAACGATGCAAAGTGGAAGGAATACAACCCATGACATGGATCCAGGGTCTTCCAAGCAATGGGTTATATTGGAATTACCCCTTCAAGACATAAAACAATTTTGGAAAGTGCGGGGCCCACGTGATTATGGAGGATGATGGTACCTAGTGTAGAGGTGATAGTGTCATTGAATGAACACAACATGACCAGATGTTTATGCATGTAATTGTTAGGAATGTGCGTTTGATCGAATGTATGGGATGAAATGATGTTAATGTTAGTGCCCCCATCAATAATCACATGGCATACCCATATGTCATTGATGTGGATTGAGATGAAGAGGGCTGAGTCCGGGTCATCGTTTTGGTGTGGCATGGTCTCTTCCTTTGAGAAGCTAAGGGAGGCAATTTGGTGAATAGGGTGGGGTGAAGATGAAGGTGGTAATTTCATTAGAGATGTTACATGATGGGGTGTGATAATGGAGGCTACGGTGTGGGGTCATTAGGTAAAACCTCAATAGATTGAAGAACCGCCATGAGAGCTTGATGATGGGATTCGAGGTTTTAATGATGTCATTTAGGGACATTTTGAGGGGATATTGGTGTAATTGTTTGAGCATGGTGTGATGTGTGATGCCATTAGAAATGGGGTACGTGGGGCCATGTATAGTTATGTTAGGTGTGGGTGCGAGATGGTATGTTGGGTATAGGATTGGTTGGTGGGTCACCTACTTTTTCTTTGCCCTTATCCTTCTTAGCATGTGTAGTGACGTGTATCATGTTGATTTGAGGGGAGCTGGAAAACAAAGAAGGTGTGGGGTGAGTGGTATAATGACATCACGGGAAAAAAACTACTGGAGGAGAAAACCCTGTGAGGTGAGTTGGGCGCAACGACATTTAGGTAGAGGCGTGGCAAGTTATCGATGCAAACCATGCTAATTTTTAATTTTGGGGGTGGCTATAGGAGCTATGAGGGTGGAGGTTGTGGTCATTGAGTGGGCAGTGTGGGAATGGATGTTGGTGTAGCAAGATCCTCGTCGAGAAGGTTGTCATCATCAAAGTTGGCCTCTAGAGGACACAACTAGATAAGGACGGTTTTCAAGGCCTTATAGTTCTCCACATCATGCCCTGGCACATGATGGTATGCAAAAATTTTAGTATTGTCAAACCTTGTTGGCTTGGGTTTGAGGGGGTCATAAGGTCGGAGTGGCGGTAATGTGATGACAGAAGTCTCAAGGAGGTTGGTTAAAATTTTGGCATAGGACCCTGCTAGTGGATCACAATGGGAAGTGAACGTGGGTTTGGGTGTAGGTGTAGGTGATTGTTGAGGAACGGTCTTTAGAAGAGGAGGGGGTCAAGCTATGGGTTTGGGTGCTGGCATGGTTTTGGGTGTTAGTCATGTTTGTTTAGGTATGGGTATAGTAGGTGAACGGGTAGGAGGGTGTGTGGTTGTTTTGACTACCTTGTTGTGGGGTAGTGGAGTTTTGCTTTTGGGTTGCACCTTCTTGGGTAAAGGTGATGTGGGTGTATGAGGTCTAGAAGGAAAAGAAGATGGGGGAAGAGGGTGAGTTACCCATGGGGATAACGGGGTTCTTATGAAGGTAGATGACGTGAGTCGTGGATGGGGTGTAGAGAGGCGTGACTAAAGTGTAGTGGGTAGTGAAGCAATAACTAAGGGTATTGGAGGTATGGGTGGTAAATACGCTGTAGGTGTGGGTGTAAGTTGTGTTGGGTTTATAGGTAGGTTAGAGGTTTGTGAGGAAGAAATGGGTTGTTGTGTTTTTGGTTTATTGATGGGTGGGGGTTTCTTGACCATGTGGGAAGTTAAGATCCTAAGACAGATGAGATAGGTATAGGTGTGATTGACGTAGCTTGTGGTATGAGGTCAATGGGTTTGGTTCTTCTATTTGGGTGTAGGAGTAGGTATGGTGTTGACTTTGTAGGATGTAACTAAATCTAGTTTGATAGGTGGATGAGTAAGGCTGGTGGTTGGGGTGACCCCTAAAGTGGTAATAGGTGTAGTCAAGGTAAATGTTGTAGGTATGGGTTTGGATTTAGGTGTAGGTTGAGTTATGGGTAAGGGTGTGGTTTGAGCTATAATAGGTTTCATGGAAGGAGTTGGGATAGAGGTGGCTGTGTTTGGTTTGATTTGTCGAAATATTTTTGGGTAGATAGTGGAGGTATCAATAAGTGACCTCTGCATTTGCGTTGAGACAAGAAGCAAAAGGCATCCCCATAGTAAGGCTCTGTCCACATAATTTAAGTGATCAACTAAATGTGAGAATGACACATCCGTAGGTGGAGTTGGTGAGGACCTAATGGCAATTCTCATTAAAATGTGTCTTAGAGACAGGGAATTGGCTAGCTTCAGCTTCCGTGGGTAAGAGAGCCAAAAATAGGTTTGTAGTATTTTGGGTAGCTGATGGAGAATGCTCACCAAGAGGAAAAGGTATCTCAACTAGGTCTATGATGGGTGGAGGAGATAATGGGTGCTCCTCATGGGTGGAGGTAATGGGTGCTCCTCTATGGGTGGAGGAGGTACTATGGGTAAAGGTTCTTTAAGTGGTGAAGCCAGGGGTGAGATAGTCTCAATCTTAGTGGAAGACTCCTCTGTAGGTGATGAAGGAGATGAAAGGTGTTCCTATGTTGGTGAAGGAATAGGGGAAGTTGGTTTCGATGCGGAAGGAGGATTTCAGGCTAGGATCTCCTCTATGGAAGAAATATGGGGTAATTGGGAGGCAAAAAGTATGTAATTAAAGATAGCATGAACCTTGTGGGTATGGGTATCATGAGTTGATGTCTCATTGGTTTGATCGGACGAAGGGGCATGGTTGGGAAATGGTGTTTTGAAGATGTGTAGGTTTTGTTTGGCGGGTGCATTAGGATTATCCATGGTTAACTCACCTTTCTCGAGCATTTCTTGGACAATATTTTTGAAAGTGATGTAGTTTCCGTCACTATGACCCTTTACTTGATGATAGTTACAGAAATCATGTTCTTTATACCATGCGGGCATGGGGTGAGTAGGGTAAAACCAAAGTGTTTGGTTTTATGGGTGGAAGAGTGATGGCTCCGGCTTTGATAAGCTTTTCTAAGATAGAAGAGTAAGGTTCCCCAATTGGGGTATATTTCCGTTGCTCTTGTCTGAATTGAAAATTCTGGATAGGTGAGAGATTAGATGAAGGGGTAGCTTGATTTGACGGATGTCTGGGCGGCCTTGAGTACCACTACGTTAGCGGTGCCCTTAGCTTTTGAATAATTGGTTTGTGGTTTGGAAGAAGAAGAGGTATCATTCAACTTGAATGTCAAATTCTTATTGCGTAATTGGATTTTCTTCTCTTCAATGGTCTGAATCTCTAACTTTTGTGCCATAGTGAATGCTTCATCAAATGTTTAAAAGGTTTGGACCTGCAAGGTCGATGAGATATGTCTAGCACAAGCCTGTGTGAAGAGCTTGATGAGTTTTGTTTATGGAAGTTGGAAGGTAAGTTGATTGATCAAGCTACACTAATGAGCGACAAAATCAGTGATAGATTTGTCCTCATAACGCGCGTGTGGAGTATAGATAGGTCATGGTAACCTTCTTGCGATATTGATAGAGAAATGATCCAAGAAGGCTTGGGCTACACTGATTGAATGAGAATATAGTGTCTAGGTAACCCACTATACCAATCTAATGCAGTCCAAAGTGAGGGACGTGGGAAAGGTTCTCAAGAGCAAGGCATCATCATGAGCGATCAAATAACACCCGTGTTTGAACGACCAAAAATGCTGTTGTGGGTCTTCTTTGCTATTGAAACGATTGAATTTAGGCATTTCCCATTATGCATGGGGTATGAGCAGATAGGAATGGATGGGTGAATGGGGTAGAGTGTTCGGGATCGGAAACCGATGCCTCTAATGTTTACATCTTGTCCAACATCAATTTCATTAGGTCGTTGGTGGGTTACGATGATTGGGTGCCTTCTATAGCATGAGAAGGTTGGTTTTGGGCATATAATAGGGGTGGCACTCCAGTGTATGGGGCTGCCATGTAGGTTGATTGAGAAGAAGGAAATGAAATAGGGGGTGCGTATCCTATTGTATAATGGATGAAATAGGAGGTTGTTGATAGTATGTATATGGGGGTGAAATGGTCGTTGTAAACCTAGTGGAAATAGGAGCTAATGATTGTGGAATGAAAAGGATCATGTTCTGAAATGGGGTAGGGGTCACCGACACTTTGGAGGTGGTAATGTAGCTATTGGTATGTGGGAGACATTAGGGGTAGATGAGGTTGTGTTCGGGGTAGTTGTCACAAGTATGGTGGATGTAGCCGGTGTCACATAGGTAGTAGATGTGGCGATTATAGCGGGTATAGGACCTAGTTGTGAACCGACAGGGGGTAAGGTAGATGCGGGCAACACAGAGGCGAGATGGGGCCGATGTGGGAGTGGGAGAGAGAGTCGGAGGAGGATAGATACAAGCATGTCATATATCAACCTGAACTGTGGCATCTCGAATGGAAGAATGGGAAAGGTAAAACTGCAAGGCGGAAGGGTTTTCGTCAAGGATTCGTGCACGAACTCCTCATCTCCGGTAGTGATAGTAATAGGCTCGATGGGATCCATGGTTGGTGATAAAATGGAAGGTGGTGAATGACTAGGTGGGAGTGGTTGACAACTGGTGTGAAATACGAGTGCACTTGCTTGTCTTAATGTCAGCACCATGTGAACTAGTATTGATCAGGTGGGGCTTCTTCTCTGTAAATGACATAGAGAATAGTAGGAACAGGTGAATCTGGTGGATAAAAGTAGATTAGATACCAAACGGTAATTGGAATGTGAAATAGGCTAACAGATGCCAGTTAGGGAAAATTGACGCCATTCTAGGGTAACCATTGCGGTCCCGTAAAAATGGACAGTGATTGAAAAACAAGGTAGAAGGTAAAATCTGATAGGTATGCCAAATCTAATGATGTTTACAACGTCAATGGGTATGATGGTAGTGACAGGGACTGTGAAAAGTGGAGGAAAATTAATAGAATGTCCTTTTGAGTAGGTTAGAAAAAGGACCTAGAACCGACGTTTGTTGGGTATAACCGATGGCGGTTAGAGGTAACCGACGACGATTACTATGAAATTGAAATAGTGATGAAAGAAAAGTGGTTGTGAATTAAAATATGGTGTGGAATCAGACGTAGAATTCTGAGAATGATGGTGATATGGCCCAGGAACACTCAGGTGAATCGAAATACACCATCTATGATGAGGAGCATGCAAGGATGAACAAAAAAGTGAAGAATGTGATATCTCACCTCAAAATGCAAGCCAAATAGAAATACTAAGAAAAAAGTGATCCTAGGAGTGCCCTTTCTATTATGTTTGTTTAGTGATGCTATTTAGGACCGACACATGAATTGTTAAATAGAGTTTTTGGTGAGGATGGCTTCCTACAAAGAAGGAGATCTAAAAGGTGAGGTTTCAGGTATGTTATGGTGGGGATGGCTTCTCTCTGAAGTATGACTTCAGACAGAGTGAGTGGTGGGTGCCCACTGTACCATGATCATGTGATCACCTACTGACTTCTTCTAGGTAGGATGTTGTTTAAGAATGTATGTATTTTGAATTTTTGTGAGGTTTGGTAAGACTCAG
The DNA here is from genome assembly GCA_018340775.1 of Taxus wallichiana var. yunnanensis. Taxonomy (NCBI): domain Eukaryota; kingdom Viridiplantae; phylum Streptophyta; class Pinopsida; order Cupressales; family Taxaceae; genus Taxus; species Taxus wallichiana. The sequence continues at coordinate 872,485,322 of CM031237.1, read as the reverse complement.
AGAAAGAGAAAAGGAAAGAAGTGCTTTTCTATGATTTGTTTATCAACCATCAACTCGGGCATGAATTCCAACGCATAGGAAGCCCTCAATTAATCTGAGCTAATGCGATAAATCGAATGCAATGCACTTATTTTTAAGCCCAAATCGAGATGTGAAATTGGATGACATAATAAGTTGAAGAGGAAAAGGGATGCTCTTTCTTTACAATACGAAAACACGAAGAAATGGTTCTTTTTAATTACACAAAAATAAAAGTTTCCTTTAGAGCAAATAGAAAGAAAAGGCGGGTTCCATGGAAGAAAATTAGTGTGTATGCTTTTTGAGAATGGAAACAAACACACAAATTTTGCTACAAATGAATTGAATGAAAGGAACCACAGATGGGTCCCATCGGACGTGCCAAAATGTTTCACCTGATTCTTAGATCGTTTCTTTGAAGTGTTGAAAAAATAGATAGGGTAACAGGCGTAGGAGGAATACCTTTTCAAATGCTGGTTGATGGGTTGTTGCGTGCATATGACTTCCGAATCCACATCTGATTGTGAGAGCTTCCTTTTAGCTAAGAGGAACTACCTGTAATGCAAAGCAAGACCACCAGAAGGAATTAAACAATATGGGTAGTGAACTACCTAGCATATGCTAGATCTAGGAAGTGTGATACTTCCTAGATGGCTGTCAGTCCACTGTTTTAAACAATTTAATGATGTAAACAAAGTAAATCCTATTGTAATTTGAAATGATTTAGGTATCTCACTTAAAAAATAATAAGAAATAGATCTAATCTAATAGGCTAAGCTAGAATAGAATCCAAAGGTCAAATGATTGGTTATGGGTTCTGCAGGTTTGACAGAGGTCTTGAGTAGATCACATGTGGATGAGGGTGAGATGAAATTTTATAGGTAGGTCTCTGTTCTAGGCTATATGGGAAAATACAGAGACCAATGTTGGTTAGGGGTAACAGACAGCGGTCAGGTGTAACCGGTGCCATTATTGTGGAAATCTGGAAATGCCATAGAACAAGCTTTGGGTCTCCTTTGTGATTACACAAAGGACTTTGGTTGGTCGGGATGAGGTATTGGGTGACTGGGGTAGGGATTTGGTGAGGTTTTAATGGGTATATGGAGGTGGAAATGTTAGATAAGGTCAATAGGTGGCTAGGTAAAGAATAGATGATAAAATGATGATGAAATGAAATAAACCAAAAAAGTATGATGTTATACTTACTTGGATTCCGGTCCTGAATGCCTATGAGTGAGGGACGAAGGTGCTGATGAGTTGTTTTTAAGGCTGCGAATGATCACCAATTGAAGGAAAACTTTGCATGGGCTGCATGGACATTCCTCTTTGTTTGGTTAGATCAGATCATGGTCGGGATGGTGTACAAGAGAAGATGCTTGATCTCCTTCCTTACATGCGGATGGTCGCTGGAATTCGCTCTCGAAGATGTGTTATCTCTCCGAGATGTGTTTTTCTCACTAATCTTCTAATTTTTTTCCAACCTTGAGAATAAGGTTATTTTAGGGTTAAAAGGATAGCGACGGCGGTTATGGCTTAACCCAACTTGATGGCGGTTAGGGGTAACCGGTGTCGCTTCAAGGAAGGATTTCTAGGTTTATTAAACTAGGGAGATCCTCTTGATTTCCTTGGATTTTGTGTTGTTAACCCATGGATTAGAATGAGATCCTCTTGTAAGCATGCGGGAATGTGGTTAGAGGGAATGTAGGCATTGATTTTTAGGGTTTGGGTAAGTCTTAGTTAGTTATGGCAACTTACTAAGAATAGGTCTTAGGTTGAGTTGGCTTGGTGAGGTGTCTAAGTGAACTATATGTGTGGATATTATTTAAAATAAGATATTTAAATAATAAATATAGTGAGGATAATGAATTAAATTAATTAAATTAATATTAGTGGGGTGAAGGGGGCCATGGCTAGGTGAATGTGATGAAGGGTGTTTAATCGCGAGGACCAAATGGGAGTGTGACCTAATTTTAGTGTCTACACTTGCATCCTGGATTTGTTTAGAGATTTCAGTCCATGGCAACATTATATTGATACTCTATAGTAATTTCTTAGATCTTGTATTATTTTTCATATTTGGAAAGCTCAAAATGATTTGGAATTCTAGAATGATCAATCTATTGCTTTCGTTTCCATTAATGACAAAGTGGTTATATTGTTCATTGTGCGTATACAGATTCAAGCTCAAGAAAAAAAGGTTTCCCTAGAGTTCGCTCATTTACAGAAGTTTCTCACAAATTGGGGGAGTGCACCTTGTACAATGACTCGGGTCCCCTGATCCTTTTCCACCACCACCTCGGCCATCGCATCTTCATTCTACGCCGCCATAAGGACCATGTCATAGAATTTTATCTCATAGAAATCACTTTGCCTCTCCTTGGGGTTCCCCTTCAGCTCCATCCTCCTCTGGACTAGGCTAGGTCCCTCCTACGAAGGGGTAAGGGAATTTATAGTTATCTGCGATGGGGATCTCGCCACCTAGCTTTCGACTATGGTTTGGTTCTCTGCCTCTATATTGAGAAATTATTGTACCATTGTACATGCAGATTCCTTACCATGATGGTTGGCGGTGGATCCTCCATCAACCGCATCGAGCAATAGAATGTTTATCCCTCCCAGGTTGACCCTTCTCGTAATCTAGGCGTGGCGGATTGTGCCTAGTATTTTATAATTTCTTGTAGCCTTTTTCCTCTTGGTTTCCCTCTAGGCATTTTGTTGTTGCCTACGTGACATTTTTGGGACCATGAGTTTTAAGGCTTCCCTGCTAATGTAACTTTATTTTATTAATATTAATATAAGGGATATTCTAATAGAAAACTTTATTTCATATATAAATCCATCATCAATAAATATTTGAAATCTTGAAATCAAACAATTAGAGTGGATACGGGAAGCTATGGTAAAACTAAGAGGAATTACTCTTTAGATTTGAATAAATATTTATCTTACAAATTATTCCTCATCATGATGTCAATGTTATAAATGTAATCTGAGGGTGTCGATGATGATACCAAAACATTTGTTGCGTGCATATTCTTGAAATGTAAGACATTTCAAGGTAGTTAAACATGTGTCCCCCTTATGAGTCACATTCCAATAAACATGTGTTAAAATGACACGTGTCAAAAAAATGCATTATATACATTGTGAATTAGACATGAAAATAAATATTTGATTAAAATTTATAAATATATTGTCATCTAACAATGTAAGAATGATTAGGTGATAGACCTATATAACTTAATAAAAACATTTTAAACATTTGTTCTGTTGTTCTTTTCTTTATAATATATTACAAGTGACAACGGGATATAATTAAAATAATAATATATTAAACACATATAAGATATTAAAATACGGTTCAACCATTTTACAGGAGAGATTGCGTTTTAGGATGATGTTTAATGACAGATTGTAATACCCGTGATTTCTTATCCTTCATGAGACCTATCACGTCCTCAACGTCCTTTCAGATCTGTTCTTTTCGGCATAAGAATATAAGGACTTTATTCGAGGTCCTTAAGCATAAACCCCGGGGAACCCAAGTTAATATTTGGAGTTTAGAAGTGATTGGATAGTTATAGGAAGGGCAGATTTATGTCCTCTCTTAATTCAATAAACGAGAAACATACATGGAAAATTGTGCTAAACGGGGTTCTCACAAATACCTTTACTAATATCAGTACCATTATGGGTTAAATCATCCTTGCACATGGAGGATAATATGGAACCCATATTCCTCCTCATTTTACTTTATACAAACTTATTGGCATGGGTTTATTTCTTGGAGGAAGCGGGTTGTTTTGTTTATGAGAGAAAAAAAAATTGTTTATGCAAAAGAAGAAGAGGATCTAGGATCAAGGAGGCGCTTTAGGAAAGTGTAATGTTGAGCTGTTTTGTTTTGGTTTCTTCTTCTTCGATATCCTATGCTATGTGTACTATAGACTTTGTTCCCGCTGATTCAATTTCTTGTTATTTGTATTTTATTTTCAGTATATTTTTTATGGCTTAAGGTATTTAAAGTGCCCTTATCTACTATCCCACTTCTGTCTCTGCTAGATTTTTCTCCTTCACTCTTCCTCTGCGTGTAACCCTCTGGTCTTCCATTTGGTGCCTTGCAAGAAATAAATGTTGCTTCATTCGATTCAGACATGGCCCTTGTTAGATGTTGTTGTTACAGGGATTTAGCGTAGACATATTCTTTTGGATGTACTGTTAAGGCACGTGGACTGTTTTCCCAAGTGCCTGATTTGAGAGGGGATACATGGGACAAAATCATAATTTAAGTTTTTCTATTTTTCTTTGTCCTTTGGCTTGTTGGGCACCACTATATTCTGGGAATGTGGCCTGCTATGACTACAGGATTCGCAAATATGGGAATGTTAAAGGAAAAAAATGTTTAGTTTCATGGAATGCCAAGATTGTTGGATTTACACAAAATGGATTTTTGAAATGGGAGTACGAGGCAACATATGGACAACTACCAAAGCACACTTGGAAGTGGTTATCGATTTGACTCGTAGTGGAAAGTTACATATAAGAATGTGTAAGGTGGAGGCAAGTATGATACGGGTAATCTGATGGTGAAAATTTACTTTGAACATGGTGGAGAAATGTTCTTCCTTGTTGCAGTAGCACCATACTCTTCCCCTAGGACTGGGCGTTGTCTCCACAGGGATTATTCGGGTATGGATCACTCTTACTCTTGCTTCAAACTCAACATTTCATCATTTTTTTCTTTATGTGTTTTATTTCAGCATGTTATATATATATAAAAAAATACAAATTGAAATGAAGGACATGGATTTTACCTTTCGTAAAAATATTTTTATTTAAACTCTTAAGGAAAAATAATTAGACATTTCAAACAACGCGCATTAAGTGCCATTTCGAATGGTTAATAGGTCCCAAAACCTCAAACATGACCCATGTCAACCCAAACCACCATGAAGTTTCTTAACCAAGATGACTAACACGATTAGATGCCTTAACGAGGTGAGATTCAATACCCTTTGTACACTTTAGTCACTCTTGGTGACATTCCCACTTTATGAAATTGTGATCATTTTCACTTACAAATGTCATATCGATTTGGTGTAACTGGAAAACATCTTCACCTACCTCTAGCACTCCTATGTGAGAATGGAAACCAAATCTGATTTTCATAAAATTAATTTCGTAAGTTAGAGTTTCAAGTGGATGATGGGGCCCACCAAATGTTGTATAACATAAGTGTTCGATGTGTTCATGATAATTGGGATTGAAATCACCATCATAAATTGAACCTTTTTGACATAATCGAATTTCGTCGATTCTAGAAAGTTCTTGTTTATAGGGGGTTAGGTAGGAATTGATGAATTTATGTTTGAAGACAAAAGGAGTGGTTTTGAAACCATACTTGTAAGATTTGGTTATTTGCCGCACACTCGTAACTTGAGATTGAAAATCATCCTAGGCATCCCATTGGTTATGTAAATTACTCATGAACCCTTTTTAATATAATCAAAGTGTGTGTAGGGTATTATTTAATGAATTACTTTGTATGAAAGGATTTTACAATATATAGTGTTCTCTCTCTCCTTCCCCTCTATCTCTTAAAATAAATATAAAATTGTGGTTGGTCTTCGAAACGTGAATGGATTCTTAATACAAATGATTTTGAAATAAAATAAAAATGTGTATATATTGAGAAATGGTAAAAATATTATGAGTAGCTAATAAAATGTTTTAGACCTTCTCTCTCTTCCGTATTCTCTCTGTTGAAAAAAAAGCAAGTGAATGTGTGAGGAAATAATCTCACCTCTCTCTCATTATATCTACGTCTCTTTGAACTTTGTTTGAAATTGTCTAAAATGATGAATGTCTTATTTGTGCTTGAGTGTAAGTGTTTTCCATACTTAGTCCTATGAGTGACACAACTTTAGTTGCAGGTACCTAAATAAAAGGAGTATTAAAAATGATAATTGTGTCTTTTATTAGCATGTTATTCGAAGGAAATGTAATTATTTAGAATATTTCAATGATATTTTTATGAATAGAATGTATTATTTTCATTATTTCCATGATGAAAATGATAGTGGTTGCGTATTGGGAAAATGTACTATTTTGTATGTAATTGTACTTTTGCCTGTTTAACGAATGGTACTCTTAGTTATAATTGTATATTCTATTAAGTAAATTGAGTAGATTGTATTATTAACTTTGGAAAATATTTCAAAGCTTCCTTATTTTAGTGTCAAAATAAATATAGGAGGATGAAACTGGAAAATTTTCATTTAAAGTGTTTATTGTAGCCAAAAATTTTGGATAAGATTGTGCTAGTAATTTTTTTTAAAAGTAATTTAAAATGATGTGTTTTCCCCTATTTCTTGTGTTTGCAATGACATAGGAAATCGCTTAATCTTCAAATAAAAATATCAACTTTCATTGTCTATGTTTTTTTCATATTGAGTGGAAAGAAACAAAACAAACATATAGCTCAAAATATTTACCTATGTTGATTGTTATTACCCTCTCTAGTAAGCTCCAAGTTAGTCTATCTCCAAAGATCTTTCATAGCCTTAGAGACAGAGGTATTGTATGTGTTTTTGTATTCCTTCCTAGAAAACAAGTTGAGAGCATTCACGTAGGTATGAAAGTGTGTAAGAATCCTTAGTGCGAGGAATAACATCATTTTAATGGCATGCAAGATGACATGTTGAGCGTAATATCTTGTTGTTGTTTTTAGCGACTAAATAATGTTAGAAGTGGAATGAAATGAATCTTGGGTGGGACCACATAGATAGTTAGGTTGTGCATTATTTCACTATTAAGTACCCTTTTTATGTCATTCTAATCATTTCAAGGGTCATGGAGATTGCTTGCAACATATTAAATATTTATTATGAGGTGAAGTGGACGTGATTTGATCCACAAGAGAACAAGTGAATAAGAAAACATATTTTCCCATTTAAGAATCAAACCTAAAAGGTGAATATGATAGGATATTTGAAATTAACTATTGGGTGATATATTTTTATTGGTAGTCAAATAAACAAACCAAATCTAATAGAACCCTTTATAAGATAAATATCAAATGAAAGCGAGAAAATGTATTCTTGGAATACCTTCGGTGGTATGAATGCCTTTTGTGACATGGAAATTTGATTTATCTATTTTTATCTTGTGGTAAAGTTTAGAAACCCTCGATCACTAATAAATACAAAGTATCAAGTGACCTCTATTCATGTTATTAGAAAAAGGGGATATGATGTATGATTATCAATGATTGTAAATATGGCTTTAGAAGGCTATTGAATGCGTTAAATTTTATTGCTTTTGCATTTGAATGCCTATTGTCCCTCTTAGATAAATGCATCCTTTAGTATGTATTAGTGTATTACCATGTGTTCTCATATGGGGTAGTTTATCCACCATCCCGAATGATTTTGAACATAGGAGATTGTAATACCTGTCTTAAGATTTTTGATGAATGAAAAACTAATGATTATCCCCACAAAAATTTAAATTGTTCCTTGGAAGGAATTTGAAAAGCATATAGTTCTTTGGGTTGTCTTGTTATATGCATTTAATTCTTGATGATCTAAGAGAAATGAAATGTGTAAATAGGTACAATGTCAAAACTCCTTGTATTCATGAATCTCTAAGTGTAAGTTACATATCATTCGAATATTAATTGTTTAGAAATATCGATAGTGAGACCAAAGTACGTTATAAGTGTAAAGAGTAAAAGATTCAATGAGTTTTTGGTTAGAAATATCGTCATCCTTGAAGTCCTTATAACACAACTACAAATTTTCATGTTGTTAAAAATAAATAAGAATTTCTCATGGTGAGTTCAAACTTTTGAGAAAACAAAAGATATATATAAACCTAAATCAAATTTCTTGATGTGAAAATGTTGAATGGATTCAAACAAGTTATTGAATGATAACAACTATAACAGGAAAATAATGATACCGCAATGGAAGAATGTTTATGGGAAGAGGTATCTTTGATCTAAATCTCCCTTAAATCCTAAGATTTCTTCCTTGACATCACGTTATATTTACTTGTGTAACAAGTGTAAAATTTAAACATCAAATATACGTCTCGAAAAGCAGAACCTTAACTTCTTGTTAGTTCCTTTATGGAATGAGCATATAATTTGACATAAATTACACATATTTTGAGAAACAAACATTTAACATAAAAATGAATATTAGGGGGCATGTAGGTGTATAAAATGAATTTATTTAACAAATGACCTATGGATAACTAATGGAATTAGAGAAAGGAATCAACCACACATTCTCCATTAAAGACTAATGCTCTATAAAATAAAGTAATTGAAGTTTGAAAAATAGGAAATTTTAAACCTTATGTGTTTAATTCTATTGAAAACTATAAAGTCATACCATGGAAACCTCAATGTAATAAATATGTAAACCATGAAAAGGCCATGTCGTAGAGTATGGATTTCTGTGTTTCTTACTATAAGTCGGTCATTTTCCTAGTTTATGTCATTTCAAGTAAGACATTGATGTCTAACCTATGTTATCTTCTCTTGTACGAATGAGTTAATGATTATGTAAGTTTGTTTCTTGATGTTAATTCTATCTATTAGATCCCATGTGATGTCGTGTAATGAGCATTTAAAAATAAAATAAAAAAATATTTTGGTATTTTAACTATTGTATTTTTGTCTAAATTATGGGTGTTACATATGGTATCAAAGAGGAGGTTCATGCCCTCAAACCTATGGGATAGATTGGAGTTGTGATGATCTTACATGGTGGTGGTAGAGATGGGAAGAGTAATGTGATATATGTTGTGATGTGAACAATGTTGTAATTGTGATATTATGAATGCACGTGTTGTGCATATCATTTACTACATATTGGTTATCATGTTGATGTGATTGTGTTGGGAGTATCCATTCTCTTTTTGTGGACTCAATGAGGTGGTCACGTGTGATGTGTTTCCTTGTTGTGTGTGAAAAGAAGGTTATTGCGGATTAAAAAGTGTTGGATTGTTTTGTTATTATGTGATATGAAGGTGTGTTGATGTGTTGCATGAAGAAATTGGTCTATAGTGAATTGATATTTATCGCAAGGTCACCAATATGTTGTGATGAATCGTGTGTATCACCATGTTGTATTGTAATTGACTGTATTTTATAATATTAGACATTATTTTCATCATATGTATAACTTGTGTAATATGTGATAATTCACATTGTGAATTAGGTACATATGGTGATTGTATGACCCATATTATGTAGTACTTGTACCTTAGGAGCATTATGTGGAAAACTAATGTATCCTAAACCGTGAAAGTAATGATTTTGTTATACCTTGAATAAATACCATGCGCAAGACGCTATGGTTAACATGCGTGAATCACCATTGTGTTATTGATGGAGTTATGTGTTATTTTGTGAACGTCACACTAGACGACCCTAAGGAAAGTAACTGTTAATAGTGTATGTGTGGAAAGAGGAGGCTTGGACTAGGTTTTCATAATCCTAAACCGACTACGAGTGAGGAAGTGGAGTCTTATATAGACCTGAAAAACCCACTTTTATTTTCTTAGAGGACTTTGAGCTTTCTCGGTATATTGTGGATGCGCACCACCTTAGGCTCAACTTATGCAAACTAGCATCCCCTGCTCTTTCTTATTGGGTTGTCCATACAAAAATCCTATGTGATTTTTACTATGTTGATCCTTTTGGGAGTATGGAGGGATGATGATGACAGTTGCATTATTTGATATACTCATTTCTAGTTACATGTATATGTTTACGAGTTGAGGCTCAACATCCAAGTGCAAGAAACTAGACGCAGTACCCCTTTGGTTGCCATATGAGGTCACATAGAGATTGTAATGTGTTATTTCTCAATACATATTTTATTCGTAAATTGATCATTATATATTTTCTTGCAAGAACCAACAATTTTTCTTGATTGATGTGTTCTTATATTTTGGGTATTTTATTTGGTTGTTGCACTAACATGCAGATTTTTCACTAACTATGACTATTTAGCCATTTGTTTTGATTAGTTTTAAATATTATTTTCATATTTAAAAGTTTTATTTCCTTTCCCAAGGCTTGGGATTTTTGCCACTTGTCATTTCAGATGGATTATTAAGTTGGTTCTAATTTCTTAATGTGTTAGAATAGGCTCATGGGATTCACTATGGAGTGGATAAACCTATGGAAGCTGCTTCATTGTATGGGGGTACACACAAAGGAGTTACATATAACTAGCAGGTTATTGAACCATGAGTTATTATGCCACTAGGATTAGGGGTGACATGTGTATGAAATGGAAAGGTTTGGAAAGCTATGGGATGAGGTTAAAAAACCTCAAGCTTGACTAAACTCAACCGAGCACCATAAGATTAGAGCTAAAAAGAAACTATCGATACGTATACAAATTTTAAACAAACATTCAAACCCTAACATATATACTACTCTTTACTCCATGAAATATTAATGAAAGTGAACCTAGCTAGATTCTAAGCAATCAAATTATGTGTTGTTTACTCTCAAACATAGTGAAGAGATCTCTCCAATTTGGTTACTGGCCAAGCTTTAGATCTTCACTTACTAACTATATTTTGAGTGGATGGATGCAAGATGGGGGAGCTCTTAACAATGGATTATGGCAAGATCCAAATTTTGTATAGCTTAAAGCTATAAAAATGATTTCTAATGCCAAAATCTCCAAATATGAGAGATTTTGTTATGTAAACAAGGTATAAGGCTGAGAGGAGAGGTGACCCTTCTATTTATATTTTTCCACTTGGGAGATTTTGGAATATGGGTGCATGTGGGACTAAATCTCAAAACCACTTTTAGATTACATTAGGATAAACATGCTTTAGGCTTAATTAAGCTTGGTTTAGGCTAGTTAACTATGGTTTAGGGTAGTTAAACTTGATTTAAAAGTGATTAGAGACTCATTGAGAGTTGGTGGTCCGAATAACCAATTGTGGTGATAGATAGCCTATGAAGAGAATAGAATTGGTATAGAGAGAAGTACAGAGGTTCCGAATTGTCGAAAGGAGGAATGTTTAGCTAATAGAGAGATATTAGCAAAATAAGTTGAATATGGGAAGAATATGACTTAGACGGTGTTGTAAATGAGATTTCAAGAGTGGGACGAAGAATGGGGAATTAATGAAGTGTCGTTAATCGGTTGAATTGGAGTAAATGCTAAGTTTAAGCATGTTTTAGGTTTCACGTTTTCCCCTCTTTGAGGTGACATAAATGCCATCACTTCAAAGAAAGTAGACAAACATAAATACGTAGAAAAGTTTGAAGGGATATAAGAAAAAAAATTAGAATGGAGGATGCCCCATTGAGTGTCGATGGGGTGATAGAAGAACTCGATCGACGATTGAAAAGATGATAGAAAGAGAACAAAAGAAAGAATAGTGTGAAGAAGAAGAAAAAGGATATAAAGGAAAAGGAGAATGAGGAAGGGGGAATGAGTGAACATCCATCCAATGTGTTTTAAACAACTAATTTTTCATCATATTGCTAAAAATCGTCATCATCGGTCCTTATTGAAAAGAATGAATAGAAGTGTAGTATGACATGAAAATCCATATAGGAACAAATGTGCATTTTTGAAAACACCAACTCCATGCAACATAAAAATGTAATTTAATGCAAGGAAGTGAACAAGCTCTTCTAACATGGAAATGAGTACAATCACACACACTAAACAGTGCAACCGATAACACCCCACATATATTTTGTTATCAAGATGTAGTCCCAAATTTTCTAATAAATGACAAGGGTTAAAAATATGATGCCCCAAGAAATCTATATATTCAAGGGAATAGATGGTGAACACTTAGGGCCTAATGAAAAAGTTATGTGCACGACGAAAATAGTACCAGTAACCGATAGCGCCCCAAACTACGGATGTAGTAAGTAGCATAAATTTTACAAATGATTGAAGATTAAGATGATCCATGAGTCATTGTTTTAAAATATGTGAAAATTCCAGCAAGATATAAGATGAGTGCCATGTGAGAGACACAAATTTCAGACGGAAAATGAGTTGTTTACCAATTTTTAGTCCATTTTCAAAGTATTTCGATGTTTTTGGCTTTTTAAATGGTTTTACAATTTTTAAATTTTTTCAATCAGTCAAAAGAATTTGTATAAGAGATCAAATATCTCCTAAAAACATGTGCAACTACCTAAAGGTGAAGGAAAAGGCGTACCAACATATAAAATGCTCACGGTGAGAAGAATTATAAGCCAAAAATAATGTTTTGAAAAAATAAATATCATGACAAGTGAAAGAGAGGAAAATAGAAGAAAATAATAGGAAATAGTGCTTAGAATATGTGTGAATTATTCCGGTGCGGTGAAGAAGTGATCGCAGGGTGGCACTATGTGCCCCAACCCTGTAAAAATGAGTAAAACTAAGTATTTTAATAGAAAAATAATTACATCAGTGGAGAGAAGAACAACCGAATGACCACGAAGGAGAAAACATGCCCGTGGGCATCACAACAACCTAATATACCCACCAAGGGGGGGTAAATCAATCATGACCTATTCATTTATACTAGAGCTCCTGCAAATTTTTATTGCGAGCAAGAGCAATCGCACTAGAGTGAGATGGTAAGGCTACCAAGTAGGAGGAGGAGAGAAGATTGGATTTGAGAGTTCACGCGGACTAAATTGATGGACCTTATGTGATTGGTCTATCCTTCCTTGTGAATTACACATTTAATGTCACTCTTAGGACATTTTGAGGCTAGATTGGGGAAATTTGATGTATGTGCACATGTGCATGCGTTGGTTTGAGACAGACGCATACTTGTATGCATCGGTTTTGATGGGTACACCACCGAGATGGAAAATGGCAAGGATGGGCATGTGCATCTCGTTGAGGAGGGCACATATGCGTCCTAGGTAGGGAAAACATGGTTGCGAATGCGGATGCACCAAAAAGGTTGCGTAGTCATTACAATGAGCGTGTAGGTGTCCTACGTGGATGAAGAAAGATGGAGGGCATGCGTACGCACTAATATATGCACGTATGAATTGGGAAGGGTGTGCATACATAGGGAAAAGGGAGCAGAACACCCTTTCAGCCAAACAACCAAGGAGGAAAGAAAGTAGACTAAAAGAAAGTGAAAATTTAGGAAATGAGATGGAAGAATAAAGGATTTTACCAAAAGTTTAGATAGAAGTAGATAGAAATGTTCCTAACATGTGTGTTTATTTGTATGTAGCATATATTACCTGTTCTACACACACGTGAGTGATATGGTTGGATAACGGCGATAGAGGTATAATTTGATGAGGATGATAGGGTGATATTGGATAGCCTCTTATACATCACAAGATTGGATTTCGTGGCTGATGTTCCCCAGATCACATTGGATCATGACCTTATGATAGCTGAAAGAGAGAGATGGAAAAAAAGACCGAGTGCTTTTTGCCATCGACCAAGGAGATCACAATTACTCCCAAGGATGTGTGGTGCATTATGTGGGTTCCAATATAGGGTTAGATTATCCAGTTGATGAGCCACTAGCTTAATATTCAATGGTATATCTTAGAGTTTTTGGTGTCCCGATGATACCATAAGGAAAAATGACTATTAGGTTTTCACGGTGAATTGAGGACCTAGAGAAAGACCAAGTGGTGTTTTACATGATTGCCTTTATCAGTGGAGCTCTACTCCCTGACAAGACCAAAGTGCATCATTTCCACTTTTCCTCCTTGGAGTGATACACGGGTTGATAGAGGGAGAGACCTACTGCTGGGGTCAATGCATTCTAGGAAATTTATACTATGACCTACATTTGATTACCTACTACCGTCAGAAGATGGTACGGCTAACAGATTGCTTCATAGTTAGGCATGGGAGCACATTACTATTGGTTTCCCCTTCGGTGTTTTGAGAGTTCAGGCTCTAGAGGAGCCTTCTCCATGCGTTAGGTCATGATTGGGGATGATGTGCGACACTATATGGGAGATGTGTATCATTACCACCATGATCTTGATGAGTTATAACAGGCCACCATGATATAGAGGCCTTACATACATTTCCAAAGTGGCTTGAGAATGTTTTAGAGCTCGACACACACGGCTACTGATTGAGCACTTTGTGTTCGAAAACCACAACTATATGCGGGAGATGTACAGTGGTATATAGATTCTAGAGACAGTTTGAAATTACCCAGGATGTTCCTAGACTAGATATATGGTATGCTCACAGGGCTCGAGAATGTATTGATATGGGTCCACAGATTTCTCGAGATAGAGGAATGGCCAACTTCTAACGGGTGGTACCTGCTATGTGGGTGCCACTTAGATAGATAAAATATCTAGGTACCACACACAGTATGCACCATGGTACCATGGTGTGCTTCCATGTCATTTGACTACTTCTAGGGTGGCGTACAACACCAGCATGAGATCTCCTCCATTGGTCCCTCCCATTGTTGATGAGAGTGGAGCCTTTGGTGGTGATGATAGTGATGATGATGATTATGGTGGTGGTGGTTGTCCCAACTCACACCGTTATGTTAGGGGCAGGGGACAAGGTCCTGCATTACAACATCCATAGAGATAAGGTCCCAGGCATAGGCCGAGATAGGATTTTAGGGAACCTAACATAGAGTTTCCTCCAAAGTAGGCATTCTAGCGGGCATATATGCCCTCTTTAAAGCAGTATTTCGAGAGAAGGGCCTACCACCTCGGGCACCATAGGGTGGTGGCAATGGTGAGCTTGATTGGCTGCTCTTCAACAACAGCTACATATGATAATTTATGTTTAGTTATAGGTGGCTGGAGAGAGAGAGATGCATCCATGACACATGTACGGGGCCTTAATGCCGAATGGGATTAGGTCAAGTGCTCAAATGTAGATTTTTACAATGGAGAGGGATTAGGAAAGAGTAGAGGCCACTTAGGGCGGGGATAGTGCCTCATGGTAGAGTCATATTAGTGGGATGGCCACATAGGAGGATTAGATACTGAGCCTTTTACATCATTCCTAGACCCAGGTGTAGATGGTTGTTGCTCAGAGGGACCATGCCCATGCACATGCATAGGGGTATATCATCAGAGAGATCAAGCACAAGCCCAAGTACGGACTACTATTGTAGATAGAGACCAAGAGCTCATTTCTACTAGATAATCTCATGTTGACATGGGCATCTTGATAAGTGAGTCGAGATGCCACTTTGCAGAATCTATTGCTTTTGGAGATGTTGATTTGATATGGGATACTATGAGGGATGGTGAAGAGGCTTTATACTATAGGACTTGTTATTTCAGAGCAGTCTCAATAGGGCAATGAGTATTTCCTTTTGAGAAGTCATGTATGAACATGAATGGATCTAGTTCATGAAAGTCGGGTAGTTCATTTATATCATTCGTGAGCTCATTGCGCAGTAGTAGCCACTTAACAATAGTCACCGCACACCGGGATGATATCCCGGTGCAGCCCATCAAAACCACCAATCCTCCCTCCTCTACGTTATGGACTTGGGAGCCCGGAGAGGGTGTAAGTTGTGGTTGAGTTCTTCATTTTTCCTTTTATACGAGATGTATTGTATACATGCCTCTTATGAAGGCTTATTTTAGTGTATAGATTGATGTACATTTTTTTATGATGCCTCTTGATGAAGGCTTGATTTTTTAATGCATGCCCCTTTTAGATGGCATATTGTATGTAGTACCCACTTCCCTTTGACACCTTTTGATGGTGATCATGACATTTTGGCTATATTATGCACATTATTATAGTTTTGATTTAGTATGATGTTAGATATTTGATCATGGATTATTGTTGACTTTGATTCTTATATGATGCATGATGATTATTAGGTACACTTTATATGTTGGTGATGTTATACTATTAGACATGGTTATATGATGGATTTTTTTCAAACTTGCGATATTTGGATATTGTGTAGCCCTAGAAATGGAAAATTATTAGATGATGATATAGCCATTGATAAAACTATAATGATATTGTTAGATTTCTTTGATGTTGTTGTGATTCATATATCTAGATGATTTTGTAAATTTAATTATATTCATATTATTTTGGAAGTTTTGATATGGCCATGAGGCCGAAGGAGGTATTTGTGTTTTGCAGGTTAAAATATCACAATAAACATTGGGGGATTGGAGACTAACCACATTGGAATTCTAGATGAATTCAACAAGGTCACCATGGCAACTAGTTTTGTTTGTGCATTTGTTTGTTAGTGTTAGGGATTCCCATATGGGGGATCAAATTTAAATGTGACCAAGGGATTTTATGTATTTATTTTATTTTGGGTCCCTTTGTTATGTTTTGATGTGTTTATTTTGTGATGTGTTTACCCTTTCATTAATTATTAAATGGTTTATAAATATTGTGAGTAATCATATTGTTTAGTTAATTAATTAAAAGATGTCATAAGAATGTAATTAATAGAGTTGCTAGCCATGTTTTAAAGTGTTTTAAATATGTGTAAGTTATGTTTAAGTAATATGTAAGTGATGTGTAAGTTAAATTTTGGGTGTGAAACACTCAACCTTCTTGGAAATTTAAATTTGTCCTTAGAGGCTGATTTTGGAGGCTTGTGGGACAAGTTAAACTTTTCCCATACATCTGATATTTATGTACCAACCTTTCCTATGGTTGGAGGGTTAAATTTAGACCTTTTTAATGCATTTTTATAAGTCAAGTTGAATTTTGTAATTACACTTTTCTTACATAATTTAATTTCAGTCCTTATGAGGTATGGACTTGTTTGAGTGTGTAAGTAAATATGTCATATTATTCACCCTATGCATTGGAGAATGAAGTTGACTTTGTGTTTGGGGTTAAGGATGAGTGATGTGGCATCCTACATGGATCCACCTCATCCTCTTCTCTTCCCTCCTCTATAAAATTTGAATTTCATGTCTTGTTTTTTATTGCTTCACTTTTGGGAGACTTCTTTTGGGAAAATTTTCTTGTTGTTTTGGGAGCTCTTTCTTGGAGAATTTTTTGGAAGATTGTTGCATGCTTGTATTGGGTTGATTTTTGGATTGCTTACATTGGAAGGAGCTTTCTGTTTTGAACTTGGAACAAACTCCATCATGGAGAGGTAAGAGCTTGGCTCTTGGAAATACTCTTCTTTTCCCTTTTATGAATATGTAAATGTTGGTATGTTTGTTATTGTTGTGGGCTATGGGTAGATGGCCTAGGAATGGTGTAGGAGAATACTATGGGGTTTATTATGTGGGAGGCACAAGTGTGTTTTAGGGAGGTATAAGGGTGGAGGGAGTTAGGATTTGGGTTCCACCTTACAAAGAAATAGCTTGCATTTCTTTACTCGTTATGGGGTGCCATAAGAGGTTGGGGAGACATAAGGAAATGTGAGGAATAAGGGGTACTTGGGGAGGCATAAGGAATGTCAGGGCTTTGATATACTATCCTTTTTGCGGTTTGTAACTCAAGTGGTGATACCCATTTCCTTGTTTTGGAGGCATAAGAAGCATCCCCCATAGTTCTTGCTCCTTTGGCTTGCTTGGTGAAGCCTTAGTATTGCTTGTCATGTGTTATTGTAGTTGTAAAAACTACATTTTGTTTTGGACTGTGTTTTATTGTGAAAATGTTGTGTGTATGTTTTGTGGAAGCCTGTTGTTGCCATGAGTTGGATCACATATTTTATTGCATTGTGGTTGGGGATCAGGGGCCAATGAAGAAGGATGGATTCTCCTTTCATTGGATGTCTTGGTTGGGTGGAGAGCATTTCCTTTCCCCTGCCTTTGTTGTGATCAAAATTGGAAGAAAGAGAAGAATGCATGTTGTTGTTCTGGAGCTGAGAAAAGATAGTTTGACAGTCCCTTGTGAAATGAAATCTCATTGTAACCTTTCCCTCTTGAAGTGGATGACCTTGTAAATGTTTGTAATGGAAAGATGTTGTACTGACTGCAAGTGGAAATTGGAAATGTAAAAGAGTTATACTCGTATGTTGTTTTGGGAAGAATGTGAAAGAATGATACTATTTTGTATACTGTACTTTGAAATCAAATGGAAAGGAGGTTGTATGAGTTTCATTGGAATTATTGGAAGTTTTTACCTTGTTCATATGATATTATTCAATTGGAAATTTGTGTTTATCATGCACTAGGAAGATCCCTGTTTTGAAAGTGGAAATGTGTAACACGTGAAAAGAAAATGTATTATTCTACCCTGTGTCAATAAATGATTTTTGGAAGGAATAAAAGAAAGAAGTTGTAAATTTTTCTATTGGAACCAACAAATGAATGTAATGCTTTTCTCAAATTGCATTGTAGTATTGAATCTGATCATTTCAATGTATTGGAATCTCTGTTTGAAAGGAAGAAATGCGTGTGAGAAAAATACAATATTTTTTCTTTTGGAAATGTGTAAAATTGGAAATCAGAATTGCATTTTGGTCTTGAATGGTTTTCTTTGAATCAACTAAAATGTGTTAGATTGGAATTGGAATGAATTTTAATACTTAGAAGATGAAAATGGCAAATAGATCCTTTAAAATTTGATCCTTGTTTTTTTGTAATTTCAAACTGGCAATTATCTAAACCAAAAAAATGATAGTTCAAACCTACAACAATAAAATAAAAAATTAAATAATTAAATTGAAGTGGTAGGCTCTAAACGAATTCATCTAGACATTAATACTCAAGAAAATTTCTTAGAAAACTTAGTAAAATCGGCTGGAACCATTTTACTATCATTTTACAGTCGTTTTTCTATCAAATGTTGGAAATTTTGAATTAAGCCTCAATCAAACAAATTAACCCTTGAAATATATCCTAAATTCATCTAAGAACAATCCCCCATGTCTATTTGACATGTTGAGAGAGGAAGAAGATCAAATTGAACAAATCTAACAAGTTAAAATTTATCAGTTTGCACTATAAAAGCCTACAGGACGTTTTCTTAAAATTAACCCCTTAAACTTTATCAAAACAAAAAATTAATGATTTCTATGCAAAGAGGATGTCGATAGATTTCTAGAAATTCCTCGTTTTCCCCAAAATGATCTCTCTATCAAAAGTTATGGCCTTCTGAAGTTTTCTTCACTTGGCGTTAAAATTTTGGGAAAATTTTCCTCGGCTTAAGAAAATTTTCAAAATTTTCTCCACCATCCCACTAGCCCGCAGCCACTCAAAGGCTGCTACATGTGACCATGAGGTTATAGCGAGGGGCGGATCCTCTTTTGAACTTAGCGTTTTCAGAAAATTTTGGGAAAATTTTCCAAACTTTCCCCACCGGCCCGCAACCAATCAAGTGATGCCATGTGGTGTCATGAGGCATCAGCAGGGGAATGGATCCCTTTTTTGCTTTTTTGTCTTAGAAAAAATTTGAAATTTTTTCCAAGTTTTCCCCACTGTTCTTGGCTGGGTCTTTGACCATTCAAGGGCTGTCACGTGGCATTTCCAACGTTGGTGCGGGTCTATGTACCCTCTTAGCCCTTCGTGGCTTTAAGTCATTTTCTCCCCACCACCCCACCTTCCCCATGTTGGTTTGGGAGATTCCATGTTTCCTTTGTGGACTCATGGGAGTGTGGGCATAGAGCCGAATTTTCACCCGCGCAGGAGAATTTGCAAAATGTCTCTTGTCACCTCGCCTTTCCTCATTTTTCCCTACGCTACCTTAGGGAGTGCCACGTATCCTTTGCGGACCGCAGGAGTGTGGGCGTAAATTTTATTTTTTTCCCGCATAGGAATTTTTTTACAAAAGTCTCCCGCAGCCTACCAACCCTCCCTTTGGGAAAATTTTCTCCCCTGGACCTGCTGGCCCGCCCTTGGGGAAAATTTTCAGCCCAAGGCCTACCGACCCATAACTTGTAAAATATGAGGAGTTAGGAGGACTTCTTTATATCATTGGAAAGGTGAGTAAATTTCCTATCCAATGGGAGTGATTTAGGAAAATTTTGAAAATGCTAAGTATGAGAAAATTCAAGTTGAAACTTTAAGCCTGTTAGAGAATGGGTATGATGAGGAAATTTTCCCTCTGAACCTAATTAGAACTTCTAACCCCGAATTTTGAACGTTATGACCTATGTTAATTATTAATAAAAGTAAATTATACTCTAGTAGATTTTAATAGTTCCGAACCTGGTAGTGAAAACTGTTGCCTTGTAACATGATTGTAGATTCTTGTAATAAAAAAAAATTATTCCGTAATTTTCCTAACTAATCCTAGGTTGTTTTTGGGTCTCAATTGTGTTGTTTTAACGGGTGTTACATTGTTTCGATGATGTACACTTGAGTATTGATATGGAAATTTATATATGTATTATATGGACATTCGATGATGATTTGGTTGTATTATACTACGATTATGTTTTGTATGATTAGTGGTTATTGCTTTGCAATCACTATATCATGATGTATGATTTCCATTTCCTCTATGTATGTGACATAATTTATATTTAGAGATGTGTATGATTCATGATTTCTTATTAGTGATATATCCGTAGATAGTATCACATGTTTTGGATTTATGGAATGTTTATGAGTTCTTATTCTAGCACTTGGGATAATACTAGATGATATTGGTCCAGTGGGGATAGATTTGTGATTATGCACAACCCCTCTTGACGCGCCATTGATGATACAATATGTGATGATTAGCTTAGCATACATGAATGATGTAATACTTCGCATTTTTGTATATATGATGTAGTAAATGATGTTTTATATGTGATGAATGATAGGTGATAGATGTGATAACAAACAACAATGCAAGAAAAAATTACTTAAGAAAAAGTTAACAAAGCTTAACAACTATACCTATAAAACATAACATAACCAATATGAAAACTACATGAATTTATTAAACATAACAAAGAGATCAAATGGATATTTAATCGAAGTAATTCGTATGAATCCCAATAGATGCATACAAGCTATGAATGAACCTAATGTCATGTATAATTAATTCAAACAAGAACCAACCCATGGTAATAAAATGAGTCACAAAATCACACAAAAAGAGTATTATTTAATCAAAACTATACAAACAAACAACTAAATGTAATTAAATTATTACGTTGTTTTTGTGGGACAATGCTGATATATTTTCTAATGTTTTTGGGTTTATCTAAAAAGATAAGTTTTTCAAGGCTACTGTTCACATTGTTTTCGGGGTTTTCGTGAGACAATGTTACAACGTTGGTGTAGTTTTTGTCCCTAGAAGGGGGATTTTCTAAATTTTTAGGTTTTTATGTATCCTTTTCTGAATGTTTTTACATTTTATAAGGTCATGTTCGAATGCAACGTACAAGGAAAAATAAGCGTAGATGCCCCCAACATGATGTGGGAATATAAAAAAGTAAAAATACTACGCATGTATGTATAAGAAAGTGGAATGTGAAGGTGCCCCCAATGTTAGATGGGAATATACAAAGGCAACATCCTTCACATAGATATAAGAGAAAACAAATGAGATCATGACATGGTGAAGACAGATTCGAGAGGGTTCCTAGACCTACAAAAGGAAGTTATATCTAGAAAGTGGTGAGGGTTACCCATCTTGCCACAAGAGTAACTTGTGACTGGTAAATCCTCCTTGAGTGCTGAAAACTAGTCTTCACCATAAGACCGCCCACCTGCGTCACAATTGTGTGGTTTTCACATGTGGATGATTTATCTTTTCTCGTACTATTTTCTCAAATTTTCTTTTTTTTTCTTGTTTTTTCTTTGTTTTTATATTTTTCAGTTCTTTTCTAATATTATTTTCATGCTTAAGCATAGAACTACTTGAAATGCCTGGCGTTCATAAGTTCTATAATACACAATTTTATAGCCTCCTGATCCATACTTAACAACCACCACATAAAGGCCTAGCTAGTTAGCTTCAAAATTACCTTTCTTTTCTCTGTCTTTGATGGTGTTCTTCTTATTTTCTTATAGGAGTAGATCACCTACATCAAATTAATGATGAATGATGCATTTTTTGTATCCCTTGGACACTCTTTTCTGATATACTTTCAAGTGATTGAGTGCTCTGATACGCTTTTCATCTAATAGTTCCAAATCTACCCGGTCGATCAGCTCGTAGTCCTCAATTTATCAAGATAATCCATGAGAGATATTCTCATGGAAGGAAAATCCACTTCCAGAGGTATGATGGCTTCGAGCCCATAGAAAAGTGAATATGGGGTCACACCAAGTAGGTGTGCGGATGGAAGTTTGATATTACTAGAGGGTAGGATATATCGGTAAGTTCCAATTACAACCGATTTTACTGACCATTTTCTCCATAATCCGTACAAGGGTTTTATTAGTAGCCTCTGCTTGTCCATTGCCTTGGGGGTAATAGGGGAAGACCACTTGAGTTAGATATGGAAATGGTGACACAATGTCTTAGCCATTTTATTTTTGAAGGATTTACAATTATCTGTAACAATGGTGGAGGGGATACCATAATGGTAGATGAGATGGTTCATAATGAATTTAGCAATTTACACATCGGTGATGTAAGTAAGAGGCACATCCTCTACACATTTGGTAAGATACTCAGTTGTAATGATAATGTGAGTTTGGCCATCTGAAGAAGAAGCATGTAGATTCCCTATGAGATATAAACCCCATTTAGAAAGTGACCAAGGTGTTACGATAGGTGCAAAGCCTATGCCGGTGCATGTATTAAGTTTCCATGCTTCTGACATAATTCACATTTTGTTATGAAATTGCAATAGTCTGATTCCATGGTAGGCCAATAATAGCCTACTCTTAATAGTTTTTTAGCTAAGACCATACCACTAGTGTGTGCTCCAAAAATACCACCATGTACTTCCTTAATAGCATGTATTGATTCAGCAACATCAAAACAGTGAAGCGGATTCCGTCGTAGCCATGATAATAAAGGGTTCCTCCTAGGAGGGTATAATGGGCTATACGGAAGATAAGGGCTTTCTTCTCAGAATGGGTGATGTCTTGTGGAAAAGTGCCATCTTGTAGGTATCAAAAGATAGGGTCATTCCAGTGGGATAATGGACCAACAACTTCATATACCAAACATGACTCTGACATATCATATGCGTGCACTTGTAAATTCTCTACAAATAAAGGCATCTTACTTTCTTGAGGTGGAATGAGTAACAGGGACCCAATTGTAGCCATATCATCCATGGATTTATTATACAACCTTGGTTTTTACATAAATATGATCTCGTGTAAAGTACTCCTTCAGTGGTTTCAAACATTTTCTTATATAGAATGAGCTTCTCATCTTTAACTTATTTAATGACTTATATGTTTCTAATATTCCAAGTAATAGCTAGCTTGAGGCCAGTGATGAGTGCCTCATACTATGCAATGTTATTAGTGCATGGAAATCCCAACTAGAATGCTCTTTGTAGGACTTCCCTTGTGGGAGTAATGAGAACCACTCCTACTCCGAGATCCATGGAAGGTGAAAGATCCATCAAAATGGACCTACCATTCTACAAAATCTTCAATGTACATCATAGATGCGTCTAGAAAATCCAGGCATAAAGGATCCATTCATGGTAGATGAGCTTCTCCTAATTGATCAACCAAAACCTATCCTTTCAAGGATTTCTAATTTATGAACTTGATATCAAATTCACTCGAAGAATGAACCAATTACCCATTCTTCTTGTGAGGATGGGTTTAGATAAAAGGAATTTGAGGGGGCAAACTTTTGATATGAGTTTGGTTTTATTTTTAGGAGATAATGGTGAAGATTTTGGATGGTAAAGAAAATTACTAAGAAGGCCTTTTCAATCTATGGGTATTCAATTTGCACGCAATCCAGTGCGACTTAGATAGTAAATTCCTCTCTCTTTATGGTCTAAGTTGTATTGGGAAAGTAATGCACCAATAGAAAACTAGGTAGCATAAATGTACAAGAGGATAGGTTCACAGGGTAGGCAACATGAGTACGATTAGGTTGACCAAGTACTATTTTAGTAGTGTGAAGGACTTTTAGAAATTTGGTCCCCAGTTGAATACAACATATCTCTTTAGTAAATGGGTAAATGGGTGGCACTTATTCCCTAGTTTTCAAATAAAGTGATGGATGACTTGAATTTTCCTTATAGACTCCTCAACTGTTTGATCATGCGGTAGGTGGTGGAATTTCGTGATAGCCATAACCATTTCAGGGTCCACTTCAATCCCCTTTTGTGAAACAATGAACCCTAGGATCTTTCTTGATAAAACACTAAAGACATGTTTCTTAGGGTTCAAGTGAACCTTATAATCTCAGAGACACTGAAAAATATGTCTCAACACTTCAAGGTGTTCTCTCCCTACTCTTGGATTTAGCTAGGATGTCATCAACATAATCTTCCATGATGTCATTCATCATATCATGGAAGATAACAGTCATGGCCCACTGATAAGTAGCCCCAAAATTCTTGAGTCCGAAAGGCATGACCTTATAGAAAAATGTTCCCCATGGGGTAATGAACGTTGTTTTATGTTGATCTTCTTCTACAATCCATATCTGATTATAACCTGAAAACCCATCCATTAAAGACAACATTTCATAACCAGCGGTGGAATCCACTATCATGTCAATGTTAGGAAAAGGGAATTCATCCTTAGGGCATGCCTTATTGATGTCACAAAAATTAGTATAAATTCTTATGTTGACAAGATTCTTTTGTACAGGACTATGTTAGAGATCCATTTTGAATAGTCAATGGGTTTAATAAAATCAACAGCTAATAATTTTTCCAATTCTTCTTTGACAAGGAGTGCCACCTTAGGGTGTATCTTTCTCAAATTTTTCTTGATGGGTTTGGCATCTAGGTGCACAACAAGGTTGTGCACAACTAACTTTGGTCCAAACTAGACATATTTTCATATGTCCATGCAAATATATCTGCAATATTCTCTTAAGAACTATACAAATACCTTTTGTTCTTGAGATGAGAGTGAAGCTCCCAACTTTATTATTCTAGGTTGCTCTTCTAATCCAATGTTGACATTAATTATTTCCTCAACAAGCATCTTAGACACATCTTCCATCCATGTAGGATCAAGGGGAAGAGTAAGATCAACTTCCTATGGTAGCTCATCATCATCTTTAAATGGATAAACCACTTCATCTTTAGACTCTTCATTTGGTTAATCTATGATCATTTCAATGAGTTTGTCACTATGAGACTTCTAATTATCTTTCTCGCAGGTTTCTATGAAGTGTTTGTATTATTGTTTACCACCTTATTATTCAAACATCCACACATCTCTACCTCTTCTCTAAAGTATGCACAGGTGTTTAGTTGAATTGCAAATCCTTTCTTGTGGTCTCCAGCTGGAATAGAATCCCTAAGTCCCATGAACTCCACAAATGCTTCATCATTTTCAAATAAATCAAGTGGCACATGAAGTTTTTATCCCGATCTCTATGTTCAGGATACACAAGGGCTATTTGATGATTAGTTAGGGGGTTGGATTCAGATAAGGTAAGGACCATTGAATATGGGAATAGGTTAGTGGAAGCAAGATCCTTGTAGAGGCTACATTGGGAATATGTGTTGCTATCATAATGAAATGAAACATCCTCATGTTTAGAAGAGGTGGCATCAATCTTAGAGGGTAGAGTGTTATGAGGCCTTATCCCTAGGCCATGTTTATCTGACTTGAAATGAGGGATGGGAATAGGCTCTAGCAGTCCTTGTGCATTAATACCACATCCAAACCCACTACAGCGCATGATAAACATCTTACAGTGATGTTTGATGTATTGGGGTGCTTCATGGAATGAAGCCATGGTACCTTCTGGCACTCTACTAGTAGGATCTTATAACATCTTCTCCTTAGATAGGAGACCGCTATGGACAAAATTTTCTAATGGTTTACAACACTACCGCCAAGTGCTCTTGAACTGAAAATAAGGCTTACCCCATGTTCTGGGAGATAATGATAAATCTAATATTAACAAAGCTTGTTCAAGAGTGAATGGCTCACCTAGGACATATTTTGTTGACATTTCCTCTCAAGAAGAGAATGGGTTGACAAACGAAGGAAAATATTGATTATTAGGAGCGAGTGACTTTGAGTCTACCCATTTCTTAATATCTTCTATTTGTATGGGAATAAAATTATCCACCGAAGGACACTTATAAGTCACATGAGAGAAACTATGCAATGACCTACAATGTGTGAATGGCTCCAGGTCACCGAGAATGGTAACCAATTTTCCTTCATGACATAGCTCGATGGAAATTTGATGGAATTTCCAACATGACATGAATCAATGTACGCTGAAGAGCATGTTATATGGAAGGTCTAAGTCAAGGACATGAAATTTTGTTTCATGACAAGTTGGGCCTACTTCCATGGGAACTACTTGTAATACTTATTGATTCTTGTTCTTTATTGATATAATATGTGATCGTGATAGTCTTATCTCCCAGATCTATTTCTTAATGGTCTAGCTACTTAACCATCTTCAAAGTGCAAATATTTAGACCATGTCCACTGTTCGCAAGTACCCTCTTGATTTTGTGATGGGTAACCACCACTTCTAGATATAAGGGTAAGTTGTGTTCCGAGTTGTTATGCGGGATTGCGGTGTGATCAAAATTAATATGATCATTGGTATCAAGGCATGCAATTATGGCTTTGATGTGTGTGGGATCTACATCCATAGAGACTACCAAACTTTGCAATGTTTTACACAATATGTTCTTATGGGTAGTAGAGATTTTAAGGAGATCGAGAATGGATATCCTAGTAGGTGTTTTCTCTAATTGATCTATCAAATTATACTGACCTTCTTGAGGGATAGGCATGGGATCTAGTATGATTAAATGAGCATGTCTCACCCTACTGCACAACATTTTCTTAAGATCCAAATAGTGTTGACCTATTCATCAGATGAGAGAATACATCCTATGAGAGAATCAAAGGGACTATCATTAGTAGGGTAAACATAAGTGGCAGTTCTATAGTTGTTGGAGGTTTTCCCATGATCTGGCTTCCTTTTCTTTTTATCTGCATGATTAGGAAAAGGATCTTTGTAGATACCCATTTTCTCATTTGGACCTTGTCCTGAGTCGGGGAGAATCTACGGCTATCTTACCCTCTTCAATGAGGTCTTGTATGTAGTGACGCAGTCTTAAACACCTATCTATATTATGTCATTTAACATGGTGGAATTCTTATTCAGTGGTATTTGAACCAACTAGGTTTTGGAGCATCCTCTGGGTATCGTACTATCGCATTGGATATTCTATAATTTTTACATTATCTAGCTAATTTAGTATGGCCCATAGGGATTTCATTAAAGGCATGAACGTGTGTTTAGTTTTGTTCCTTGGGATGAGTTCCTTGTGAAAGATTTAAAATCCAGCCCATTTGTATGGCTTGGACTCTCTTGGAGTCCATAATAGCATCCCCAAGAACATATTTTTTCTTATTGAATAATTTCAGTTTGTCTACGGATTTGGCTTCATGTTAGTCTTTAAGGGAAGACTTATGTGTTCCCTTCATGATGTTGAATTTATCAAGTTGACCACCTTTCTCTATGACCTCTTCAAAGTTTGAGCCATAGTGAATTTGTAAATGGAAGGCTATTTATGGGTTTAAGTTAGGAACAAATATGCTCACTAGCTATTTTTCTAGTAATGCATAAGGGAAATTACTTGCTAACCCTTTCCATCATTGTAAAATCCTAAAAATTTCTCATTTTTTTTCTATTTCGTATTGCATATCGTTCATTGTGATATCATTTTCCATGTTATAGGAATAATTCCGTATGAATTTTTCTGCTAATGCGG
Organism: Taxus wallichiana var. yunnanensis; assembly: GCA_018340775.1. Classification (NCBI taxonomy): domain Eukaryota; kingdom Viridiplantae; phylum Streptophyta; class Pinopsida; order Cupressales; family Taxaceae; genus Taxus; species Taxus wallichiana. The sequence continues at coordinate 872,457,545 of CM031237.1, read as the reverse complement.
GCCATGTTATAATGGAGCCCTTGGGAATACTATAGAACCATTGCAATCGCAGTGTTCTTAGGCTGCAAGGAAAAATTCATATTAGGAAGTTATCACTATATGAAACCTCTTAAAAAGCCATTTAAAAGTCTTCTATATGATCATGAGGATCACTCTTGCACATATACTTATCAAACTTGGGAACAATAAAGTGATTTGGGAAGGGATATCGTAACATGTACTTATCTAAGGGGTAAGGGCATAGTTCTTCATATGAATATTTCCTATTCTAGCCTATGTTTCCCTCTTTTAACGTACTAAGCATATCTTTCATTGATTGTAACTCTTTCTGAATGAGTTGTTCTTTAGTAGGTGACATTGGTATTTGTACTTCATTCACGTTAAAGATATCATTAGTGTATGGAACAAAGTAAAACTCGCTAGGTTTAGTTTTGTCTTTGTCTTTATACATGTTTCTTCTTAAAGAGCATAGGTTTGCTAGTTTTTGGCTCAATTTCAAGATCTATTTTTGAAGGATCTCCTCTTCAACTAGAGGGTCCTCTTCTTCATCAAATTTGGGAGGAGGTGAAGCTTTATGCTCAATTTTCACTTTACATGAAGCTTTATAGTGAGGTCTTCGTGATGGGTCCACTTGAAAATAACATGATGTTTCCTAGAAGTAGAAGCATACCCTATCTCAAAGGGGTTATCTATGTCTAAGAGCGATACCCATTCTCCTGCTTTGTGATTAATGACTTTGGTTTCTATTTCACGTTCGTGTAGAAGTTTAGCTCCTAATTCTAAGACTCTTGCGAGTACTTGATCTTTATTATAATATAGGAGTTCATCAAATCTACCTAGGTCTAATCTTTGTTGCTCTCTAGAAGATTCTGACTCTTCTCCACTATGGTCAATTAATGGTTCTCGCATCCTTGACTTGAGAAAAGAGAGGCGCTAAATTGTTTCCGCTAAATGGGAAGGTTTCAAAGGGTTTTCTCCTAAGTCATGCTCGTTTGATTTGGTTGCCATCTTTGCGATTTTAGGCATTACTAGCCGACGTTTGTATGAAGCTAGCGTGACTCCTAAATGTGTGGTTTTGCAATCCATTCAAGGTGATGTTTGAAATATACCACATTGTGTCCTAGATTCAATGCTATCAAGTTGTTTTTATCACAGAACACTCATATGCACACCTAAATGTAATGATCAGTCAATTTTGTTGCCACCAAGCTTATACCCTAAAATCAATAGCGACAATATCGTATCAATGCATAATTGAAGTTATAATTATAATAAGACATAAATATCAAAGCCGTATTGACATAGATCATGATGAGGTACACTTAAAATTATTTTGAATGTCAATGAAAGCTAAGTCTTCTAAGAATGGAAGTCGTGACTAGATATAATGTAACAATGTTAACGTGATACACTAACCGAGCAAGCCCGAGTGTTAGTATCATGAAAAAATTATTCAATATATATAAGGTGATATCGAATTTTTTTAAAATACTCCGAGGATGTTGAAGTTAAAACTAAGTAATAAGTATAACAAGGAGTTTTTAATTATGTGAGCAGCGTAACCGTGCAATAAAGGGACTTATATCACGTTCTCAAAAAAATGAAAACATAATGTAAGTACCAAGATTGTGTGACTAGAATGCGAGAAAACTATTAAATCAAGAAGAGACAAATGATGAACCAAACTCGCAATAGTGAAGATGATCTTGAAATCAAGATCAAAGGACTTTATCAAAGATATGAAAATGTACCTGCACACTTTAGACATTTAACAACCCAGCCACAAACATGGATGGGTGTAAATGGACAAAAAAGTGGAAAGTAATATCTCTGATAAAAATGTGCAAGGTATGCTCCTTTCTCACCTTGAAAAATGGGTGGTGAGAATGCAAGGGTATAGAAAAAAATTGATGAAAATAAACTAGGCACCACTTGGGCAGATTTTTGCCTCGTCCAAAAATGAGAATAAAACTGAGCTAAGTGGGACATAGTTTAATTCCATGATGAAAGACACTTAGATAAAACTCACGTGGACTCTTTTCATTTTTCGAAAAACAAGGTTCAGACTCCAAGTGAATCATCACTTCATGATGGCTTGATCCAACAACGGAATATAAAAGTGGGCTCCAAGAAAAAATGGCCTCCTTAATAAGTTCTCTCAACTAGGTGTCACAAGCCATCTTAAGCGAGCTCGATTTACCCAAATAGTCACCCTGACTATCTTGGGAGTATCTCGGCTTTACTTTACCCCCTTCTGATATAATGAGAAACTAGTGCCTTCATTGTACCATCAATGGGGAAGCATATGGATAACTTGTGACATTAATCTCAAAAATTGTAGTACTAGTCAAGTGGGTAAGTGGAGTGCTTCCTGTTTCATCCACGAGGTTACTCAGCAGATTGATTAATTTAGGGTTATTGGAAACAAACCCATTGTAGTAGCTTAAGGCGTTATGCCAAAGGGGATATGTTCCAATCGAGTGGATAGGGACGTACTCTTTTCTGAAACCTGTAATACAAGGTGATGAAAGTGGTGAGTTTTTTATCTTTTAAATTTAAATGTGGTTTCAAGTATCACATCATTTGGCAATCTACATGTAAACACGTGTATTTGAAGTTTTGTGTTTTGTTTTGATGCCTTTCTTTAGCAAGAATTAGGTCCTTCAGATAATGAGTTTAGTAATTTTCCATGTCTCAAATTGATATCAAGAACGAGAATCAACACCTTGCTTTTGATTCCTAATATCACCAAATGGCACAAAGGAAGAGCATACGTAATGTGAAAATTCTACTAATAAAAATCATATTGAAATTATTTTACTCTTTAGAATCATAGAACAAGTGTTTTAAAAATGTGACATAAATTTGTACAAGTGTTTTTGATCTCCAAGATCACCTAGATGGCGCGAGTAGAGATCATACACACTTTACAAACTTTGTGCAAGCTAAGAAATGAAAAACATAAGCTATGCTAGTTTAAATGACAAAAAAAAACCCTACATCTACTTGGTTATTCTTAAAAACCTTAGAAATGCTTAGCAAAATGATTTTATAGTTTGGAGAAAGATTTTCAAATTTTAATACAGACACATGTGCACCTAGAATGACACCAAAGCATGCCCCAGCCGATGGATACACTCCCTAACCGCAGACAGACATGTCGCAGAAAAATTAATAGGGTTATAACACCTACGTGGGCCTATCGAGATAGGTACATTAGGGTTTTAATGCATGCTCTCTCTATTAAATGGGTATGCCCGTAGGTAAAAAGTCGAGAAAACATAGTACCGCAAAGTAGACACAAACGTGTCCAGAGACACGGAGATGCTCAAATGTTGATGGAGACACCAATGTTTCGGTGGAGATATGACCAAGTCGAAATGAAAGAGTTTACACATTAAGATAGTATACACAAATGCATCCAAAGTGTGACATGTGCACTCATCAACCAATTCAGATGCCCACCTCTCGACAGAGACATGGCCCTATCTAAAATGAATTGTCAACTGTGTAATATGCTCAAATGCGCGTGAGGCCAATTCAATGCCAGAGCTAGGGTTTTTTGGAGAAGCACCACCAAGACACCTCACGCGTACACCCCTAAAAACCTGCAAAATTCATGAATTTTGAAAATTTTAAAAACAAATAGGTTATTTTTTATTCAAAGAAGCTTTTTTCTAGTTCAAACCCACAAAATATATGCAAACAAGGGTGGTTTAACTAGCTTTAGAAATGGAAATAAGGAAATAACAAGATGGTTCTCTCCAAAAAAACCTATAAGTGAACTTTTAAAAACTTAAAATACCTCCCTTAATGGAGGATGGACATAACTCGTCCCCTTTGGACGTGCCAAATTTATGCAATGGAAAGGTTTGCAAAGCTATGGGATGAGGTTAAAGAACCTCAAGCTTGACTAAACTCAACCATGCACCATAAGATTAGAGCTAAACAAGAAACTATCTATGCATATATAAATTTGAAACAAACATTCAAACCCTAGCATATATACTACTCTCTACTCCATGAAAGATTAATGAAAGTGAACCTAGTTATATTCTAAGCAATCAAATTATGTGTTGTTTACTCTTAAACATATTGAAGAGATATCGTAAGTTGGATGCATGGCCAAGCTTTAGATCTTCCCTTACTAACCATATTTGAAGTAGATGGATGCAAGATGGGGAGCTCTTAACGATGCAAAGTATGGCCAAAATCCAAATGTTTTATTTCTTAAAGCTATCACAAATGATTTCTAATGCCAAGATATCCAATTATGAGAGATTTTGTTATGTAAAAAGGTGTAAGGTTGAGAGGGAGGGGTGACCCTTCTATATATAATTTTCCACTTGGGAGATTTTGGAATTTGGGTGCATGTGGGACTAAATCTCAAAAATTACTTTTAGATTAGATTAGGATAAACATGCTTTAGGCTTAGTTAAGCTTGGTTTAGGCTAGTTAACTAGGGTTTAGGCTAGTTAAACTTGATTAGCAAGTGATTAGAGACTCATTGAGAGTTGGGAGGGGTCTCAGTATAACCAATCATGACTGAAAGATAGCTTTCAAAGCCAATAGAAGTGGTCTAGAGAGAACTAGGGAGGTTCTGAATGGTCAAAAGGAGGAATGTTTAGCTAATAAGAGAGATATTAGCCAAATAAGTTGAATATGGGAAGAATATGACCAAGAAGGTGTCGTAAATGGGCATCCGAGAGTGGGGTGAAGAATGGGGAATTAACAAAGTGTCGTTAATCAGTTGAATTGGAGAAAATGCTAAGTGTAAGCATATTTTAGGTGTCTATAACGGGACTTGATGTGCTCAGTCCATAGGGTGACTCGGCCTCATCATATGGAGAAAGGAGATGGAACTCTATGGTTGAGTGACCCGATGTTCTTGATGACACTTTATCATTGATTGGCATGATTTTCTTGATGGAAATCTATGGTTAAGTGACATGATATTCATGACAACCTTCTATGGTTGAGTGACATGATATTCTTGATGGGGTTGTATAGTTGAGTGACCCACATTGGTTTTTTCACCGTGATCATTTCTTTTTGGGAGGTATATGGAGTTGCTTTGTGATGCTTAGGGAGGTATATGTAGTTACTTTGTGATGCTTTGGGAGATATATGGAGATGGTTTCATGATGTTTTGTGATGTGTGGAGTTGGTGTTTATAGTTATTTGTACTCTTGTGAGACTTGTTACCCATTGTTATGATTGAGGCTTGATGCTCCCCTTGGTTGGTATGGACTATTGGATCTTGTATTTGAAATGTGTGGATATAGTTCTAGTTTTTAGATCATTTGATATTAGTTTCCTTTGTATCGGTGTCATGATTCACCGTATGTTAGTCACTTGTGTGTGTTGAAATTATTTGCTATGTTGACTAATTGTTGTCATTACATGGTGGAATTAAAGGTATCACGATGTGATATAATCATGAAATTATGTAGCAAGATATCTCATAGGTCCTGTAACAAAATGTTACACCAAAACTATGAGGAGTTAGTGAAATATGCACATGAGGATCATAACATCCCACCATTCTTCCGTAGCACGAGACCTCGGGCTAGATTTTTGCCCGTATAGCGGGACCACACCCTTCCCTATATGAGCCTTGGGAGAACAATGCAATGCTGAAATAACTACCTATTTTGGGATTCGAACCCGAGTAGTCACTCGATAACAAATGTAATGAACTATTACACCAAAACCTCAAGGAGTTAGTGAAATCTGCACATGAGGATCATAACAGTCCTTTGTGTTATGTTATGTTTTGGGTGACATCATGAGGCCCATTACTATTGGGAACCCATGAACATAAGATAATTGACAGTCTAAATAATGAAAATTAAGAGTTTGAGATTAAGAAATACTATAAAGGAAAAATAAAAATTAAGTAATCGTTATCCAAAATTCACCCCTAATATAATTTTGATAACTTGCACAATTTCTTCAAGTCCGAGCAAACAAAAATGTTTCGAGGCTCAAAATTAAGTTTTTAGGGCTTTGTTGTCTTTTTATAACTTCCCTATCCAAATAAAAATCCAAGGAGTTAGATAAAAATTAAAAAAATTAAGTCAAGGGCCTATTTTAGTAAAAATCAGGTTTGAGGGCTGCAGATTGAACCAATGCAAATTGTACTAGGGTTCGTTGGACCAAGTTCAAAGCTAATAATTCTAAAGAAGCAAAGTGGACTATGGAAAAGGTGGATTAAAATGTCCCATGCGGTCCATGGTACAACTAGGAATAAAGTACCTAAAATTCCTGAAAATCTGATTTGACCATAACCAAGTGTAATGTGGTTAACACAAAAATATGTCCGGGACAATCGGGACCAAAAAAATCTAAAATGGCCACTAACTAGTTCATTATGGAAAAGGAAGTTAAAAATGTCCCGCATGGTTTGTTGGATAGCTGGGACAAAAGTATGTGCAGGACCCAAAAATCTGAAATTATCATGCTTAAAGCGTTATGGTTATGGCAGAGTCAATGACCCACCTAGCCCGGTTAATGACGACGAATGCACGGGAAAGAAAATCTTGAATCGGGAAATGTAGAGAAACAAATCCCACACTTTCCAAGTTTCATAGATAGATGAGTTCCATGAAACCCACAATACCCACAATTCAAAGGGAAATTCAATGCTCAACCCCGAACTTCAAATGGTCCTAACTTTTGACCCAGAGCTCTAATTTTCACAAAATTTGAATTTTGGAAAGAGCACGATGGGTGAAAATAAATTAACATCTCTAGATCCAAAACTTTAAATTCTCCATCACGTCAAATATAAGAAATCCCTGGAAAACCCAAAATAGCTGGTGACACTCAAAAGAACATAACTTTTGTAATTCTCAACAGATTTTCACAAAATTGGAATCGTTGGAATCATGATTCCAAGAATGATGCCCAAAAATTAAGAAATGTAAAAATTGATGAATTTTTTATTCTGATTTTTCTAAAAATTTATCAAGGTTGAGCAGCTTATTTTATTGGTGGTTGTGAGAACATTTAATGAAGCATAGGCATACATTTTTCACTATTGCAAGTTATGGGACAATACAGTAGCCTTTTGCAAGAAACATACCATAATTTCACTTCATTCATTACCTCTTATAAGTTATGATCATTTAACTTCATTTCTCCCTCTCTCTCTCTCTCTCTTCTCTCGGAATTCTATAAATTAGAGTGTTGGGATCATTGTAGGATGATGGGTTTCAAGTAGAAAAACTCTATCATTTTGGTTTTGTGAAGCCAATGTGCTACGAGGACATTGTAGTGGAATCCTTCCATGGTGATTTACACCTTTACTTTGTAATATATTGAACTATGTATATCATGAAGCAATAGATGCAATTTTGTGGATGTATCTTCACTTGTTGTGTTGTTTACATTCCTCTTGCCCCTTCAATCTTATTGCAAATATATTGTGTCTATTTTATGCTCTTGCAGGGATTTATTATCATTGTGTGTGTATAAAATATTGTTTTAAACGCATTTGCTAGACCGTGAAGAAATTTTATCACCCTCTCTAGTATGCACTTCACTTCCATTTTTCACACATTAGAAAGCTATTCTCATTCCCTCCTTTTCTAGTGTATCACCGTTGTTAGTGTAGGATTTACTTTCATGCACTCTCTCTCCCTAGTCCCTTGGAAATTTATATTAGGATAAGATAGTTTTTCTGGATTAGAGTAGATTTTGGAAGGTATTTTAGAAGTTAAAACAAACTTTCTCCGGAGGTCTATCTCAAGTAGCAAGTCCCACAACTTGGATATAGCACCCATGTTACCCAATCACACCATGAGCTCAAGAACACACACTTGTGAAAACATAAGGGTATTATGATTCACTTGATAATATTAATAAAGTAAAAGATAACTACCAATATTCAAAGAACATTAAAATTTAAGATATTGGAAAAATTAGGTTTCTTCCTCGTGGTTGTACTCTAAAGATAGAGATACTACCCTAGATATAACATGTTGTCTTTAAATTTCCATAATTTCTTATCCATTTTCTACCCTTGGTGTTATGTCACATCAAGGAATATGTTTTTATATGGGAAGGGATATGTAATACCCATGATTTATTATCCCCCTGCCGAGACCAGTCACATCCTCAACATCTTTTCGGACTGTCATTTTCCGGCATCATAATACAATCACTTTATTCGAGGTCCATAAGAATCAACCCCAAGGATTCCAGTTTAACATTTGGATTTTAGTAGTGATTAGATAGTTGCAGGAAGAGAAGAGTTATGTCCTCTCTTAATTTAATAAACAAAAAGCTACAAGGAAAATTGTGCTAAATAGGGTTCTCACCAATAGTTGTCCTAAGATAAGTACCATTATGGGTTAAATTAGCCTTGCACATGGAGGATAATATGGAACCCAATTCCTCCTCATTTTAATTTATACATACCTATTCACATGGGTCTATATCTCAGAGGAAGCAGGTTGTTTGTCTCTGAGAGAAAAGAAAAATGTTGTGTGTTATTATTTTATTGTTGTATGCAGAAGAAGGAGAGGATTGAGGATCAAGGAGGCGCTTCAGGAAAGTGTAATGTTGAGATGTTCTATTTTTGATTTTTATTCTTCCAATCTCTTGTGTTATGTGCACTATATCCTTTGTTCCTACCAGTTTGCTTTCCTGCTCTTTATCTTTTATTTCGAGTATTGTTTGTATTGATTAAGGCATTGAAAGTTCCCTTTTCTGCTATCCCACTTCTGTCTCTGCTAGATTTTTCTCCTTCACTCTTCCTCTGCGTGTAACCCTCTTGTCTTCCATTTGGTTCCTTGCAAGAAATAAATGTTTCTTCATTCATTCAGATAGGGACCTTATAAGATGTTGTGGTTACAGGGATTTAGCGAGACATATTCTTTGGGATGCACTGTTAAGGCACGTGGACTATTTTACCAAGTGCCTTATTTGAGAGGGGATACATTGGACGAAATCATAATTAATTTTTTAAAATTTTTCTTTATCCTTTGGCTTGCTAGACACTATTGTATGTTGGGACTATGACTGTTATTTGCATAGGATTGGCAAATATGGCAATGCTAAAGGACAAACAAAATGTTTGGTTTCATGGAATGTCAAGATTGTTGGATTTACACTAAATGGATGTTTGAAATGGGAGTATAGGGTAGCATATGAACAACTACCAAAACAAACTTGGTGGTGGTTATCGATTTGACTCGTAGTGGCAAGTTACATATAAGAATGTGCAAGGTGGAGGAAAGTATGATACAGGTAATTTGATGGTGAAAATTTACTTTGAACATGGTGGAGAAATGTTCTTCCTCATTGTAGTAGTAACATAATCTTACTATAGGACAAGGTGTTGTCTCCAAAAGGATTATTCAGGTATGGATCAATCTTCCTCATGCTTCAAACTTAAAATCTCATCATTTTTTTCTTTATTTGTTGGATTTCAGCATGTTATATATATATATTAAAATTCAAATTGAAATAAATGACACAAATTTTACCTTTCCTAAAAATTATTCTCTTTAAACTCTTAAGAAAAAATAAAAATAAGGCCTTTGAAACCATGCGCATGGAGCACCATGTCGAATGGTTAATGGGACCAAAAATCTCAATCACGACCCATGCAGACCCAAGACACTATGAAGTTTCTTAGCCAAGATGACTAATGCGATTAGATGCATTAAAGAGGTGAGATTCAATACCCTTTCTACACTTTAGTCACTCTTTATGATGTTCCCACTTTATGAAATTGCGATCCGTTTTCTCTTATAATTTTCATATCGATCTAGTGTAAGTGGAAAGCATCTTCACCTACCCCAGCTGCTCGATGTGAGAATGGAAACCAACTCTTAGTTTTGTAAAATGAATTTTGTAAGTTAGAGTTTCAAGTGGATGTTGGGGCCCACCAGTTGTTGTACAACATAAGTGTTCGATGTGTTCACGATAATTGGGCTTGAAATCACCTTCATAAATTGAACCTTGTTTGATGTAATCAAATTTCATCGAATCCAATGAGTTCTTTTTTTATAGATGGATAGGTAGGAATCAATGAATTTATGTTTGAAGATAAAATGAGTGGTTTTGGAAACCATACTGTAAGCACTTTAGTTGATTTGGTTAGTTGTCGCACACTCACAACTTAAGCTAGAAAATCTTCCTAAGCATCCCATTGGTTATGTAAATTACTCATGAACCCTTTTATAGCATTAAAGTGTGTGTAGAGTATTATTTAATAAATTACTTTGTATGAAAGGATTTTACAATATATAGTGTTCTCTCTCTCCTTCCCCTCTCTCTCTTAAAATAAATATAAAATTGTGGTTGGTCTTGGAAACATGAATGGATTAAGAATGCAGATGATTTTGAAATAAAATGAAAATGTGTATCTATTGAGAAATGGTAAAAATATTGTGAGTAGCCAAGAAAATGTTTTACAACTTCTCTCTCTTCCTACTCTCTCTCTTGAAAAAAGAAAATGAATGTGTGAGGAAACTATCCCTCATATCTCTCCTTATATCTCTTGCTCTCTATACTTTGGTTGAAATTGATTGAAATGATGAATGTCTTGTTTGTGATTGAGTGTAAGGATTTTCCATACTCAGTCCTAGGACTGACGCAAAATTGGTTCTAGGTACCTTAAAAAAGGAGTTGTAAAAACATCAATGTTTCTTTTATTAGCATGTTATTTGAAGGCATTGTAATTGTTTAGAATATTTCAATGCTATTTTTACAAATAGAATGTATTATTTTACTTATTTCCATGATGAAAATGATAGTGGTTGTGTATGGTGAAAATGCAGTATTTCTTAAGTAATTGTACTTTTTCTATTTAATGAATGTTACTCGTAATTATAATTGTATATTTTGTTAAGTAAATGGATTTCATTGTATTATGTACTTTGAAAAAGATGTCAAAGATGTGAGGAGATAATTGAGGAGAAGAAATAGATATAGGATATATATCCTTTTGCTATAGGTCGTGCTTTATGTTTGTAGATGGATCCATCTACCTTATATTTTGTCTTGAAAACCTATTTACAGACTATGGGTTTCTTTCCTATAGGAAAATCGACAAGTTCCCATGTCTATTTTGTCTTAAGTGAGTCAATTTCTATATCCATGGATTTATTTCACTGAGGTTGACTTATTGCTTCACAAACATTATTAGGATTAGAGCTATTAATCAATGAACTCATAAGTGTAAAGTTTACCTCATTCCTTTTTTGACTCCTTGTTTTGACTCAGATGATGTATCTAAGAGTGGTTGCAAATGTGATTCTTTGATGGTGCTTTGTACCCTCTTTGGATGAGAACTTGGCTTCTTTCGAGAAGAAGTGTGTCATTATCGTGTGGATTTATGTGGAGTCACATTCTCCAGCTTATCCAAGGTCAAAAATAGATCTCCTTGTCGCATTTCTTCTCTCTAAGTAGTCTTCTCTTCTTGATCATCTGATTTGGAGACTAGTCAGTGAGAGGTGGTTGGTAATGGTTATTTTGTTGTCTTTGCTAAGTCAAAGGATGAGTCATCACAAACCACATTGCAAATATTGTATATTTTATTTTTCTCAAGATCAATGAGATGATATGACTTCGAGGTAGTGCTATAGCCAAGGAGTATGCACATGAGTGTCTTTTTCTCAACTTTTTTTCTCTTTTGAGTTGGGAAATTCATGTATACTATGTAGCTAAATACTCGTAAATGAGAAATTTGAGGCTTTCTACCACTCCATACCTTTTCTAGTGTTTTATTTTGTAGAATATTTCTTGGTGCCCTATTGAGAGTATATACAAATGTTTGTACTCCTTCAACTCAATAGCATTTCTCTATCTTTGTTGTTGTTAGAATACAACAAGCCATCTCCATCACCGTGGGATTGTGATCCTCAACAATTTTGTTTTTCCGTGTTGTTGTGTCGAGAGTAGTCAAGTTCTTCCTAACGCCTTGTTGGTTTAAGAAGGCCAAGAACTTATTTGATGTGAATTCCCCCTCGATCGAGTGAAGTAGAAGAAGTGGTTGTCTAGTCTCTTTCACAACATGATTAGAGAAATTAGAGAAATGTTGAAGAGCCTCACTTTTATTCTTTATGAAAAACACCCACATATTGTGAGAGTGGTCATCTACAAATAATTTGAAGTAATTATAGACTGAAAATGATAAAGGCAACGGGCCATTGAGATCGGTATGAACTATCTTGAGACACTTCTTGGCATAGAAGGTGCTTGCCTAAAACAGATCGCTATGTTTTCTTGTAAGAGAGCCAAGGAAAATAGGAAAGGAACTAGAAAAAGTGGGTACTCAATGGAACATTTATTTTGAACTCATCTAATGCAATTAAATAACCGACAAGTGACCATATATATTCCAAAGGGCTATAGATTCTACGATTGGGGCCGATAAAGCTACTGCAGAAGATGAAACAGTATCTAAAGAAAATAACTTATCTTTTAGAAATTCTCTAGCAATAACTATATTTTGTTTGGATATCAAGGATGATATAATGCCATTTTTGACAATAAATTATACCTATAGGTGATGCTTTAATAGATGAGTCACTAACAAGAGGTTGTTATTCAATCCAGAACCTATAGTAACTTTGTAAGTGTACATTTTCATGGTCCCAGAGGAATGATGACTTTTCCTATTCCTTCTACAAAATACTAAATGTCATCTATTATCTAAACCCAATCTCCAATGGGTTGTTTGTTCTGTGAATCAAACTATTTCTTGTCATCGACATATGTTTGTTGACACCCGAGTCTATCAACTAGACTCTCTTTGTGGGTGAGAAGTTTGAGAGACTAGTACAAGGTTCTTACCACAATGGGCTCATTTTGATGTCTCCTCATCAGATTCATTATCTAGTTGAGCTATGAGATGTCCCTTTTGCATTCTCTAGCAAGGACATCTTTTCAATTTTTGAAAATATTCATGCCCCGATGTGCTTTTTTTGACTCAAGACCGTTGTTTCAAACCATTATACCAGGTAGTGATCGGTGTTGTGAGTGTTAGTTCTACAAATGTGACACCACCTCTTTGAATATTGATCATTCTACTATTTATTCGATTTGTGCTTGAGTTGGCTTCCTTAGAAGACCCTTTCGATTCTTTTGGCTAGGTATGGGTTTGAGAATAGGGATTTATCCCGAGTCTCCTCTTGGGCTGAATTGATTTCCTCTTCTTGCTAAAGAAATTTCATGAGTTATTCAAATGCCACTATTTTTTTGATACATTCAGGTTTCTTAAAAAAATTGGAATTGAGAAGGAGTTCTCTCAAGGTGATCGAATGAGAAGTTTTTCATCCGCCATTTCACTTTGAGTGCTAATAAATCTGATCGCAAAGATAGCCATGTGACATAATATCTCCTTAACTTTCTCATCTCGACCTGATAGAGAGGGTCTCGCAACTTTTACTAAAGATGGAAGATCTTAGTCTAAGTTTTGGCCTCATAAATGGTTTCCAACTCATCCCAGATTCCTTTGGTTTCTCTCGCATTCCAAAGATGCATTTCCACATCGTCACTAATATTAAGCATTATCAACATCAAAGATTTTGCACTAGCCATCTCATATTTAATTAATTCATCGGGGTATTGGGAATGGTCACGAGACTCGTGACAATGCCCCATAATCCTTCAAATTTAAGGATTGTCCTCATTTTTGTTTTCTAGGCCTTAAAATTTGTCCCTTTAAGTAATCGAGCATTTGAGAGTAAAAGCTTTGGTGCAGATATTGTACAATGTTATTTATTTATTTATATATTGATTCCAAGATATAATACAATGTTTCTCGACGATGAGAGGTACCATCTAATATATCCTCATGATACTCACGTGCATCGAGAGAAGGTGATGATTTTTGGGGTGTTCTTATTTTTCTTCCCAATCGTCATCATATCAAACTTCAAGATCTTCTTGAACATGCATTCTTGGTAGGTGACATCAAAAATGAAATATTCAATAATTCCTCTTCGAACTAGCTCGTCGAATACTAGACTGTCGCATTGTTGTGTACCTCATTGAGCAATGCATAGTAGAACCTGAAGCTTTTAGGAGCTTCACGATGATGTTCTTCGACTTGCAAGTCAATTTTGTAGCTTTCAATAGTCTAACCCATGTCATTCACACTCTTTATTCAACATGGCTTTGAGAGACTCCATGTTTCCTTGGTAGAGTATTCATGTCAATGCAACTAATGGCACATTTGTTTTAATGATTTGTGACTTTCAGGATTCACATAGCCAATTCTCATCTCTTTTTGTTTTCTTTTTTCTTCACACAGGTCTCTCCTCTCTCTACCTCCACATAGCATGCAAATGTAGGTCACTAGAATATTTCAACGTCCAAGATTTTGTAAAAAAAAAATTACCAACAAAAATTTCAACGTCCCATGTCAAGGCTTAAAAGCAATGCAATTCACTATGAGGGAACTTTTTCATGCAATGAGTCTCTATGTGTGGGATTTTTACACAGTTGGCTTCAAAAATTCCATGCATTAAGTTTTAAGGAGCTTTTAAAAATCCACGCAGATATGAACTAACTTCATGCAACAGTTTCTTCATCAAATTTATATGCAAAGAAATTCAACCTCCCACATTGATCAAGGATTCTTCTCCCACACGTCTAAGATTTTACAACACTCAGGTCATTCCTCCTCCACATGTATCAACAAACCAAGTAGGAAAACTTACGGATTTATTTTTTAAATTCTTGTCATGTATAGCTCAAATTTGTAGGCCACATTTTTAGCTAGAAAGGGATGTGAAAGAAGTATTACAATGCACCAACAACAACAATCTTCTTTTCATGCAAAAAAAGATCTCAAACAATCTTCAAATGTCCATGCTGAGAATAGTCTTCTCTCCAACAACTACAATCTAGGTAGATTCATTTCTACTTCAAATGCACAAGTTAGAGATCAGGTTTTCTTTGATACCATATTGTGAAGAGGTAATTGAGGAGAAGAAATAGAGAGACGATATCTCTCTCAATGTATTGTATTTTTCAAAAGCATGTACATTATTTACGAGAGAGAGGAGAAGTAACAATACTCTCCATAATGAACAGAGAGAGTAAAAACTAGGAGAGAATAATGAAATAAGTTCAAACAAACTCTCCTAATTATATAAAATAATTACTATGGAACCTTATGTCAACAGAAGATTCATTCTTTTAGTGGAAAAATAAATATAGGAGGATGAAACTTGAACCTTGTGATCTAAAATGTTTATTGTAGCTGAAAATTTTGGATATGATTGTGCTAGTAAATTTATTAGCATGTAATTTAAAATGACTTGTTTTTACCTATCTCCTACTATTACAACGACCTAGGAAATCAATTAATCTTCAAATAAAAAATCAATTTACATTGTGTATGTTTTTTTCATATTGAGTGTAAAGCGAGCAAACAAACATATAACTCAAAATATTTACCTTTGTTGAATGCAATGACCCTCTCTAGTAAGCTCCAAGTTAGGATAGCTCAAAACATCTTTCATAGTCTTAGAAATAGAGGTATTGTATGTGTTTTTGTATACCTCTCTAGAAACCTTGTTGAGAGCATTCACCTAGATATGAAAGTGTATGAGATTCCTTAGTATGAGGCATAACATCATTTTAATGGCATACACATTGAGATGTTGAGCTTAAAATCTTGTGGTTGTTTTTAGAGACTAAATAACATTAGAAGTGGAATGAAATAAATAGTGGGTGGGACCACAAAGATAGTTAGGTTGTGCATTATTTCACTATTAAGTATTTATTTGTAAAGGAAATTTTGTAACTTTCCCTCATTTTAGGAATGTACCCTTGTGATGTCGATCTAATCATTTCAAGGGTCATGGAGATTGATTGCAACATATTAAATATTTCTTATGTGGCGAAATGGACATGATTTGATCCACACGAGAACAAGTGAATAATAATACATATTTTCCCATTTAAGAATCAAACCTAAAAGGTGAATATGATAGGATATTTAAAATTAACTATTGTGTGGTATCTTTTTATTGGTCATAAAATAAATGAATCAAATCTAATAGGACCCTTTATAAGATAAATGTTAAACAAAAGTGAGAAAATGTATTCTTGGAATATATTTAGTGACACGAATACCTTACAAGACATGGAAATTCGATTTCTCTAATTTTATCTTGTGGTAAAGTGTAGAAACCCTCGAGCACTAATAAATGTAAAGTATCGAGTGACCTCTCTTTTGGTTGTTGGACAAAAGGGATATGATGTACAATTATCAATGATTGTGAATATGGCTTTAGAAGGCTTTTGAACATGTAAAATTTTATGGATTTTGCATTTGAACCCTTCTTATCCCTCTTAGATAAATGTGTCCTTTAGTATGTAGTAGTGGATTACCATATGTTATCATATGAGGTAGTTTATCAGCCATCCTTGAATGTTTTTGAACTTAGGAGATTGTAAGACTTGTCTTAAGGTTTTTGGTGAAGGAAACACTAATGCTTATTCCCACAACAATTAAATTGTTTTTTTTAAGGAATTTGAGAAGCATAAATTTCATGGGTTGTCTTTTTTATGCATTTAATTCTTGATGGTCTAAAAGAAGTAAAATTTATAAATAGGTACAATGTCAAAACTCCTTATAGTCATGAATCTCTTAGTGTAAACTACATATCATTTGAATTTTAGTTGTTTAGAAATATCAATAATGAGACTAAAGTATGTTCAGAATCTGTAAATAATACAATAGTTAACAAGATTTTGGGTTAGGAATAATGTCATACTTGAAGTCCTTATAACTCAACTAGACATTTTCATGTTGTTAAAGGTAAACAAGAGTTTCTCATGATGAGTTCAATTTTTCGAGAATATATATATATACATATATATACATTTATATATATATATATATATATATATAAACCTAAATCAATTTTTTTATATGAAAATTTTGAATGAATTCAAACAATCTATGAATGATAACAACTATAACAGGAAAATAATGATACCACGATGGAAGAATGTTTATGGGAAGAGGTATCTTTGATCTAAATCTCCCTTAAATACTCTTATTAATTCCTTGACATCATGTTAGATTTACTTGTGTAACAAGTGTAAAATTTAAACATCGAATATATGTCTCAAAAAGAAAACCTTAACATCTTGTTAGTTCCTTTTTGTAACGAGCATACAATTTAACGTCAATTACACATATTTTCATATAAAAATTCAATGTAAGAATGAATATTAGGGGCATGTAGTTGTATAAAATGAATGTATTTAACAAATTATATATGGTTAACTAATGGAATTGGATAAAGGAATCAACCACACATTCTCTGTTAAAGACTAATGCTTTGCAAAATAAAGTAATTGAAGTTTGAAAAATAGGAAATTGTAAACCTTATGTGTTTAATTCTCTTGAAAACTATAAATTCATACCATGGAAACCTCAATGTAATGAATATGTAAACCATGAAAAAGCCATGTCATGGAGTATGCCTTTCCTGTGTTTCTTACTATAAGTTGGGCATTATCCTGGTTTACGTCATTTCAATAAGACATTGATGTCTACCCTATGTTATTCTATCATATGAGTGGGTTCATGTTTATGTAAGTGTGTTATGTGATGTTAAGTCTATCTATTGGAGCCCATGTGATGTCGTGTAATGAGAATTTAAAAAATATGCTAGTATTTTTATTGTTGTATTTGTGTGTCAAAATTATAGGCATTACATAGATTGCATGCTTGAAAGACAAATCTATTCCTAAGAAGCCTAAAACTCTTATAGGTAATAGAGTCCTAGCCAAATAGATTTTGGCTTCCATGATTGGGAAAATTGGTGTTTCTTTTGTAGCTAAACCTTCAATTGCAAAATGAGTATCTAAACTGGTATGCAAGGAAATTAACAAACTATGATCCCACATGTAAATTTTTATTTCCATGAATAATGAATGTAATTTTAATAGTTTTTTTTTGCAATGGTTAACCATTTTTCTATTCTTATTTCTAGAATGGAGGTGAAAGGTATCTCATTTTGGGCCACCATTTGACCCCTGATCCACAAAGGAGGATTTCTTACTGGTGGAGTTGGTAAAGTAAATCATTTAATTCAAATGTGGTTGTTTCTATTTGAAATTTTATTTTCAAATGGAAATGGCACCAAAATCCTGATTAATTTGTAAGCCTACATCAAAAATATTGATAGAAGTAATTAAGCATAAAATTTGGTTCCCTTTAATTATATAGTTTTCTCAGTAGTATCAAAAATTCAAATCATGTGACTTTGTGTACTAGTTTCACCTCATAAACGTGGGCAAGGCTTGGAAAAAGTTGTAAAACAATTTATAAATAATTAAACATACATAAACCACCGCTTATTTATCTATAGTGTTTAGGTGGCTCCTCAAATATTTAGGTCTTGTTTACAAGACAATGGACATGTGGGTAACCAATATTTTCTTTATAGGATCTACTAATAGAAATTTGGGGCCATAAACAGCCAAGGATCCTTGAAATAAAACTTTTTGAGCCATATACAAGGTTTTTATTTAGCAAAAGGAAAAAAAATCCCATCTCTTGATAGGATTATTTACATGTTAAAAATTAGGAATAACAAGCTACTTTGGGAGGAAATGGGTTTCATTCATTCTATGGTTGCATATTCACAAGTCATTTCAAAGAGATGTGCAAGAAATCTAATCGATAAGGTTTTTATTCTTTACTCATAGATTTTGATATCATTATAGTTAGGTATTTTTGTTGTTAGTTATAATTGTATGTGTTATGAGAAATATATTACAGGAATATTTATGTCTATACAGAAAGTTTCTTATTCAATTCCATATTCTAATTTTTTAACATCAGAAGTGAATATAAAGTAATATCCATTTATTATGTAAATTTACTCACAAAGTTATTTATTGTTTTATTGATTTCCGTGAAGGTGTAGAGGAGAAAACAATGGGTATCTTCATTTTTCTACATTGAGTGCAATATTTATATTCCCTTATTCTTTTGTTGTTGTATCCCTTTGAGAGGTAAATGAAGGCATATGCCAAGGCTACAAATTTTCTATTGCATCCCTTTGACTTTTGCATTCATTATTTGTTTTGTAATATGTACAAAACCATGTTGCATCCATTTGATAGTTTGTCTCAGTTAGAGGTAGGGAAATTGTTTGAAAAATTTCCTTGAAAAATTCCTTTCTCTTTGGGAAATTATTTGAAAAATGATTCTCTAAACCCTATTCCTTGAAATGTTTAAAGCATACTACTAGGACCGTGTTTAACAGCTGGTTTGAAGCGTGCATAGGGTTTCAACATCCTTTATGCTCTAAACCCTATCCTTCTTAGTGTCATGCATGGTATTGTAGTTTGATTTATCTAACCTTTCCTTCCACTATGGTATTTTGATCTTCAAATGTTCTAGTATGTCATTTATCTCAATTTCTTGTCTCAGAATAGAGTTGGCCTAGTTTTATCAGATTACATAGTTTCATTCTCTTACATGAATTGATTCTTCACTGATTGGGAACCTATAAATCTTGATATCTCTTTGAATATTTAGAAGGAGGTTTAATTTCTCATCCTTGAACTAGTTCAACGTACTTGGTCTTAGAACTCTGTGTGGGATTTTCTCAGTCTAAGACAGGGCATTCTTCATAGTTTTGATTATTAGACAAAGTCCTTGATGTTCTTTTATGACTCTTTCCCCTTATTTAATATTTAATATAACTTAAGATAGCTCATGTGTTCCTAGTTAGATATTTGCAACCATACCAATTCATGCATTTATGAACTGTGTATCTCAAAGTCATAATTTAAGCACATAATTAAACTTCCAAACGTTGATTACTTTTCCCCAAGTCAGGGACATAATTTGGACAATACATACATAATTACATAACTCAAAACTCTCCTTCCTTCCATCTATTAATTTCCTAAAATGCCTAGACTCATTTAAAAGGAGGTCTTCATGTCAAAAATACAAATGTTTGACAAGAATTATAAAAAAATGCCCCAAAGAAAATTAGTTTTCCCGTAGTTTCTCCTATATGGCTAAGTTTCTTAACTTCACACAAATTACAATCATTGATACACTCATTTCAATTATTTTCACATAAAATTTCAAAATAAATCATTATATCTAGTACAAAAGATCATTGAGCACAATGTATTCCATTTTTACAACCCCTTGAAAAATGGATCAACCTATAGGTCGGGGCATTGATAATTAATGGGAGAAGCTTACAAGGTATCTTGTGGTGAGATTTCTCACCATGGTGAAGGTTTAGAATAGGATTTGTGTTAATGGTAAAACTAGAAAAATCTATGGATTTTCATCTTGTTGATGCATGTCAACTACTTCTTCTTGTCGCGCATCAACCACTTTTTCCAGTCACGTGTCAACCACACCTTGTTGATGTGGATCAACCACTTCTTCCCGTTCTACATCAATGTTCCAATTCCTATCACTTTTTAGCCACTCCCTCCTATCGCACATTAACCACTCCCTCCCGTCATGCATCAACCAGATTTTTATTGTTGTGTGTCAACGCCCTCTTCCTATCATGCATTAATCTGCTCCATCCTATCGCGCGTCAACCATTTCTTCTTGACGCATGACAACATACCTTATTTTAATGCAACAAGATCCCCTCCTCGTGTGTCATTCTATTCCCCATCACCACCACCCTTTTGTCACGCATTACTATCACCTCCTATCATGCATCAACCTTGTTTTGCGGTCGAGCATCAACCTCCCTCATTGTCATGCAACAACATTTCATCTTGTTGTGTGAAAAGTATTTTCCTTGTTGATGTTGACTCTTCCATTATTTTTATGCATCATCTTGTGGTATTTGTTGAGTGACAACAAATAGTTTCAGATATGGCTAGACATTAATAACACCATACAAGGTAGCTCAACAACCATTTTAATGAGGTATGGCACCCATGTTCACTGTGCAAGAAAAGTACCATTGAAAAGTGAACCATCATGGCTTCCCATACCTACGTACATGCATTTAATGAAGGATGTTGGTTGGTAGCTCCTTTTCTCTCTATATATGTAAATTCCCCTCAATCCAGACATCAAGAGGAACTTTGAAATTGTAAAGGAACTCTGCAAAAATTGTTCCAGCACTTTTGTGAGTTGTAGGCCTCAAATTTATGTATTTTGTGAAGGATTATTTCCTTATGCCGATATTTTAATGGATTGTGCATCATTTTAAGAAATAAAATTAGTGTTTTTTGGCTCTTCTTTTCCTAGCTTGATTTATATTACATTTCTTTCCCCTTAATTTATTTTGTAGGTATATTATGCATATTGTGTTCCTTTCACAGGCTTAAAATTGATTTACTCCATGAAATTGGAGTTTCAAATGTTTTTGGGACTATGGAATTTTATCTAACCTCTTCTTCCCTATTTCCCTTTGCTTTAAATCACTAGGAATCTCTCTAGTCTTATTTTGGTGCTATCGCCTCTCTTAGTTTACGATTTACATTTATGTATTTCTCTTTCTCTCTGGTCCCTTGGAATTCTTAGTTTAGGAGTATATCAACATTGGAATAAGTTAGGAACCAGCTTTGTTTGAAGGTTTATCTCAATCGCAAAGGTCACACACCTTGAGTCAATCTCATGTTAGTCGAAGTAGGGTTTTGTAATGTTTAAATCCCAAGGTGCTACTTTTCTAACATAATGTATAATTTTATCAGATTATAAAGAAGCTTGTATTGATCTTTCATGAAATGACAAGCTCCAAAGAGCCATTAGGGCTCTCTAACAGAGAATACACTCTCCTTTTTACTTCCTTACACTCACACAACCTCTCACTCCCTCTACAATTTTAATTCCTTCATTCATAAAGTAAGAAACATGGTAGTTAGGGTTTAAACTTACTACCCGCAACCATGGTTAATATCAATCAAAAACTCCCTACAACCTCCTTCTCTAACTATTTTTATTTGAATTCCTCTCTTTTATCCTAAGAAAGGTGGTTATACATCAACTCCAAGATGACTAAACCATGATTAAGGATGACTTAAGACTTCAAATCCCGTGAAAGGTTAAAAATTACTTAATTCCTAAGTCACTGATAGATTCTAAATATCACTATGGTAGATTCAAAATTTTAATGCTTGTCTAGTTTAGTATGGCAATTTTTTTATCTTATTTAATTTAGTATGTTTAGCATATGTTGATCCCAGGGATGACATGTCATAAACTTGATAGGGATTTGTTTTTGAAAAATGTTGAAAAACACAAGTGCTTTTTTCAACAACAAAAATTTCAACTATTTCTTCTTTCTTATCATACATGATTGTGTCTCAATAAGATGAACTCATCTACGTTTGTAAATATTATTTAGTAGTAATGCCATACAATTTAATTATTGATGTTATTTACAACATATATATTTCATATGTTGTACACTATAAACTTCTTATATTTTATAATATCTTTTGATATTAAATGTGCTTATATTAGGTATGACTATATGCCTAGGTTTGGTTAGTTTATTAATATTTAGTCATTAACATTTACCCTGGACATGAAAATCCCAAATCCAAATGCGTAATTTAATTATAAAAACTATAGAATGACAACAATATATTATTCGAGATAGGTTAGTAAAAAAATAAATTAAATTGAATAAAAGAAGTTTTGAGATTTCATTTTATTGTTAAATGATAACTAGATAAACTAACCAAATAATTAAATGATTCAAGTTTTCTTGAGACTAATAATGTGTTAATAATCATCTCTTCAAGAATTTGTTTGATTATATATTATTTTGGTTTAAAATTAGGGTATTATAATGAGTTATTTTATTAAACATATACATAAAAGGAATTGACCAATTATTTCTTATTTATTTTATATATTTACTTAATTTAATTTCAAAAAGTATGAATTCTTATCATAAGATGAAATTATATGATAATTCAACTGAAAAATATTGCAATTATGTTATTAGTTTAAATGATTAATTTTCTCATAAAAAAATTAAAATTATACATTTCTTAATTTCATAATATAATTGAGTGATCTTTTTCATAATTGAGTGATCTTTTTCATAATTTCGTTGCTCTTAATTTTGTTAAATGGAATAACATTAGAGTAAGTTTGATTTTCTGTATTCATTACATTCATAAATAATAATAATGTGCGAGATAATGAGTATATAGTATCATTTTTATTATTTGTAAGGTTATGAATGTATCTTGTAAGTTGAAGAAAAATAAATTCGCTATTGTCATACTCTAACTCTCATTTTGGTATATGGGGGCATGTGCCTCTTGTAAATCTGGAATTGTTGTGTTGCTAAGGGATTACCCCTTAAGATGCCACATTGATACGCCCATAGTTAGGTGGTAGACTATGTTGTGTATAGGTATTTAAAGCCTCCCACTGAAGAGAAATTATTGATATTGTTGGTATCCAAATTGATTCTCCCCCGGAGGTCGAGCAACATCACAAATTTAAAAATATACTCGAGAGACAGATGAATCATAAGTCATTTTGTAGCTGGGAAAGGGATTCAACTAGCTCTTTGTCACTAAGGCGTTGGACAAATGGATAGAACCATATAAGAGGATTTGATCTATCCTTGCTACTTTAGGTCGTTCCTTTCGACTAGGGTGAGAGGACCCATTTTGTAAATTTTGTTGGTGAAGGACATGAAGAGATCCTTATTTACACAATATTTAGGGAAGCTTGAGAAAATATGATCAACACACCAACATTTAACTCTCACGAGTTTTAACTTCTAAAGAATGGGGATATTTTCTAGAAAAATGTTCGGGTTACTAAAGACACTTAAAACCTGCTTGCTTTTGTATAATTTGGTAGTATAATTTGTTAATTTGTGGATACACAACATAAATAGGGGTACATCAGGTAGGATTCATGGTTATTTGAAAAATTTCTTTGGGGGATCAAGCAAGAGAAAGTTGATTTTACGGATCTTTGAGAACGTTTACAACATTTCGAAAACTAACATATATAATGCTTCAGAATAGCCAAAATATTCCTTTAACTAGAAAGTGTATGTTAATGGAGCTGCAGATCTACACAGTTTCACACAAACTTTAAGAATTCAACACGAAGCCTCGAGCTAAAGACGCAATTAAACATTAACAACCCCTAGTTCCTCACGCCTAAGATACACTCAAAGGCTTATAGACAATATTTATCAATAAAATGATAGTAAAGTGATTTCAAATTTTTTATTTCATTACAGGATGAAGGATCCTCTCGTAATGAAATTGCAAATGCCACTAAACTATCACAGGGATGAGATCCTGCATGATTCTAAGGGATTTTAACAAAAGATTGCAACAATAACATCAATACCATTTGAAAACATTCTTAAATAAAAAGCAGACATAATTTTCCCCAAGATCAACACAAATTATTTGGAGATCTATTAGATTTATCGTGAGGAAATTTTCTTGAATAGTCTTAGAGCTTGTTAATGGCTCTACACTCACAACCATCTTGACATGATCAAATCTAAAACACAAGAGATTAACAAGTTTTTTAGATGGTCTCTCAGGAACATGGGATTTCTCAAATTTTCTCATAAGAATTAAACCCCTAACATTTTTCAAGAGTATCCTCATTGCATTTATACAATTCACTTGCTTACTTATCCAAAAATTGCCCCCAAAAAGAATAATATTTCGAGGAATCCTTTACTTGTTACCAATTTGTCCAGAAAAAAAGATGTTTAAAAAAATACACCCAAAGCTTCCAAGTGGAAAAATCATGAAATGAGCATGTTTCTTAGACCCTCAACCATGACTGAGATTCCATGCCTTAGGTTTATGACAGTCCTTCTAATCATTCTTTTATTCTTTCATGTGAGAAATCCCATTTCTAATCATTTTTAGGTGGCTTTGTATAGTTGGATCTGTCAAGAAATCCTTTTCACCCTTAAGAATACACCTTGAAAAATGCGTGCCCTCACATGGATTCCTACAATCGTGCCTCACGAAATGAGTTTTTGTGCATGGATTATTCCACATACCTTTGTTTGCAAGTCTAAGTCAGCCAAGGGCAAAGAGGAGTCAGCGGAAACCTCCACATGTTTCATTGGCACAACTTCAAAGGTAAAGTATAGAGGGAGTTCCTAGATTATCGTGGGCCTTCCACTTGTTTTTTTGTATAACTTCAAAGATCAATTGCAAGCTCTCCACATTCTCTGGGCCCAAGAAAATTTATTTCTGGCCTTTGAGAAAGTCTCAATATAAAAAGGAGCCAGCAGAAGCCTCCACATGTCTCTTTGGCACACTTTTGATATGGTTCCCAAAAGTGGAGAACCTAAACAAGTACCAACTCACCACGTGTCTCAACCCAACAAATTTGTTGAAATATTTTAAGGACCAGCAGAAGGTGCCATGTGCTTGGGGTTCGAGAAAGTTTCATTGTCTGTTGAAAAGTATAAGTATGGGAAGACCCAACAAAAACCTCCACGTGTCCCTTTGGCGCTTCTTCAAAAGTAAAGTATAGGGAAGTTCCCAAACATGCGTGGGTCCTCCACATGTCTCAGGCCTTAGAAAGTTTCTTAAAAATTTAAGTATAGAGAGGAGCCAGCGGAAGCCTCCATGTGTCTCCTTGGTGCAACTGCTAAGGTAGGACCCAGAGGTGGATCCTCAAATGAGCGTTGGCCCTCCACGTGGACAAGATTTGAGTTGAAGCGGGCCTTAAAGTTTCAAAATTCCTCAATGACCCACCTCTCTCGCTTCTAACTTGAAAAAAGCCACGTATTCTTCTTCGGTCAAAGTAAGACTTTTCCTGCCGCTTCATGTTCTTTGAATAGCCAATTAGAGACTATCGGGGCCACGGGTCCAATTCGGTATTTTTACAATTGTGACTTAAGTGAAAAATTCATCAAAACTACCCTTGAGTTACATCTAATTAGAAAGGACCCTATTTCCTGGATGTTGGGACAAAATTTGATAGGGAAAAAGTGATTATGGAAAAATAGAAGGTAGGGGAAACCCAAATTCATGCCCAAGTTACAAATTATTTCTCATGGAAAAGAAACGGTGAATAATATCTTGACTTACTATGATCCTTAACCAAAGGAAAGAACTAACCATGGCAACTAAATGAAGGAGAAATATTTCACACATCAATACGAGGAGACAAAAAAATTCAAACCATGTGGGTGAGATGTGTTTTGAATGAATAGAGTGGGATTAAATTGAGTAGCAACAATGACTTTGACTCGAGGATGGGTGCTCCCTACGAGTTCCACAAGAACAATGAGACCACGTGCCAAAACTCCATTGGGCTATGGAGTCAAGAACAAGCTCACGAGAGAAGAAAAGACAATAACCAAATCCCACAAGATGAATTGAGAAACCAACAAAAGCTGGTCACTAGGGACCAGAAAAAAGCTGAAATAGAAAGATAGCAAAGTAGAATGAAAATAAAATATTCTACCTTTGTAAAATGATGTGCACCTTAATTCAAAGAAAATAATCAAGGAAAATTTTGAAGTGCCTTCGATTATGGATATGACCATGTTAAGGAGTTCGATACGTTAACAATTGGTTGGATGGTTATTTCTCTTTTCCATCCAAGTTGTTATCTAACGACATCTTTTAGGCTTATCTTTTGTGCATGGGTCAAGTTTCTTAACATCTCTTGAGGCTTCATCAAACATCAAAGTCCCAAAAAAATCAACTTGCTCGGGATATCATCTTGATAAATTTCATACCCCTTGAAAACAACATAGCTCACGAGTTATCAACATCAATGTCCGCATGCAATACTTCATAAGAAGCATTGTTGCAGTCCTCAATGAGATATAACATTTTATTTTCTCCATATAAATTCACAAGGCTGCTCTCAATTGGTATGGTGGCATTATACATGTCCATTTGCACATTTCCACCCACACTAGCTACCCACTTTCTAGATAATAACACTCCCCACTTAGAAGGATAATCCAAAATTATGACATTCAAAGATAAGTACTTGCCTAGATATCTTTGTGAATTGCACTAATAAACCCTTGACACATTCAACTACTATCCCCTCTCTTGAATCCATAGTAGTACATTTCCCATAAGTTGTTGTTACTTTAATATTAAATCTCATTCATGACATTAAGAGGAATTACATTACATAAAGCTCCCTGAGTCAAACATGCGGTTATGTAACAACCTATATTTAATAATCAAAGTAGTGAAAAATGGATCCATATTTGCTTTAGACTCAACCGAGAGAAGTTCCCAAATAAACCTCGGGTGGTTCACCTAATTCCTCTAATGCTAGTGGTTTTCTAATTCTGCAATGGTAGGAGGAACCTCTACATTGTTTACATTTTTACCCTAGGTGACCTATTCTTCTTTAAGTCCCAAATACTCAAATTCCCTCTTCTTATGCTCGGGGATTCTAAACAATAGAAACAATAATCTTGATCTAACTCAAGATTTGGGCTATGTCACAAGGAACATACTTGGGTAAGACAGTATTAGGAGGAAGGTTTATGAATTCCTCTGATGTCACGGGATTTTTCATAGTCTAAGCATGGGGAGGAACACAAGTTTTATTTGGGGTGACAAATCATTTTCCAGATGCATCTTTATTAGGGGTTTCCTTAGGAATACTAGTAAGAACTTGAATTTTTGGTTTGTCCTGAGGCCCTGCGCCTTTGAAAACTTTTCTCCTAATATTATATTCTTTTTCGTGGCCAACTACAATGTTCATTAACAATTGTTTGTCCTCTTCGAAGGAATTCCTCCATCATACTTTTTAATCATTAATGCCCTTAAGTGCTCAAAATTATTATTAGGAAACTCAAAATCTTATACCATATCAATTTCAAAAGTATGAGTGGGAGGAAGATTTAATACCCAGTGAATGCAATCCTAGAAATCAACAGTAGTTTTGGCACTTATTAGTTCGGTTGAGGTTGCCTACGTGTTGTGAACTTGTAGAGGAATCCATCATACACGCATCATCATATGTCTCATCATCATACACTTCCTCAACTTGTTGTTCTTCATCACATGGGGAATGGGGTAAGAAACATCTTCCACACCGATCCATATCATGGACCTCTTCCACAATAGCAACTCGACATGCTAAAGGATCAAGCTCCAATTTCTTTTCCTAGGGTTGGGGCTATCTATTTCCCTAATCCCATGGGCCCTTTACCCCTCTCATCTAATCTATGATTACCTCTGCGATGATTTGAAAATGTTTCCTGAACTTGTGGCTTGTCTTGACCTTAGGAGCCCTATCTAATCCCCTTCTCTGCTCTGCCTGGTTTATAGGATATTTCTTTAACATCTCCGGCCATAATTTTTACAACCTCTTCCAGATAAACATATGTACCCGTCGAGGTTTCTCTAAATTGATCAGCTTGATACCTTCCCTCTTAGGAGGCTTACCAACTTCCTTGATGTTATTTTCAATCTGCAAAGCTATGGTGAAGGCATGCCTCAAAGTTCTTGGGTTCTTGTCCCTTAAATAATAAGGAGCTTTTTTATCAAAAGCATCAGAGTATTTTATTAAACAAGAAACATCACTTGGCCTCAGGATCACAGGTAGACTATTCAAGGTCTTATTGAACCGAGTATTGAAGTCATGAATAGATTCATTAGGATTCTTCTTAATATTTTCAAATTCAGACAAAAGAAACCTAGGATCTGTCTTATCCCCATATTGTAATCTAAAATCATTTTTCATTTCTGTCCATGAATCTATTGAGTTGTGCGGTAAATATTTATACCGGTTAGGTGCATCCTCCTCAAGAGTATGAATAAATAGTTTTATATACATATCATCAAATTTAATCTCAAAGTCTTCCATCATATTGACAAAAGTTTTAAATGTTGATCTCAAGTGATAGAATTATTTCCTTGAACTTAAGGCAATCTATTTCTAACATCTTGTGGCACTAAATTTGGATACCGAACCATACCTCTAAAATATATAGGACCAAAAGTATTAACAACAAAAGGAGGTTTGGGTGGAGGTTGGTCCATATTTCCTTGACGGGCTGATCTTACATGAGAAATAGAATGATGAGGTATAAAGGTTATTTGGAACATACAAGTATAATTTTCAAAATGAATGTCTTCTAAAGACTCTATTTCATGGAAAACCCTATCAACTTTGGAAAATATAGGCACAGACTGAGAAGCATACTTATCAGACATAAAGGAAGGCCCCTCTCTAGTTAGAGAATTCATTCTATATAAATATTACGATTAAAAATCACTTGAAGAAGAATGGTAATCCTCAAGCTGTAGGTTGATCACTTTCAACAATGGATAACTCTTTTCTTTATTGCTAATCTCCAAAAAAATCTCTAGATTATTTTTCCTTCTAAATTTGTCTTTCCTAGTTCTAGAAACAACTTTCTAGTAGGGTCTTTAGTGAAGAAATATCTTCTTCCTTCCATCTTTGCAAATATTAGTGATGATTTAACTTAATACAGGTTAAGGCACTAGTATTTATAAAAAAATTAGTCAACATGGAGTCGCCACTAAGAATTTTCACCTTATTTGTGAAAATTCACTATAAATGACTTGTCAAATATCTATCAACACCTAATTCCCTGTAAAGCCTAGCAGATCGACCTTACTTTACTATTATTTATCATTGATGATATAAATTTAGTGCAATAACCACTAGAAACTTGAAATATTACACACGAGATCTTGTAACTTCACAAAAATTTACAAATCTCAACACATGATAACATTTAAAAAGGTATTTTCACTTAGAGCATGTAAGAAATATTACGGGTTACGTATGTGTACACCTTTGTTCAAATAGTCCCTAGTAACAAATCCATTAAGGTGTTGGTATCAAAATTTATTCTCCCCTAGAGGTCGAGAAACATTGGAGATTTAACAAGATACTCAAAGACACATGAATCATAAGTTGTTTTTGTAGCAAGGGAAGGGATTAAGTTTGATCTTTTCACTCATGCATTGGAGAAATGGATAGTACTATATAAAAGGATTTGATCTATCCTCACTACTTTAGGTCATGTCTTTTGACCAGGGTGATAGGACCCATTTTGTAACCTCTGTTGGTGAAGGACATGAAGAGATCCTTATTTGCACAATCTTCGGGGAACCTTGAGAAAATATGATCAATATGCCACAATTTAACTCTCACGAGTAGACACTTCTAAAGAATGGGGATATTTTTACGCAAAAGGTTCGCGCTACTAAAGACACTTAAAACTCTTTATGCTTCGTATATTTTGGCGGTAAAATTTGTTCAATTGTGGATACACAATGTAAACAGGGGTACTTCGGGTAGGATTCATTGTTATTTGAAATTTTTACTTGGGGGATCAAGCAATATGAAGTTGATTTCACCGGATCTTTGAGAACCTTTATAATAATTGGAAAACTAGAATCTTTAGAATGCTTCAGAATATCCAAAATATTCCATCAACTAGAAGGTGTGCATCAATGGAGCCCTGGATCTACATGGCTTCACACAAACTTTAATAATTCAAAATGAAGCCTCAAGTTAAAGACTCAATTAAACATTAACAACCCCTGGTTCATCACACCTAAGATACACTCAAAGGCCTACAAAAATCTTTATCAAAAAAATCATAGTAAAGTGATTTAAAATTGTTTATCTCATTACGGGATGAAGGCTCTTTTCGTAATGAAATTGCCAATGCCACTAAAATATCACAAGGATGAGATCCTATGTTATATGAAGGGATTTGAACACAAGATTGTAACAGAACATCAAAACCATTTGAAAACATTCTAAAATAAAAGACAACACAATTTTGCCTAAGATCAACACAGTTTAAGTCAAGATCTATTAGATTTATCAACAGGAAAATTTTCTTGAATAGTCTCGAGCTTGTCAATGGCTATACACTCACAACCATATTAACATGATCAAATCTAAAACAAAATATATTAATATGTTTCCGATATGGTCTCTTAGGAAGATGGGATTTCTCAAATTTTCTCGTAAGAATTAAACCCCTGAAATTTTGTAAGAGTATCCTCAATGCATTTATACAATTCTCTCACTCACTCATCCCAAGTTTTCTCCCAAAAGGAAGAATATTTGAGGAATCCTTTACTTATTACCAATTTTTCCCGAGAAAGTGATGTTTAAAAGTTTACATCCGAAGCTACCAGCGCATAAATCATGAAGTGGTCACATTTCATAGATACTCAACTATGACTGGAATGCCATCCCATAAATTTTTAACAATCCTTCTAATCATTATTTTATTCTATCATGCGAGAAATCCCTTTTTAATCATTTTTAGGTGGTTCTGTATAGCTAGATCTATCAAGAAATCCTTTTCACCCCTGAAAATACACCTTAAGAAATGAGTACCCTTGCATGGATGCCTACATTATTTCTTCTCAAAAATGAGTCTCCACACATGGATTATTCCACATACTTACTCTGTGAGTCCGAGTCAGCCAAGTGCAAAGAGGAGTCAGTGGAAAGCTCCACGTTTTCCTTGGCACAACTGCAAAGGTGAAGTATAGAGGAAGGTTCCCAAATGAGCGCGGGCCTTCCATGTGTTTGTTTGGCACAACTTCAAAGATGAAGTTTAGAGGTGGGACATCAAATGAGCACAAGCTCTCCACATTCCTTGGGCCTAAGAAAATTGCCTTTTGGCCTTTGAAAAATTTCAATATAAAAAGGAGCCAGCAGAAGCCTCCACATGTGTCTCTTTGGCACACTTTTGATATGGTGCCCAAAAGTGGAGACCCTAAACAAGCGCGGGCTCACCACATGTCTCAGCCTAGAAAATTTGTTGAAATATTTTAAGGACTAGTGGAAGGTGCCACGTGCCTAGGGTCCGAGAAAGTTTCATCATCCGTTGAAAAGTCTAAGTATGGGAAGACCCAGCGGAAACCTCCACATGTCCCTTTGGTGCTTCTTCAAAATTAAAGTACAGGGGCAGTTCCCAAATAGGCGTGGGCCCTCCACATGTCTCAGGCCTTAGAAATTTTCTTAAAAAATTTAAGTATAGAGAGAAGCCAGCGGAAGCCTCCATGTGTCTCCTTGGTGCAACTTCTAAGGTGGGACCCGAGGCGAGATCCTAAAATGAGCGCCGACCCTCCACATGGAGATGATTTGAGTTGAAGTAGGCCTTAAATTTTTAAAATGCCCCTGCAACCCGCCTCTCTACTTTTAACTTGGAAAACTACCACATGTCATTCTTTGGGGTCAAAGTAAGACTTTTTCCCTACCGCTTCATATTTCTTTGAATAGCGAATCGAGACTATCGAGCCCACGAGGCCAATTTGGTAATTTAAACAAATGTGATAGAAGTGACAAATTTCACCAAAAATACATCTTAGGATCGCATCCAATCAGAAAGGACCATGTTTCCACAGATGTTGGGACAACATTAGATTGGGAAAACATGACTGTGGAAAAATAGAAGGCAGGGAAACCTGAATTCATGCCTAAATTACAAATTCTTTCTCATGGACAGAGAAATGGTAAACAATATCTGGACTCAATGTGATCCTCGACCAAAGAAAAGGACTTACCATGGAAACCAAATAAAGGAGAAAGATTTCATGCATCAATATAGGGAGACAGAGAAAACTTCAAACCATATGGACTGAGACATTTTTGAACAAATAGGGTGAGATTAAATTGAGCACCAACACATACATCAATTTATATTGGATAGTTTTTCGAAATTGTGTTTTCCTTTTATGTATTTTTTTCATATTTGATGATGTATATTAGTTTTTTCATATAACATACTAACATTTATTGAACGTTTCTTTTTGCATGTGGGGTGTTGTATTTAGTTTCTTTTTGGTTCTATGAAAATGAATACCTAGAGTTTCCTTCCTCCCGATCTCGTTTGGATAACTATAACAACTCCCAAATTCCATAGGGAGGAAGCATTTAGGAGGTTTACATTTTTGTGAAATTAGATCATTGCAGGTAGATTCAGCCACCTAAATAAAAAAATCATTAATGGTTAAGGCCAAACTCAATTTAATAAAAACATTTGTTATCTACCTATACAAATTCTACACCATATGGTCCCATTAATTATGATCAGACTGAAATATGACACGAAGGAGGATGCACAAAAATACGAGAATCCATGTAAGATGAAGAATATTGGAGTTCTAAAAGAAAGTGTAAATCCAACAAAAATATTAAAGATTGCACAAGGAAGAAACTCTAAGTTTGTTTTCTAAAAACAAGAAAAAAATTTTAATTATTTGTTATTTTTGTACCAAAAAAACATTCGACATATTTAAAAAAACTATATAAATATTCAAATTATGAAAAATGTTGATTGTAATTTAATTTGTCTTTCATTTTGTAATTAGAAGATACTTTTGATTCACATGAGCATAAATATTAAATATGTACTTTTTTTTATTATTAGAAAATAGTTTTTGGAAGGGACTATACCCTTATACAACAAGACTCAAAAGTCATATTTTACAAATTCATCATTTCAAAAAGAGATCAAAATCGAAATAAAACATACCAACCCAACAACAGAAAACATCCTACCAAGAATAAATCCAAAAACCAGCAACGCTACTGACTAGAGAGCAACTAGTAGACAACGACTTCACAATAACAAAAGCTTCTCAAGTAAGATCATAACAAGCCTATAGCTCAAATGTAGAAATGAGGGAACCCAATTGCATTGGGGCTCATTCCTTGTCCTAGGAAATGCAAGGTTTATATTTAGTGTCATTTTTTTCCGTAAACTACCTTCCATTCCTCATTTCCTTCTTCCATTGAGATTGCAAGAATAACTTCAATTGATTTTATAGGGATGTGACCCTCAGCAAGATGCATTGAATTAAAATCTATTGCTAAATTAGCTCACCTTGATGAGAGGAATATTGAGGTCTCTTCTCTATAGTGTTTAGAATTTCTAGGTAAGTCATTTTTTAAGGGTTCAACAACAAGTTTTGAATGGGGGTTAATTTTCAAATGATATGGTAGAAAATCCTTTCACCATGCAAGCTTTTCTTTGCACTGGAATGTTCACATTCGTCGAAATATGCCCTATTTAGAAACATCTTCGACATCTAAAAGCTAGGACCTCATAGTCTATTCTCTAAAACCACTTGTTGTCACCTATTTTTAGGTGAATCTCAGTTGGGAGGGCTTGAGAGGTTTTTATATTTACCAAAATTCTAGCATAAGTAGTATGTGTTTGATGAGAGGTTTTATCAACTTACAAAAAGATCCTAGGATATCGCCTATGGTAATGAGGAAATTTTTGTTCCAGAGCTGCAATAGAAGTCTGGAAAATGGATCTAAATATGATACGTATCAAAGGAGTATTTTAGGGGGTCAAAAGATGGATACCATGGCTTGAACATGATTCCATGTTCACCCCAAACCTAGTATTGATTAAAGATTAAATCCCTTTCCTTAGGGGTTTCAAAAACAACAATAAAATATGCTTTAGCACATGGGTAGAGTTCAATCTTACCCGTAATCATTTCCCTCCATATTTGTGTAATCAAGTCATGGAGATGAGATATTTTAGGCTAAAAATTGTGAAACTTGTAAATGAGACCAAGATAGGATAGGTTTTCTTCTTCCTTTAGGACCTTCTGCAGTAGATCCTCTTCTATCTTTAGCACTAGAGTCATATGTGATGGTGTTAAAGGATTCTAAATATTTCGACATTCTCCTTCTATTTAAATACCATGTTAGAATGGGATTTAGCTCTGCTATCCATCTTCCCCTTGTTGAAATGCCCATATCTAGAGGACCCTATTTAAGATTTTGCATTACCATATCTTGTGTTTAGTCTAATCTTAGTTGTAGGGTTTAGACTCCCGATTGGGATGCCCTAAGCTAGTAGTGTCACCTAGATCTACATTAGTATTTAGAAAAGGGGAAGTTGCAATTGTAGAGAATCCATTCATCACTTCAAATTCTCTTTACTACCAATCCCAGGTTTGGGTGGGTAAAAACTTGATTTTTCCCTGTTTCATTGTAAAAGCTATCCTGATCCATAAGAAGTCTTCTTCGTACATTGTTGAGATTCTCTCTGTTGTATAGCCCGCCATACGAGAGTCCCTTGCAGGAGTTTTTAGGTCTTGATTTGTAGATTTTCCATAGCTTCGAGAGATCTCCTCTAGATCTGTCACCTCCTTTTTCACTAGTCGGGGTCCTTCCTCCATTGATTTTTAAAACAAAGTGTGTGCCACCAAGGATATAAAATTTTCCACCTTCCTAAACAGATCTCTCCTGAGTCGTCATCACTAGCTAAAATTCCAAGACGACTAGGGTTCACAGATTGTGGTCGCTTAGGGTTTGTCTTGTAAGACATGCCTCTTAATCGTAAATGTAGGATATTTACCTTAAATATGTATTTTTAATTAGTATTAATTCAAATTATTATTAAAATTAGATATTTCAAAATAATTTATACTATTCATTTTGATTTTTTAAAAAATTGAAATAATTTTTATTATGTCGAATATGAATGGTAAATAGTATTTATTATGTGGAGTTTGAATTGATTCCAAATTTCTATATTTTCCATTTTATTAAAATGTGTTACAATTGATTATATTTTTAAAATTATTAATGTTTATATAATTTATAGCAAGTTTAGATTTTTTAAATTCATTTATGTTAAAAATATCTTTTGGTAACACATTAAGTCAATATAGATACATTAATGTGTAATGGTAACGTTTAAGAAAATATTCACAACCCCTCCTTAAATGAAATATCTTCACACTTATTTGAATCCAATGAGTGGAGTCTAGTTAAAAAAGGAAAAATTTCTTCAAAAGGGAAGGATTCTAGAGATATGGTGTTTAGGTCACATAGTAAGAGGGTGGGTGTTTGATACTTTTTGGAAAATGAATTTGAACAATTTTTTTACATAAGGATTAGGACTCACTATTATGGAATTATTTATAAGGAAAGTAATAATTTTAAGGATAAGAATGTACTTGGAGAAAAAAAAGATGCATTTTTTCTCCTTGTTCACCTCTTTTAATTTAGGTGAGAACTCCTTATTTGAGATTTACAAGATTTAATTTCCATCTTTTGTAGTTTCTACATCTTGTACATTTTCTATATCTTCCACAATAATCCCTTGTTTGAAAGTAATTTAAGGATTGATTTGGTTTAACTGATTTTAATCCCAACATAAAAGGTTGCTTCTATATATTGCAAAGTTTTCTCCATGACTGGTTTCCTTAAAGATGATATTTTTTGTAAACTTCTATTTTCTCATATTAATAGAAAAGGGTGAGGGACCCTCTTACCCTTTTATTTACTGATTAACATAATATTATAGTGTTGAACAAAATGGATTAAATTTTGATTAAGATACTTCCACTTAATGTATAAACCATTTTTATAATAAGAGATATCCAAAATATATTCCAATAGTGTAATATAAGGAATACAATGTTTTAGTAAATTAAGGAATAGGATGTTTTAATACAAGTTTTGTGAAAAGAAGGCCCTCACAAACACGTGATGCTAACACATTTAGTGTGCATGTACCCAAACATAGTAATAACTCCTTTGAATTCTACAATATGAAATAATTATTAATGAACGATATCAGTAGAAAAATTTTAATGCCTCCTCATAAGTAAAAATATAGATAGTTGTATTGAAAAAAATTATTGTTCAATATGATAAAAATATATTGTTGCTTATGATATATGTTTGTCCATTGTAAAGGTAAACATGGTTTCCATTTGGAGATTGGAAATTCATGGAGTGTCGAATACCTCAAAAAATATTACATGTTCATCATTCATATTATATGACCCTGATGGCAAAAAGATAGTAGAGAGAGATACCATTGTGGGAAATGTCACTATGAACATCCACTAGGTTGAGTATAGGGCTTTGATATTGGGTCTTTAGGAATCGATACACCATGAATTTTGGAACATTTGTGTGTTTTATAATGATATACTTGTTGTAAAACTAATGAATGGTGTATAAAAATGTAACAAAGTAAATATTTCTATCCTGCGAGTTCAAGTGCTAGAGATTGTATCTCACTTTGTGAAATGTTATTATGTACATGTAAAATTTAATAGAGGTCATTGGATATATTAAAGAATTGTTGCTTGAGTTTCCATTGATTGAATTACAATATGATATATGTACACACTGTATTTCCTTTTTTTGTAATGGTAGACATACCTTTTTTATTGTTGAAATATGAATGAAAAACAATTCTCAATGTGTACAATGTTTTACTGTGCATATTTATCTTAATGTCAATATAAAATTAAAAAAATTAGTTCTGTACAATTTGTTTCATTTTATATTTTCTTACAATGTTTTTCTCTAGAGGTGGTTATGGCAACACACTTGAATGAAACATAGAGAAGTTAGAGATGTTCCCATACATGTTCAATATTTATTCTTATGCATTAAGGGAAGACCAAAAATAAAATATGGTAATACAATACTTTGTGAACAATAATTGTATGTCGTATCAATGCTAATGTCATATTTTGGGCTAATAATTATGAAATGTTCTCTTTTCATATAGGTTACTTCACATTCCATGATGGAAATATACAAATTTGTGAACATTAATTTTTTTTCATATTAGGTAATATTTTATGTTTGGATAATATTTATATATTTGTACTCCGCATACGGGAAAGTTCATATCCCATGGCACATATGCACTCAAAATGCATCGAGAGGACACAACCAAGTCACCGGTATGTCGTTCATTTTTACAAGTTATTTATTTAATGTTTAATAGTAATCATAAACAAGCATCTAATAATATGTTATATTTTAATGTCATGGGAGATGCTCCTCCAGGAGCTGATTTTCCTTGTGGTGCCACCTCAAATGGTCCTTCCCATCCAATTCGATTGGATATCCTCGAGCCTATAATGAGAGGTGAATAAATTTAAAACTTAAATTTTTTTTTCTTGTTGATTATTGTTATTCAATATCATAAGAATTATCAAAATTTCCTAACATTTTATTTCAATCATTCACCCATAGACTATAAAACTGAATGGGTGAATGGTCGTATTCATTATTTCTATCAGCATGGATCATGTGGTGTTAGTGGGGACGTTAAGTTTTAGGAGCTGTATAGAATTAATAGATATCTCTAGGTTGCACAAAAACTTCCCTTTGTGCAACCATATGTACTGCGTGGCCATAAGCATATGGGAAAATTTTTACCTATCTCTCATGATAGGGGAAAGGCATACGTCTGAGAAGAGAGGGTGATATAGACTATGTCTTGAGGTAGCAATACAACCTGCAACATAACAAGGTTATTGATAGAATTTGCAAAAAAAAAAATGTAAAATTTGATTCAAGGTTTTTATCTTGAGAGGAAAGAGGGAGGTGGATGCTAAAATACATGCATATGATTGAAAGGAGATGCGATAGGAGATAAAGGAGAGGTTGTTGAAAGAAACTCAATATCATGACAATGATAAATTTATGATTATGATAATATATTATATATTATGTTTGGTTGGAAAAAAACTTAATATTATCTCATGAATAGGAAGATAGAAAAGAGGATGGAGCCACTAGTGGGAATGTTGATCCCCCATGAAGCATCCTGTAATTAATTAATGGACATCCATTAGTGTGTATATATATATATATATATATATATATATATATATATTTGTTTGTATACTAACTCCTTTTGACGGTGTGCGTAGGATTATGAAATTCAATTGAGTCATCTCCTATGCCAAAAGAGATACTCACTTAGTAGTATGAATCAAACAAAGGTAAATAACATTTAACATTCATGTTACAATTATATGTTACCTCATGTTGTTTATATTTCAATTGTCTTCATGACTCCATTATTTTAGGTGGATGTTTTCTATGAGATGTTCCCTTCAAATTCAGAATTTGGTCTCAATCTTATTCGATATATTGCTTTACGAGAGGTTTGAGAGTCTGAGATGAATACCTGGCGGTGATGTAGCTAACTTTCCGGTCTAGAAGATGAGGGTGATGAGGGGAGGAACGAGGAGAGGGGCATGGATGACGGTGATGACGGGAGGAAAGACGAGGGACTTAGACTTGTCACTTATCTAATTACGATAAAATTATTAATTGAATTGAAATTGTTGTTATTCTAGGTTTTTCTGATGGGGTCGAAGTGAAGCTAACTTTATATGATACAATCCTTGCGAGATGAGTTTTTGTGATGGTATTCCGAATGCAAAGTGTGTCAACACTTGAATAAAAAAACATTCCAAAAATGATAGGAAACTTTAAATATGTTCTTCAAATCCATGAATGTCACAAGACAAAATGGAAGAAGTTTTATATGGATGTCAAGGCGTCAAGTGTTGACAATGTACCTATCACTCCCACCAAAGACACAAATGATAAATGAATAAACAACTTTGTACAAAAATGTCACTATTCATACAACCTTTGAAATAAAAAGATGCTTTATAAACATATATTAAACTTACTTATATATTTCCTTACTTTTTGAATACATCAAACTAATTTTTGTATATTGTGAGTATTGTAAAAATTTATATTTACCTTTTGTATGTTATTATTCAACAAATTATATTAAAACCTTGGAGTTGGTATGTGTAGTATATTTTAGTTTTTATAAGAGTAAATAATATTACTAATCATTATAGGTATAGTATATTGTGAGTATTGTAAAAACTTATATTTACCTTTTATTTAGAAAATCATAACACTGTAAAATACTTTAACAAACATTGGTAGGTTATTATTAAGCAAATTATATTAAAACCTTGGAGTTGGTATGCATACTATATTTATGTTTGTCTACAAGTACATAATATTACTAATCATTCTAGGTATAGTATATTGTGAGTATTGTAAATTTTTATATTTACCTTTTGTTTAGAAAATCATAACACCCAGCAAAATACTTGAACAAACGTTAGTATGTTTTGAATCAACAAATTCTATTAAAACCTTGGAAAAATATCATGGTTTACTCCTTGAAAACCAAATTTTGTCTTTCAAATTGTTGAAACATTCTAAAAAACATACTATTTATAAGCATAATGGTTTTACACATGATAATTATTTAATATTGATTACATTAGTCCTAAAATGTGGAAAATCATCATGGTTTGCACCATATTGAAAACCACATTGAATTTTTATAAGCTGTTAAAAAACATAGTGTGTGTTTCAACAAGGTGCAAAGCACTAAAAGTATCCACATGATAATTAATTAATATTGACTACATTAGTTGAAAAAGGTGGAAAAACATCGTGGTTTGAGCTGACATTGAAAACCGCATTATATTTTTCAAAGTTTGAAAAACACGAGTATTTTTTCAACATGCATAAAATCACATTGTGTGTTTCCACAATGTGCAAATCACACAATTTATCCATATTATAATTATTTAATATTGATTACATCAGTCTATAAAGGTTGAAAAGGATCATGGTTTACACTTTCTTGAAAACAACATTGCATTTTTCAAAGTCCTGAAAAACATGGTGTGTTTTTCAATGTAATGAAAACAACACTCTATGTTTTAACAAGGTGAAAATCATACAAGTTTATCCACATGGTAATTACTTAATATCGATCACATTAGTCCGAGGGAAAAGCATCAAGGTTTGCACATTTTTAAAAACCAAATTGTGTTTTTGAAGTGTTAAAAAAACATAGTGTCGTTATCGATGTTATGAAAATCACATTGTGTGTTTCACCAAGATGAAAAGCAAAAAGTTTTAGTACAATATAATTACTTAACATTGATTATATGAATCCGTAAAAGGTTGAAAATTTTTGTTGTTTTGCTGACTTGTTGAAAACTGCATTGTGTTTTTTAAAGTGCTAAAAACACAGTGTGTTTTTCAACATGTTGAAAAACATGTGTGTTTTAACAACATGAAAATAACAAGGTTATCCACATGATAATTAAGTTATATTTATTACATTAGTCCAAAAAGGTGGAGAAACATCGTGGTTTAAACCTTCTTTAAAAATGCGTTCTATTTTTCAAAGTGTTGAAAAAATATTGTGTTTTTCAACGTCTTTGAAAAGACTAACTGTGTGTTTCAAACAGGTGCAAAGAAAAAAAGTACTTCACATGCTAAATAATTAATATTTATTACATCAGTCCAAAAAAGGTGGAAAAGCATCATTTTTTGCACCTTGTTGAAAACCGCATATTGTTTTTTAAAGTGCTGAAAAACATAGTGTGTTTTTCAATGTGCTTAAAATCACATTGTGTGTTTCAGCAAGATGAAAAATAAATAAAAATTAACACATGATATTTACTTAAAATTAATTACATTAATCCAAAAAAATTTGAAAAGAATTGTCATTTGCACCTTTTTGAAAACCGCATTGTGTTTTTCAAAGTGATGAAAAACATAATATGTTTCTCAATGTGCTGAAAAAAAGAATGTGTGTTTCATCAAGGTATAAAATTCAAACTCTCCATATGATAATTAATTAATATTTATTATAACTATATAGAAAGTTGGAAAAATATCGTGGTTTGCACATTGTTGAAAATCACATTGTGTGTTTCAAAGTGCTTTGAAAAACACTATTTTTTTAAACATGCAAACAAATACACTCTTTGTTTCAACAAGATGCAAAGGAAACAAGTTATCCACATGCTAATTACTTAATATTTATTACATCAGTCTAAAAAGGTGGAAAAGCATCATGGTTTACACCTTATTGAAAACCACATTGTGTTTTTCATTCGCACGCAAATAAAACAATGTGTTTAATGAGATGAAAAACACAAAGGATTAACATGTGATAATTATTTAAAATTGATTACATTAGTCCCAAAAAGGTTGAAAAACATCACGGTCTGCACCTTGTTGAAAATTGCATTATTTTTTTGAAAGTGCTAAAAAACCAAGTGTGTTTTTTAACGTTCTTAAAAACATAAAATGTGTTTCAAAAATCTTCAAAGCACACAAGTTATCCACATGCTAATTACTTAAGATTGATTATATCAATTCAAAAAAGTCGAAAATCATCATGGCTTGCACCTTTTTAAAATCACATTGTGTTCTTCAAAGTACTAAAAACACAATGTTTGTTTCAACAAGGTACAAAGTGCGTGCAATTTCTCCACATACTATTTTACTTAATATTGATTATATCAGTCCAAAAAGGTGGAAAAGGATCACGGTTTACACCTTGTTGAAAAATGCATTGTGTTTTTCAAAGTGCTTAAAAACAAAGTATGTTTTTCAATGTGCTAAAAATTACCTTTGCTTGTTTCAACAAGGTACAAAGTACACAAGTTCTACACATGCTAATTACTTCATATTGATTATATCAGTCCAAAAAGGTGAAAAATATTAAGGTTTTAACCTTGTTGAAATCCTCATTGTGTTTTTGAAAGTTCTAAAAAGCATCATGTGTTTTTAACCGTGCTGAAAAACATAATGTGTGTTTCAATAAGGTGCGAAGCACACAAGTTCTCCATATGATAATTACTTAATAATTATTATATCAATGTATAAAGGTGGAAAAGCATTATGGTTTGCACCTTAATGAAAATTTCATTGCATCTTTCAAAGCTTCGAAAAAGTTGCAAAGAACACAAGTTGAAAATTTAGTACATCACCCAAAAAAGGTGGAAAAGCTTTGTTGTTTGTACTTGTTGAAAACCACATTGTGTTTTTCAAAGTGATAAAACATGTAGTGTGTTGTTCAATGCGCTAAAAACACAATGTATGTCTCAAAAATTTGTAAAGCACATAAGTTCTCCACATGATAATTACTTAATATTGATTATATCAATCCAAAAAGGTCGAAAGGGATTGTGGTTTACACCTTGTTGAAAAATTCATTGTGTTTTTAAAGTGTTGAAAAACATAGTGTTTTT
Source organism: Taxus wallichiana var. yunnanensis (assembly GCA_018340775.1). NCBI lineage: Eukaryota > Viridiplantae > Streptophyta > Pinopsida > Cupressales > Taxaceae > Taxus > Taxus wallichiana. The sequence goes on along the minus strand of CM031237.1, from coordinate 872,414,723 downwards.
TTAATGTGCTGAAAAATAACACCTTTGTGTTTCAACAAGGTGCAAACAACAAAATTTCACCACATGTTAATTACTTAATATTGATTATATCGATCACGAAAAGGTGAAAAGTGTTGTGGTTTAAGAAATTATCTAAAACAACATTGTGCTTTTCAAATTTCTTAAAAGAACATTGTATTTTTAACGTGCTCAAAACTCTACTTTTTTTGTAACTACAAACGCTCTCAGGACAAATGTTACAATACCTACAACATTGGCAATTGAATTATAGGGGACATATTCTTACTCTTTCACCATCCCGAATTGAAACATTTTTGATATCAAGGGAAATCAATCTTATGGGGAATGCACAATTGAAGCGGAAGGACGTAAGAAAATATCCCATTGTGCATTTAAGAAATCATAAAGTTCATTAGTAACAATATAAAAGTAGTAATATGAATCTTCTCACCTTCTTCATCCACCAAATCAAACCTAAATAATCAATCACTCCATCTCTGATTTTTATATCCATGCACGAGGAATCCATGTCAAACACCCTACCCTTTATGGACCAACATTTCAAGTAAGGGCTCAATATACATACATGCATGATTTTTGCATGATTTGAAGACAAGACAAAAATTACTAGTGGGCCACTTCGAAGGAAGGTTTAGTATTTGAGGAAAATGCCACTTCATTGGGCTTGTTTCTTGTAAGAGAACAAGGGGTTTGGTGACCCAAAATTATAGATTGTGAGAGTAGTATATCCATTTTCAATATGAGTATTTTCTGCATTAACTAGGAATACGTAAGGAATCCTATAAGAAAATGAAAGGTGTAGCAAACAAGCAATAGAAAAATGAAAAGGGTTTTGGGGTATCATGAGTTTTCAATTAGGTGTTGTACATGTAAAGGAATTTAGTTTGATAACAAAGTCTTTGTTGAGTTTCCCAAAAAGTATATCGCTATAAAATTTTGAGGTAAAATTTCCATCAAACTAATGAAATTTACCACACAACGATACTTTGAATTTAAGGTCAACACCTTTCACAGCCGGCCAGTTCCAAGTAAACAACTGTAATACCATTTCAAGTCTTGTAATATTATTAATCACTTTTCCCACCCCATTTTAAGTAAGTGAGGACTCCATCCTAAAAGAAAAGGAATCTACAATGATTTTTTAAAAATAAATAATAGATGGGAATTGAAACAACGTACTCAAGAGCATAAGTTTTTCTATTTTCTAGCTAGCACATGAAAGGAATGCAAGAAATTTTCTAAACACAAGTATTTGTTTATTTAGAGATTAAACTACTAGGGTTTTCTATTTTTTCAATATTGTTTGTTTAGTGTTCTTTATTTTATGACACGCATGTTTTTGACCCAACTTAAAATGAGTTCACAAACATGAGCCTATGTAGTGTCAAGTTTTTTGTCCTTTTTCAATCTATAGAATCAAACCTGAGGAAGACAACCTACCAAAATAAAGGCAAATACAAAAAAAGGTGTACACATTTATGCACCTTATACAACTTTTTATTTCTATTTGATGGAAGATGATATCTTCTCCCAAACAACAACAATTTTTGTTGAGGTAGCCTTAACCTATAGGAAAGAACAAAGTAGGTCCGATCAACAATGTTTAAGAGAAGAAAATTATTATTGTAATGAACCTTTAGCAAAATGTAAACAACTACAAAAATTTTGTACTTAAATGAAAAGTATAATCTTAGAAAGGGAAGTATAATATAATTTTATTTCAATGGTTCCCTTCGACACAAAATGTAAAAAAACAATTGTTATGTTTTGTAATGCAATATAAAGTATCCAAAAGTAATATTCATTATATTTTTATCTCGACTTCTAAAAATATTTTTCCACATAATGAAGGCTACATAGTCAAGGTCATGAGAAACTTGTTTTCTCTCAATGAAAAGATATTGAAGGATTGATCACCTAAGGAAGTGAAGAATGGTATCAAAGTATCTAGATATCAGAGCGAGGCTAGCAAGAGAATATTTGAATTCTAGGATGGGTTGGGATAGCAATGGGAAGTTTAGAATTATTTCCACTATGAATTAGATCTCTAATTCTTTCCCTTTTCCATTGATCTCCATTTTTTTCGATTCCTTGTTTTTTACTATTCTCAAGTATTGTTTATATTTTGTTTAAAGAAGGGATGAATATGGCTGCTTATATTGTTATTTTAGTATTTTAATATTTTTTTGTCAGAGATGGTTTTCTCTATACGGATAAATTCAATATTCATTTTATGTTTCAGATCTCTATTTTTTCCACTATCCATAGATTTCAATTTTTAGATCTATTGGTGTAAAGTAATTTTGTTCTGTTTTTACATCTTGAAATCCTTACTAGATATCCATTCTTTCTTTTCAATATTTTATAATTTCTTAAATGAATCAAATGTAAAATAATTTTGATTTTTTGTTATGATTTTGTAATTTCTTACATCTTTTGGTGTAAAGTAATTTTGTTTCGGTTATTACGCTTTGGAACTCCATTCGGTTTATATTGTGTTTCTCTTTTCTCTAAATTTCATTGTAATCTCTTTTTACTATTTCAATATTTATTTTAGATCGCTATTACTAAAGAGAATGATTGTTTTGAGATCATATTAATTCTTGTGTTTAGTTATTTTTCCTTTTCTTTATTTCTCATTGTATTCTATACATATTTATTGTCATTTTTTCATCTCCTTAGATCTTTATTAGTATAGAGGAGGCTTATTTCGAGCTCATATTTATTCTTGAATATTATAGGAATCTCTGTATTTTTGAAAAATAAAAGTAAAATAAATTTGTAGATCTCATTGGGATTATTGTTTAGGTCTCTTTTAGTATTCAAAGAAAATAGAAGACATGCAAGTCAATTCCGGGTTCAATTAGAAAATGCAGCTTGAAATGGAAGAACTCGATGTGTTATAGATAAAATTAATTTATTACAACAATTCAGCATATATAGAAAAAATAGTGAATTGTAACTAAAATAAACATGAATGAATGGAGATAAAAACATCCAAAAAGAGAACAATGTAAATAAGGAACCAACTACATTATTTATTTGAGAGGTATGTATAGCCATCTCTAAAAATGATGAGTAATCTAATAAGATCTAGTTCTTACGAAAAATATGACACTATATGGAAAGAGATGTGGAGCAATTACCATATCTTCTCTGCTAGGTCGCATTTGTACATGTCGCTATAAGAAGTGGCTTGTTTGAAGAAACCAAATACTCATTGTATAAGAACTGAATACCCTCAAAAACAAAAAAATATTTGACAAATGCACCCTCTAAATGCAATTAAACGAAGAGAATTTTCTCTAGAAGAATCAAGTTGAAGGTAATGTTTCATAGGTTTGTCATAGAGTCATTTTTTCAAGTATATGAAATTTTGTATGCGCTTTACAATAATGGGAATATATCCAACTCATAAAAACAAGTTTCCATAATGATGTTTCCCAAAACAAAATTAATACAGAGGCTTCCAAAATGAGCTTAGAATAATGACACCTAAGAACATATACAACAATAAAATATTCTTTCCTACAACAATAAAAATTATTTCATGCAACAATAAAATATTCTTCCCAACCATTTTCTCACATGCTCCCATGTTACTTGTGCAAGATAATTTAATGACTACGGGACAAAGAATCTATCAAATGAAAGCTACAGAACACATAATGCTAATGTAAACGAATATCCAATGAAAAGAACGCTTTCCTCCTTTTTCCTCAATTTCTTAGCATTACTAGTCTAAAGGTTGTCAATAAAAAATATTTAAAATGCTAGCAAATCCAATGCATTCCACATGTTAGTCATCTCTCAAGTTTCCCGTTTCTTCAAAACTAATAGGCGAGTTAGCAATGATAAAATTAAAACTATATATTCAAATCCATAGTGCACAAGAATAAATAAAGAAAGCCATAAAATGAATTAGAATGCTTCCTCTAATGAACGGAGCTAAAGAAAGCAGGATATACCAAACAATTTATAGAATAAATTACTATAGAAATTCTCATCTTAACTTTTTGAATTGTATGTGATAAAACATTTTATTTTTTTCAAAAACTAAAAATAACCATGATTTGGGAGCAAACTCAGGGGATCAAATTAGTGGTGAAGGTGTTAGACTAAAAAATATTTTTTTAATATCAAACATCCCATCTACCTCTAATTAAATTCCATCAAATATCCTCTAAAGGGGCCTCCGAGACTCAATCTCGGATTTGTTTGCAAGCTAGAAGCTATCGTGAGGAGGTCACACAAAATCCTGCTCCATAAATGTGTACCCACTGAAGTAGCCATAACCACATGTCTCCACCTACTCAGGGAATCTACAACCACGTTATCCTTCTCCTTTATATGCTCTATCTCCATGTCATACTCACAATGTAACTCCATCAAACGCCACCGAAAAGCGTTGAGATTAGGTTACGTGAAGAGGTGGTGAAGACTCAAGTAATCGATCCCGAGTGTAAATCTTAGTCCTAAGGAAATGTCTCCACCAAACCAAGGCATACATAACTATTTCAAGCTCAAGGTCATGAGTGAGATAATTGATCTCATAATCCTTGAGCTTTTGAGACTTAAAATCAATCACTTTGGGCCCTCCCCGCATCAACACACCTCCTAGTTCGCAAATGAAGCATATGTGCAAACAAAGAAATCTCCTTAAGGGTTTGACACTATAATAATAGGTGTTATTGTGAGGCAATCCTTCAATTTCCTAAAGGCTTGCTCACATCTATCTAACCATAACTACTTCTTCCCTTTTCACCGAAGGAAAGTGATGGGGTTTGTAACGTGAGAAAATTCGAACAAATCTCATGTAGCATTTTGCCAAACCCGTGAAACTATGCATCTCGGTCACACTAATGAGTGTTGGCCAATCCATAATGGCTCTAATCTTGGAAAAATTGAGTAGAATACCCTCCCCGAGTAATGTGGCCCAAATCTTGCACCTATGTTTGCAAGAATGTACACTTCTCTAGGTTCAATTCCTCATTAGAGTAATGGTTGGATGGAGAGTACTTGCATAACCCCCATTTTTGGTTGTGTTTCTGATCTTAGAAGAAGGTGGATCTCAAAGGAGGATTCAAGTTTCTTGTATCATTTGGAGAAAGAATAAAAAATCTCTTGTTATATTCTATCATGTTGTCTTTATTTTGTATGGAATGCTTGTAAACTTGTATTTGTTTAAATTGTAGTTTTTCGTTGTTTTATTATCAAAATGTAATCTCAATTCATATTGTAAATGAAAGAAAAAGTTTGAAAATCATTTCATTACTTATTGGAATGAGGGACTATAATATTGTTAAATTGAATCAAGTTCATTGAAATGTGATTGAAGAGGAAACAACCTTGTTCCCATTTTCGTTGTTTTATTGTCTTCTATGAGTGTGTTGTTCTTGTTTTAAAACTATTGGAAAATCTTTTTAGAATTCACTTATGCAAATGGTTAAAACTTATATGTTATAAAAGAAAGAAATATTAATTCCCATTGCATTACTTGAAAGGCATATAATAGCAAGATAAACTATACTTTTCCATCTCTTTGTATTGTTTGAAACAAACTTTCAAATTTATATGAGTAGGTGGGAAAAACTCTTAGATTCTTTTTTTTTTCACCTTGTCAAATAATATATTGATCCCTTAAAATTTAGTTGAGCAAGGGAACTACATAGTTGCAAAGTAGACCATAGATCTAATTGATTATATAAATGTGTTGTTAAGTTAAATTAATTTTATTTTTAATCAAATATAAAAAAAAAAGGGGTAATGATGGATGAAGCAAAATTATAAATTAACACTTGGTAATATTACTATCAAATTATAAAACAAAATTTTAGTATAAGAATAAGATTAGTTAATACTATTAATAATGTGAATATTATTACTTATTAATAATAGTATTAACATTAAAATATTATTAATATTGACATTAAACGTAATATTATTCTATTTAATATATATATATATATATTAAAGTTCATATTAATGTGTATTAAAGAACCGAAAAGGTTTCAACCAAAGAAAAAAACAAAAAAATTGCTAAGGTTTGAGGTCGTGCCATGCCCATATAGTAGGAGGAGCGAATGGGGGTGATGGGGGGTGTGAGGGAAGGTCGCTGACCCCACCCTCCACCTCATTTACTATGGGATGGGGGTGGGGTCGATGAACTTCCCCTCCCCTCTAACTATTAAACCCTTCGCTATAATAAATCTGCGCACAATGTTTTATACCATTCGTTGTATTCCTTGAATAGTCGGATTTCTTTTGCATTTTTCAAACTGTGTGAGTCCCTTCCCTGAAAAAACTAAACTAAATTCGTTTGCACACACACACACACACTATATTTTTTTGATTTTGGGTTTTAATAAAATACATACATGCATACATACATACATACATACATACATACATACAATATATATATATATGTATTTATCCCTCTAAAATAGGGTAAATACCCATTTGCCCATTTGGGAAAATAAAAAAGAAATAGTAAGATAAAAGAATAAAAATAAATACATGAAACCCTAGGAGAAGGTGTAAATAGAACTAGATAAGAAAATAAGAATGTGCATCCTTCCATGAGCTTGAGATTTCCTCTTATGGCTTCCACCTCCTCCTCAAATCTACAAAACAAGAAAATAAACAATAAGTAAAAACAAAAGAGAAACAAACTCAGGAGGAATTCCTCTTACCGATGATCTTGTAGTCACTTTAGGCATGGGACATGTTGTAATACTAGTCTGAAATCAGCTCTGTGGAGTTTCCAAAAGATCTTCAAATCTTTAAAATAAATTGATGCAGCTTCTACCAAAATTAGCTTTGTAATGCTGTAAATCTATTGTAGATCTGATGTGGAATTTGTAACTTGCATGCAGATCTGATTCATTGTCCCACCAGGCATGCCAAAAATTGTTCTCTCGAAAGTGCACCCCTGTAGAAAGATGGTTCACTGCAGTTGTCTAAGATTGCAAAATTTGATCTCTCTCTTTCGTAGATATAATGGAAACACCTCAGGTCTGTGGGTATACCTATTTTGAGGTGAGTCTCTAGTATCAAGGCCAGTTCCTTGTTGATGTATCCTAAATTGATTATGGGGTTTAAGAGTAAAAGATGACTGTAAAGTAATTAAAACTAAGGTGATACACCAAATTCTTGTGAGGTCTTTGACTAAGTATATGTAGAATTGATATGTGAAGGATTTTGATGCATGGGCCAACATCTTTCTATATAATTTAAGGAAAACACTTTGTTGTACTAAGGGGAAAATATCACAACAATAGTGATAAGTTAACATGCACATTAAAATTATGCGTAGAAAATCTGAATTTCAGAAAGGGGTAAGATGATTTATCAAGTAATTTGATTTCACAAGACTAATAGAAACATACACAAGACTGCAAATAATTGGTAAGGTAGAAATTCTTCCAACTCAAAAAAGCAAAACTACCAACAATTGCTTCAATACTCTATATCCAAAAAGTCCTCCATTAGTTTTTGTGCTTTGGAAAGGCACACAATATATAGAAAAAATAAAATTTACCCTTTTCCTAAAAATAACCTAAGGCTTGTACTCACCCATGCATTCTATTTTTATCCTTTATTTAATAATAGATAAAGGAATAAAAATAGAGCATGCAATTACAAATAGGTATTATTAGCCTCAATTATAATACAGTCAAACTGAAGTTAATTGTTCTATTTTTAAGAAAGAAAAAGTAAATAAGTTGCTAAAATAAACTTGCTTGCAAGGCAAGTCTTTTTCCTTGTGCATGTGAATTCATCTTCTTGTCTGTTTTGTCCTCTTGTGAAGTATGCAAAAAATCAACTCTCTGTTTGTGAATAAAAATAATTGCAATACTTGCAAAAATAGACATCCACTATGGGGACCACCTGTCCATGTGCACATGTTCTGACATTGACATCTCCTTCAAAATGGTCACATGAAGTGACATTTTGCAAATCCACTTTAGCTCCTTGAAGTGGGGACAACCTTCACACTACCATACTCAGCCACCTTTGATTATTTGCCATGACCATACTATAGTCCGCCACCTTTGGATCTTGGTTATCATTGTGAGCATGTATAATTGTCGGCCCCTTTTGCAATCTGGATATACTTGATTTAATTCTCACCTTTTCAGTGATTATAGTTAGCATGCATGGTCGGGCTTTACATTATTTAAGGTCTGGACTATAGTGATCTTTTGAATTTTGAATGCAATGATTTTGTTTGATTCGATGACATGGGCTGGCCCCTTCTCCACGAGTGACTCACCCCTTGGTAACTTTTTCAGTGGCATATGTAACTCAAGTTGAGTTTGCTTTGATATTTATTGATTATTTTGGGCCATCGATCTATTTCATTTTTCATCTTTGACCATCAATTTTGAACTAGCAGTTTAAGGTTTGGTTTGTGGAGGTCGGAGCTTGCATGGGATTTTTGGAACTTTTAACCTTTTTGTAAAAGTTTCAAACTTAAAAATACCTGCAGCCTCCACTTTTGTTATGGTGATGGCACGTATCCTTGTTGGGCTGAAGGAAATTTTTGAACTTTTAACTTTTTCACCTTTAATGTTTTAAAACTAAAGAGGCTCTCACCTTTCCATTGTTCTGCCATTGCATTGTTATGCCATGTGTACACTGTGGACTTTAGGGCCTGTAGAGGAAATTTTGACACTTTGAAATTTTGACAAATTGGACAAGTTGGTCAATCGACCGCCATTTCACTTGGACTACTTTTACATCGATCTTGATGATCAATTTGTGAGCGTTGATCTCTGTACTTGTCATTTTTATCATTGATCTTCAAAGCATGATTAGGGTTTTTGACTTGTATTAAATGCATTTTTTGAAGACTCAAACCATGGTTTGCATTGAAATTGGGGATCGATCTGGAGACGTTGATCTATGTCCTTATTGATCTGGAGCCATTGATTAATTGTGGTTGAGTTAGGTTGAAAACACCTCCTGAGTTTGCATGGTAAAGTGAGGCTCGACCTGAATGACCATTTCATTTGATTTTTACCATATAGGAAAAGCCCTAGAAAATTTTCTATTCAAGCCATTTTTTTGAGGTCCTTGAGTTGTGCCACTGTTGATTTTAAAACTCAGCTCTGTTCATTTGATTCTCTATGTCACTTCATTGGACGGCCGTCATGAAGGTGAGAGCTTAGAGCTCGTTTCTTATATTATTTCTTTGGTGGCCACCACTGCTAGTGTTTTCCTTTGAGCTTTGTGAGGATCCGTGAATGGAAGTATTGATCTCTCTATCATTTATTCTATGAACTTCAGATTTTAGCAGATCAATTCTCTTAGATAAGTTGCATCTGTATTTTTGTTTGCTTTTTGTCAAGGTCATCTCTTTTTCCTGAGCTCTGTAGATTTGGCTTTGCATCACTGCTTGATGAGGTTGGTAAGATTTTTGATCCTTGAGTTTTCGCTGGTATTTTGGTTCATCATCACTTCGGCTTCAAAACTGATACCTGTCTTCTTTTGCATTTCTTCATGTGATCTCTTGGATGACTCTGGTTATTTTCGAGTTGAACTCATTTCAGGTTTGGTCCTTTTAGTTCTGAGCTCAATGATATCTCAAGGGTTTTCTCCACTTCAATTTAACTAGTAATTTTTTTACTTCTTTCTCTGACTTGGTATCCATTAATGGGTCCGCGATTAAGAAACATGATCTGTACTTTTCTATTTTCTTATACTGCAATTTGAAGGTGATTAACCTTAAAAGAATGTTAACCTCTAAAATGCTTGAATACTTTTCAATTCAGATGTGTGTGCCGTTTGACTTAAAGATTTTCTATCTGAGCCTATTGTTCGAATAATAAATGGATATTCCTATTTTCTCAAACATGTCAGATCTAAATGTTTACTGTTATGGGTATTTAGACTCCTTCATTCCTTTTAATTTTGCAATTTGTTCTTGAGGCTAATAATATTTTCTGAAAATTTGAAATCCACTTCATACAATCTTAGTTTTGCATTTTCTGATTTCATTCAACCATTAATATTCACTTGTCTGTTAGTTTCTTGAAAACACTCTAAACTTTGTAAGTTGATTCCTTTCGACGGTTTCACTAATCACTTTCTTTTCACTGATTTGGTTCATTGTGGCTTGAGGAAGACATTATTTTTACTGTAACTTCTCTTTTTTGCCTCTGAATTGGTACACTCTTCCTTAGCTATTCTTTAAATCTAGGTTACTTCGGCCTTGACTGTTCTGAGTCTATCAGATATTTTGCATTATAAGATTGTCTCTGAGATTTTGCTTTTCTCTATTGCCAATATCATGTGAGCTCAGATCTGTTTAACTGGTAAGTTTATGGCTCACTGAATAAAACTCTATTTTGAGCTCAAGACCTAGAAAATGACTTGGTCTTTTAATACTCTGAAAAGGTGTGCCCATGGCCTTAAATATGATGGTCATCTTTTATTTGTATCACCGAGTAAATATCCTAGCCTTTTCAAGAATTTGTAACTTGTTTAAAATTGTGTCAATTACTTCCTTGAACACATTCCTTGAAGATTTTGGAAGTTTGTATCTAGAACCTTCCTTTGACTATTATGCTTTTGCTTTTTAGAAAAATGGCTTCACTCTACTTGTCTGTCATACTCCACTGATATTGCAGCATTTTTGTATTCATTCTGAATGACTTCTATTTTTGTAACTATAAATCCTACATTCAATTTGATCTTTGAAGCTATTACTTGTAGTATTTTGTGTAGTTGGCACTTGATTAATTTAAAGACTGTACTTATAGAATGTTGTACTTGTAAGATTCATCTTGCAACTTCATCTCTCTTCAGTTGTTTAGGATTATAATGAATGCTCCAAAATCCTTCAGTTTGATGACTGAAAGTATAGTTCCCTTTCTTTTCTGCATAAACACTATGTTTGATCTTTATTACAACTTTCTATGTATGCTGGAAAATTTGAAATGTTGACTTTTCATGGTGAAGCCTTGGCAATTTTTTTCTAGAATTCTCTCTTCCATCCATTTCTAGCTATAGTAGTTGTACTTTCTGATCCGAATATAGAACATAACACTTCATGTTGAAGCTGATTTGGTAAATAAAACTAAGACATCATAACTATTTATCTTGATCATGGCATGCTTTACTACTTTTCTGTATCACTTACTTGATTTAAATAATTCTTTTAAAGCATGTTAGTAGTTGAAAGTAGCATGATGAAAAGTTGTAAATGTCCATTTTACATGGTGAAGCCCTGTCAAATTTTCCCAAAATCTTCTTTATTTTGTTTCAGTTATAAACCTTTCTTCCCAGCCAAACATCAACTTTCGAATTCTACTTCTTCCTTTTGTAGCAAACTAAAACATGTATTTCTATCTCCCAATCTCTCTTCTATACTGTAACTTCTTCCACTTGAACAACCATCTTTGAAACCTTGAGTTACATTCTTCCTTTTTATGCATGAACTTATGACTTTTTATTTTTCATTGGCACAACCTATACACGCACACATAGGAAAACAATTAGAAAATACTTAGGCTTTTTGGCCTCTCTTATGTCCATGTTTTCTTCTTTTCTTTTCTGTTCCTTTATTCTATCTGAGTGAATAAAGCATGCATGCAGTTTGATATTCAAGTAAATTACATCTCTTGTTATTAGAGATTCATATGCATGAATTAGAATAGTCTAGGAATATGAATTGATCCCTAAGATCGTAACTGATAGTTATCCTTTTCTTCCTTTTAGGTACAATGGATTCTATAATGGAGATGAAGAAGAAGCTGAAAATGGATATGTTTTCAATCAAAGAAAGAAACCCCAAGGCAATGATGGGTTCACTCATACTCCTTTGCTTTCTCTTTCATGCATGTGTACCTTTTATTTCAGTAGCTATACTTTAATTTTTAGTTACATCCCACAACTTGTGTGGGAAACATTTGACCTTCCTTGTGAATAAAACATTGAATTCTTAAAATGAGTTGTGTATTCCCTTCTACATTCTAGCTTCTCTGTATGGATTCTATAATGAACTAAACAACTCAGTAACATAATTGAATGTCTTAATCAAGAAGGAAAGAACATTGATGAGAACTTATAATATTCAATAATGAACCCGATTTTCTCGATATCTCTATTTCTGCTTGTTGCTTCAAAATCAGCACCTCACCTACTCTATAATTTTCCATCTTCATCAAGACAACACAGTTTTCCTTCAGGGATTTGTGTTCTTTTATTGAAGATGGCATGAAATTGTAGACTATGTGATCTGTTATGTTTTGTGACAACACACATAACTACAGATTTCATTTAATCTTATAACTAATTCAATAGTAACTAATAATCAGAACTTCCTTAGCTTAGGTATACTTCACCCATGACTTTCATCGTAATGACGAAGTTTCGAGTAGCTGATTTTTGCACAAGTGCAAAAATTGTCAATAGTAGAGGAATATAAGTCTTGCCTTAGTCTAACTAATTTATTAAATGTTATTGAGATATTTTATTGTTTTATTTAAAATGGGATCTAAGGGGAATTTAATAATATTAATTTAATGTAATTTTTAAAATGAGAAAGAGTGATCGTAAATTTTAACCAAATGTTGCGACTATGTTTTAACAAAAAAAAAATTCCATAATTTTTCTAGCTTGACCTATGTTTGTCTTGGGCTTCATGTGGGAAATTTTGTGGGCATTACACTTGCTATCGAGCCATACGTTCAAAGCTTGGAAACTTGGTTACACTTGAAAACATGATACCTAAACATTAAACCTAAGCGTAACTCTAACACCAAGAAAACAACATTGTATGAAATTTGTATAATATAGTAAACTTAAAAATTTGAAATAAAACCTAGAATGATGAACTAACTCTCGCCTAGGTCTATGTAGGAGGTGCGGACCAAATGAGGGGTTCTTACATGTAGACCTAGACTTTCCACCTCCATATCAGTCAGCATGTGACCATTTTACCTCGAGATAATATAGACACTAGAAGATTTCAAAACCGTTATGTGCGGAGAATATATAACAGGATGACCTACCAGATAGGATAGAGAGACATTAGTAGAGGCATGTGCATCTCCACAAAACATCAATGAACATAGGGTATAGAACTCTGCGTGGAGTCAAATAGTGTGGATTCACCTTAGAGGTGACATGGAGATAGGATTTCAGGACACACAAATAGATTTTGGAGCCCTAGGCCAAGGGAGGAGCATGCAAAGAGTGCTTGGGGTCAAAATTCATTAGTTAAAGATCATATCAGGGAAATCCTAAAGCTACGCACATCGAATTAGTCTTAAAATATATGTGGTTTTCAGGTAGAGGCTTGGTTAGTGAACTTGAGTGGGTGATTCATACTTTTTCCATGCACTAGTAACACGAAGCTCATGTTACGATTCATCTTCTAAGGGATAAATTAGGTGTCGGTGGAGGACTAAGGAGAAAAATATCCACATAGAATCAGAGAAAATTACCTGGGAGCTCTTTGAGGAGTGGTTTAGGAGTAGATACTTATCCAGGAGATTTATTCAACAGAGGATAGATGAGTTCCACGACCTACGTCAGGCATCCATGACAATAGAAGAGTACAAGAGTTGATTTATAGACTTACTTTAGTATGTTGATTATATGTAGGATGAGAAGGTTAGGATTCAAAGGTTCATCAAGGGCCTGAATTTTGATTTAGGAGGTTTGGCTCACATTTATTACCCATGAGACCTTAGCATAGGCCGTTGAGAAGACCTAAATTATAGAAGATACTAAGGGGAAGAATTAGCAGCCGAGAGATAGAGTGTGGAGATGAATCTAGTAGATGTAGGATAGCAAGTTGAGGGGTCAACTCCTCCTACTCATTTTGGACATGATTCTACACATTCTTCATTTAGGCCACCACAACAGCCACCTCAGAAGCGTGAGACTCGTCCACCGTTTTGACATCTATAGCTATTTGGCACTCATAAGGGATGGATAGTGGGGCCTCTCCCTAGGGGTCCCATTAGGCACAAGGTGCACTAAGGGCTTAGTCAATAGGAGCTCATCAATAATGACCACAACATTCAATAGTTATTTCATCATGATCCACGGTAAAGACCACTAGAGTATCGGTTGGAGCCACATCTTATTAGAGAGGATCAGGAAGTTGTTATTGATGTGGTGTTCTTGGAAATCATTGGAGAGATTACCCACAGAACCCTAGTAATAAGGGTAACTAATTTCAGAGCTTACATTTGGTGACATGGGATGTAGCCATCAAATCTATTTTCTAGTTGAGAACTTCCAGGATGAGCATTACGGCACTGTGATAAAGACTAAAGGTAGAATTGGTGCTATTCCTACCTCTATTTTGTTTGATTGTAGTTCATCTGATTATTTTATTTCACCATATTTAGTAGAGCATTGTAGGTTCTTGGCTACTTGATAGGGCCTTAGTTGGTACGTGGAGATGGATTCTAGAGCCAAAATCTGTGAGGTTCCTTATTTAAGGAATGTGTAGTGGATTTGGGACCCTTCACCACTACCTCAGGTCTTCATATCCTTCTATTGGGTTCGGATGGAGTTATCTTGGGAATGGATTGGTTATTTGAACATAGAGCCGAGTGGATTATTACCATAAGAATATATCATGTACAGATGATTTTGGAGTTGAGTTAGTGATAGGTGGAGTTAGGAGACCCATTTCTATCTAGACTTACTCATCTATGCAGCTTAAGAGGTATGCTCAATGTGGGTGTCAGTTATATGCTATTACTATTAGTGATAGGTCAGAGGATGGGGCTAGTGGACCTTCACTTGATGATCACCCCATTTTGTAGGAGTTTTCTTATGTGTTTCCTAGTGAGTTGTCAAGGATGCTTCCCCACATGAGATATATTTCCATATTCACTTGGGTCAAGGAGTATAATATATCGACGCGATCCTTATAGGATGACCACACCGAGATTTGTGATCTCAAGTTTCGGATGGAGGGCCTTCTTGACAAAGGCCTAATCCATCCTAGTGTATCCCTTTGGGGTACATTAGTGATGTTTGTTAAGAAGAAGGAATGATCCTTGTGGTTGTGTGTGGACTACAGATAGCTAAACAAAGTAACAATCAAGAATCGTTACCTCGTTCCTCACATTGATGAATTTTGTAATCAGATGAAGGGGTGACAATATTTTCTAAGATTGATCTTAAGTACAGATACCATCACCTAAGGATTACAAAAGAAAAATATCCAAAAATTATTTTTCCGCATGAGATATGGTTACTATGACTTCACGAACTTTCCAGATTGTGCCTTTTGGTTTGAAAAACACCCCAAAGTGTTCATGAGCTTCATGAATGGGGTATTCAAGATGTTCTTGGATCACTTTGTGCTCAATTTTATTGACAACATTTCTATTTACTCACGTAGGCATGAGGAGCATGACAAGCACCTCTATCAGGTTTTGGTGTCTTCGTGAGCAAGAGCAGCACCTTAACCAGAACCTAGAGAAGTGTTCATTCTTGGAAAAAAAGGTAAAGGATTTAGGCCACATTATGTCAGGGGAGGGTATTGTGGTTGATCCTTCCAAGATTAGAGCCATTATGGATTGGCCAACACTCACTCATGTGACTGAGGTGCGTAGTTTCATGGGTTTGGTAGGATAATACAGGAGATTTGTTCAGGAATTTTCTCACATTGCGCACCCCATCACTTCCCTTCAGTGAAAATGGAAGAATTTATTATGGTCAGATAGATGTGAGAATGCCTTCAGGACACTGAAGGATTGCCTCACAAAAACACCTATCCTTGTAGTTCCGCACCCTTAAGGAGAGTTTTTCGTTTGCACAAATTCTTTGTTGGAAGGACTAGGAGGTGTGTTGATGCATGAGGGTCGAGTGATTGATTTTGAGTCTCAAAACTCAAGAATTATGAGCTCAATTATCTAAATCATGACCTTGATCTTACAGTAGTTATGCATGCCTTGGTTCGGTGGAGACATTTCCTTCTGGGATGAAGATTTACATTCAAGACTGATTACTTGAGTCTTCGCCACCTCTTTACATAACCCAATCTCAACGCTTTTTAGTGGCATTTGATGGAGTTGCTTTGTGAGTATGACATGGAGATAGAGCATGTGAAGGGGAAGGATAATGTTGTTGTAGATTCCCTGAGTAGGTGGAGACATGTGGTTATGGCTACTTTAGTGGGTACACATTTATGGAGTAGGATTATTCTGCAACTTCCTCACGATAACTTCTACCTTGTGGAAAAATCAGAGATTGAGTCTCAAATGCCCCTTGAGGGGATATCGATGGAATTTAATTAGAGGTAGAGGGGATATTTGATATTTTATGGGATATATGTTCCTAGAGATGGAGCGTTGAGAAAGTATATTTTGACAGAGGCTCATCGTGTACCGTATTCTTCTCATCCTAGGGTGAAGAATATGCACACCACCTTGAAACAACTATCCCATTAGAGCGGACTATAGAGAGACATAGATCATTTTGTGTCACGCTATTTAAAGTGTCGAAGGTGAAGGCCGAACATCATCACCCAGCTAGCCTTCTCTTCCCTCACACCATACCGGAGTGGAAATGGAACACCAATTCCATGGATTTCATGGTTGGGTTACCAACATCAAGATACCACCATGACACCATCATGGTCATAGTGGATAAATTGATGAAAGTGGCTCACTTTTCTCTGGTAAAGACCACCTACACATCTAGTGTAGTGGCATGAGTATACCTTGATGACATTTTCATATTGCAAGGGATTCCACGAAAGATCAATTGTGGCTGTGATCTCTTATACACTTCTCACTTATGGAATACCATGTGGCATGCTCTCGGGATGAAGATCAGCCTTAGTATAACTTATCACCCTAAGATAGATGGACAAATAGAGTGGGTGAATCAGATCTTGGCGAACATGCTTAGGATGTACATCATGGACCAACATTCAAGGTGGGAGGAGTACTTGTATTTGGTGGAGTTTTCCTACAATAATAATTTTCAGATTTCGATAGGTGTGGTTCCTTTTCGGGATTGTATGGTAGAGAGTACAACACACCATTGAGTTGGGATAGGTTGGAGGACAAGCTTTCTCTAGGGATGGCTTTACTGGAGGATATGGAGTAGTAGGTTGTCATTATTAGGCAGAGATTACAAGAGGATGAGGATAAATAGAAGAAATATGCGGATCAATGAAGCACATATCATACTTTCGAGGTGGGCATGAACACGTTTCTTTGTGTCAAGCCTCATAAGATCCCTATCTATTATGGAAAAGGATCTAAGCTTGCTCCTATGTTTGTGGGTCCCTTTGAGATCTTGGATCATATCAGTCATTCGGCCTCTTGTCTGCCCATCATTTCCACCATGTTTTTCTAGCATTCACGGTGTATTTCATGTTTCTATACTTAGGAGGTACATTGCAGATCCTTCTTATGTATTAGATTGGACCTCATTATAGGTACAAGATCAGGGATAGATGTTGGTGGAGCTTGTCCATATTTTAGTGCATAGGGACGCAGGGCCTTCGAGGTAAAGAGATTGATTAGGTTTGCATTTATTGGGATATATATGATGAGATGAAAATACGTGGGAGGATGCCACACCTCTGAGAGCATAGTTCCCACATTTGTTCTAGTGACTTCCAGGAGGAATTCAAGTCTAAGGGGAGGGGGATGTAGTGCCCACTCCTCTTCGACATTTATATGATTATGATTCTACTTATTATAGATTAGAGTTATGGAAATTTCTATCATAGTTTAGATATTGACAGATGGACATTGTTATTTTGATTAGTTAATTTATAGATAGTGTGGATGTTAGACTTATGACATGATTTACATGATGGATTATATACATGTTTGGATATATCAAATTGATGATTTTGAGCTTATTTTGGACCGATGCATTTATTCGATATTACATGATGCTAGATGATGTATTTGATCTTTTGTGATCTTATTGATAGTTGATAAAGTAATGAAATTGAAAGAATTGAAATTATGAGTGATGGAAAATTACTTGTTTTAGTTTAAGTTGTGATAATTTATTATATGTATATGCATGTAGTTTTATTATTTCAATGTTTTTAATATGGCCACAAGGCCGAGAAAGGTATTGTGTTGAATTTTTCGAGGTATTTGCAAAACAAAAAACCAAAGGGTGGTATGAAACAAATAATTAAAGAATATAGAGTATTGGCAACAGTCACCATGGAAACACTTGTATTTGTATGTTGTATGTTGTTGTTTTTATTATCCAAATAACTCTCCTAGCTATTTGGATGACTTTTACTTTCATTCTGGCTCTGATGCCTCACATTTCAGGTTATGCACCTGCAAGATTGATAATTTGGAACTTTTTATAAGTTGTAGCCCTCTAATGCACTCTCCTTACCATGCAATTCTTCCACGTGCCCCTCTACAAAAGCCTTCAAAATTGGCTAAGTTCTAGGTCTTCCTATCACATGCCCTCTTTTCTTTCTACCATCGTGTGCCCTTCCTTAGTTGGATATTCGCACCTTGCTTCCATACTCTTCTTTCACATTATTTTCTCCTTCGATTTTCCCCTTTCACATGCCCTCTTGATGTTTGCCTTCCCTTTGTTTCCCTTCCGCGCCTCACTCTCGACTCCTAAAATTCAAAATCGAGGGTTCAAAATCGAGCCCAGAGTGAGTCAACTCAAAGCAAAGCAACAGAACCATGAAGGTGCCAAGTGTCAACTCAGCATACCTTCAAAAGGTGTGATGGAAGTACAGTTCCCAAATGAGTGCAGGCCTCCACGTGTCTAGGGCCTAAGAAAGTTTCACTAGCCATTGAAAATTCTAAGAGCAGTGGAAGCCTCCACATGTCTCATCGACACAACTTCAAAGGTAAAATCCCAAGGAAGGTTCCCAAACGAGCACGAGCTCTCCATATGTCTAGGGCCCAAAAATTTGCACCGGCCATTGAAAATTCTAAAAGCAAACATGATCCTCCATGTGTCTCATTAGCACAAATTCGAAGGTAAAACCCAAAGGCAAGTCCCCAAACAAGTGCAGTGAGACCCTCCACGTTTCTAGTTTCCAACATAGTTGCTCTTAAATAGGAAGAAGGGACTTAGGAAAAATAGAAAGGAAAGCAAAGCAGGCTCACAAATGATGTAGAGTGTCTAACTATCGCAACTTCAAGAGTGAAAGAAGGGAATAAAGTCATGGGAGCCTATGTGGAACACCCGACCACGACCTCTAGATGATCATAACCTTATTTGGAAGCTTAGATTTGAGCAAGAAAGGAATTTTTGAAAAGCTCCCAACGTCTGCTACTCAACTATAGGTTGTTAGGATTCTCGCTTACCACTATAATGAACTATGGGTTTCTTTTCTTTCCCAACAAGGAATAGTATATGAAGGCATTGGTTGCATCATGGAACCCATCAATTTTCCATGCAAATTGAATGCATTTTGGAGGTTGTTAAGGATGGATTTTAGGTTTCTTCTCATCTCCCTCTCTCATTATTCCTATATATTGTAATGAGGGGCATTTTTAAAAAGGTTGGATGTTTTTGCTCTGCACCCTCCCTTCTTCCCTTGTCTGCAAGTGATTTTTGGATTTCAAACCTCCTATTCAAGTTATAACGTAATTTTTACCTCTTGGCTAATGTAATGCACTTTGTATTAATTTTATGGAGCAATAAGATAAGTTTTTGAATTATTTTAACCCTATCTTGTGTTCATTGCATTCACACGATCTCTCATTGTATATTTTTATCTGTGCATGGTGGTTGTGTTAAATTTTTAATGGTTTATGTTTAATTTCAAAGTAGGTGTTCAACTTTCTTTTGGTGCATCACCCTTATTAGTTTAGGTTTTATTTCTTACATCTCCTTAACCTTGTTTCTTTGGCAAGTTGGAGTAGGTTTTTGTGTAGATCCTCTGCAATATGAATGTGTGCACTTGAATAAAGGAATAAGAACCGACCTTCATCCTGGAGAGCTCTCTCGATTAGCAAAGCCCCACACTTTAAGAAAAGCTCCATGTTATGTAATCACACTTTGAGAGTCTCAACCCATTGAGTTTTAGAAATTCAAGGGTGTTGTGATTCGCATCAATAGTTTTGGCATGCCCGTGGGAGCAAGAAGTATTTAATTTTATTGCTGCAAGATTGATGTGAACCTTTTGCAATTCCTCATCTTGTAAGAAGCTTTGAAATTGAACATCTGGTGAGTTCAAAAAATATAGAATCCATTGGTTTCAGCAGTTTCAGCTTGGCAGATTCAAGAGAAGAATTCAGAAAAGGTCAAGAATAAGAGAAGAAGGATTATTTTTCTATCTACATTTATCCCCAAAAGATCAAGGAGAGGAAGAAGAACTCAAAGGTCTCCATCTCCACCAAACAAAACCTTGTAAACACCTCCAAATAGTAGGCCTTTTGTTCAATCAACTAGAGTTCTTCATCTAATTAGGATGGTGCATCCCAACTGCTACGTCAACTTCACTTTGGTGGCATCCTGCTAGCTCTCAATGCACAAAATCTAGTTCCAGTTGCATCATTGAAGAACATTCCATATTTTACTAGAGAGAACTAGATAACTCCAATTGATCATATCTAAGACATTGCAAATGTTTGTGCAATTCATGAAATTTTTGTCAAGTTGTTGGCATCCTCCTTTAAAGGTAAATATTTGTAGTGGTTTAGAAGTCTAACTACGAGATCCATCTAGAATTGGAACCATTTATGCACAAATCTCCACAATCAATTTGGAGAAAAGGAGGATAATTTGTCTTTATTGGAGTAGTTGACAACAATCAAGAGGATCGTAATGAGCAGTTGAATGACTTAAACTTGATTCCAAAGCAAACGTGGGATAGCATTCTATTGGCCATGAGACCAACAACTAGAGGTGTTTTTCTATACTTCCTTAAAGCTTTAAATTTTGATATTTCCATGATGATTCAATCCATGGGAGGTATAAATTTACCCACATCCTATAACATTGCTATTAGAGTTGAGAATTGTCTCATTTAGGCCAAGTAAAATTACACCTAGGCCACTTACACCTCTATATCTAGAACTTGGAGCTGCAAGAACTAGTCAAACACCCACATTAGCTCCTATTCCGCTTCAAAAATCAGAATTCAATTGAAGCTTCTACTTCATCTTCTAGCACCTCAAATGAGCTCCAAGAAGTCATGAAGCAACTACAAAACTTGGGTAATGAGTTGGTGACACTTAAGAGGTAAAAATCTCAAAATTACAGATCATATCAGCCTCAAACTCAACCCAATAGGCCTCCATATTAGCCTAATAGGCCACCCTTTCAAGCTGTAAATCAGAACCAAGTCAAGCCTCCTACTAATAGACCATTCCAGCCTTACAATCCTAATGCTACATCCACATCTAGAGCTTTGGTACCAGTACAAAATAACATGGCTTAGGAATATGACTAGTTTTTCCATGTAATCAACCTCATAACCAGTCAATGTGTTTTAATGGTGCTTTGAATTAAGGCCTTATGGTGAAAATAACGAGTGCGAACAAGGGACATTCTAAGAAGGAAATCAGCAAGAGGGAACAACTCAACAAGATGCACCTCCAAATGAGACCACACTTGTCAATTGGCAGGTTGAAGATTTTTGTGGTATAAACCAAACACCTTCTCAAAGTGTAGCAGCCAATACACACTCCAAGAAAAGGAACATTGGAGAGGAAAAATCATCAAGTTTAAGTGATCCAAAACCCTCCATCACTCCACAACGTGTTAGAAATCAAAGTGCAGCTCCCAATGTGCAAGGTCAGCCCAAACCACCTTCTAGATCAGCTCAAGTTCCCATTGTAACAACCCATGTGCAAGAGAAGAATGTGCAAGGCAAGGGGCAGCAGAAGGATAGCTCATATCCATTCAACATCATTGAGAAGATGAAGAAAATAAATGTAAACATCTTGATGTGGGAGTCATTGGCTATCCTAGGACAAAGAGACCTATTGCAAGCTACTATGGAAAATTGGTCAACATCAAATCAGCCACCCAATCAACAAGAAAAAGTGCTCACTAACACACCTCATCAAGAAGGAAATCATGGAGGTGATGAAGCTAATAATTTTTATCCACCACCATTCTATATATTATTGACAATGGGGAGATAAGTTGGTACATAATTGACTGATTGGTTCAAGAGCAAGTTATGCTAAAACAGATAGCAGATCAATTAGGTCTAAAGTATCATCCATCGCTGAAACGAGTAGTGAAACTAGATGGGACAACAATAGGAATGGTTTGGTTCATCAAGGGTTTAATCCTAATGCCACATGCCTCGTTTAAATGTCAGTCTTGCATGATGTGTCCGTAATTGGCCTCCCACCACTCTTTGTACTATTTTTGTCAAGAGAGTTCACTGCCAAAATTGGTGGATATATATCAGTTGATTGGTCACATATGCTCTTCAGGACAAGGTATGGAGCTAAGGTTACAATCAGATCTAAGAAAATTAAAAACTTTAATATTGAGCCCCATGTGCCAAGCCCAATCAATGAAAATTGCCCACCTTTGACCAAGAGGAATGTTTAGTGGATCTAGAAACAAGTACTAAGGTTGAGGGAATTCCAGATTTGACTCTGGATGAATGGGAAAATAAGAGGCATGAGTTTAACCCATAGAAGGAAATGGAAGAATTTTAATCGGGCGTATATTGTGTACATGAAAAAATTCACTTTACCTAGCCTTACTAAGCCAGAAAACAAGGATGACAATGAAGTATGGAAATTATATTTCAATGGTTCAAGAAGAAAACAAGGTGTTGGAGGAGGTTCATTTTTAGTTTCACCACAAAACATCAAGTATTATTCATCATTTCATTTCCAATTTTCTGTTCAAACAACACAATGAATATGAGGCCTTGATTCATGGACTTCATTGGGCCAGGAAAGGAGACATAAAGAATTTGCAAGTATTTGGTGATAGCATGCTAATCGTCAATCAAGTCAGAAGGAAACATGTTGTAAAGAATGACCTACTCAAGAGCTACAAAACCAACGTATGGGAAATAATTAAAGACTTTAAAGCTTTGAACATTGTGTGCATACCGGGAAGAAGAATGAAGTTTCAGATAGGCTTGTAGTAGTTGGGGAAACTTTTGATGTGGTTAATAGTATCAAAAGAGACAAAACACAACCACATATCAATTTAATTGTAAGGCCTACAATTCCAAATAATAACACAAATTGGTAGGTCTTTAAGAATGATCACAGATTGTCAATTTCTTGTAAGAAGAGGCTGAATTGTTAGCTAGGAATCAAGATTAATTGGAGAAGTAGTACAGGATCAAGTAGTGTAGCATCGGACCAATAGGATTCCCAAAGGTCTAATAACATTGGAGTCAATATTCAATCCTAATGATTAGTTTTGAAAAGAGAATGCTAACATATAAGTTGAGGGATAGGATTCAGATCCAATCTTGGTTGGGAAGGTAAAACACTTCAAATTTGTAAAGTAGCCATTGAGAAAGAGAAATATGAATTCATACGACTTTTCCAAGATTTTCCAGATGTCTTCGCTTGGATTTATGAGGACCTACGAGGGTTTAATCCATAGCTGGTACAACATAAAATAGAGATGGATTCAAATACTAATCCCATCAGGAAAAAGAAAAGACCATTCAACCCACACATTAAGCCTCTTATGAAGAAAGAGATAAATAATCGTTATAGGCAAGCATTATATTTCCAATCAAGCATTCGAGGTGGGTCGCCAACCCGGTTCTAGTTAGGAAGAAGCATGAGGAAATAAGGTTATGCATGGACTTTCGAGACTTGAACAAGGCATCTCTCAAAGACCACTATCCACTTCCTTCAATGGAACAAATCTTACAAGTAGTATCTAGATCAGAAAGGTTCTCTCTCCTAGATGGATACTCAGGGTATAATCAGATAATGGTGAAAGAAGATGATCAGTTGAAAATGGATTTCACCACTAAGTGGGGCACCTATGCCTACAGGAAGATGCCATTTGGATTGTCTAATGCCAAAGATACTTTATTAAGAGTGATGGACATGGAATCTAGGGGGTTGAACAACAATATAGTGTTGATATATTTTCATGATATTATTATGTTCTCCAAACATGCAACAAATCACGTTTTCATCTTAGATAGGTATTTCAAAGATGTAGGAGATTTGGGGTATTATTAAATCCTAAAAAATGCATATTATTGTCTCATGAAGGTAAGCTCCTAGGCCATATTATGTTAAAGGAAGGATTGACAATCGACCTATAAAGCGTTGAAGTAATTCGAGCATTTCCCTTACCAAGTCATAAGAAGGCTCTTAAAATCTTTTTAGGAAGAATCAATTTTGTCTGCAAGTTTGTGCTAAATTTTTTCACTCTTGTGAAGATAATAACAATGATGTTGAAGAAGAGCATGGAATTTAGGTGGACAACTAAGGGAAAATAAATTTTTGAAGCCATCAAAGAATCCATATCCCATGCTCCAACTCTTGTCAATCTAGGCTTCTCCAACGACTTCATGTTTTATGCCTTTCGTGGTGGGAACACAATTTCTACAATCCTAGTGCAACAAAACAAAGAGGGATCGAACAACCGGTTTCTGATTTAGTCAAATTTTGGAATTCTATGAAGTGACATACTCCGCATCAAAAAGCATGTCATTACCATGATCGGGAGCTTAAAGAAGTTCAAACACCTAGTTTCAAATAACAAAATCCAACTATTAGTCTCTCATGTGGAACTCAAGGACCTCCTTTTAAACAAGGATCGAAATGATAAATGCACAAGATGGATCACTCGTGTCATGGAATATGACATTGAGATTAAAGTCACTAAGTTGTTCTATGGAAAGTGGTTATGTGAATAGATGGCGTCAAGTCAACAAGTTGAAACATCGATGAAAAGGAAGCTATTTTGGTACTACAGACGGTCAAGAACAAGCAAATGATTATGTGCCTATCCCTTGTTGGACTCAAAATACGATACACATCATACAAATAGGCCTATGCCCTCTAGAAATGAACAAAGAAAAGAGGATATACTTCAAATTGTAAGCCATTCCATATGTGTTTGTTTATGGTGTTATACTGAGATGCATTGGAACAAATCAAATTTAGATATTGTTACAAGAGTTTCATGATGGAGAAGCCAAAGGTCATTTTTCCCCACAGTGAGTAATAGCTCTCAAGATAATGAAGGTGGGTTATTATTGGCCCACAATGTTTAGTGACTGCTACACATGGATAAAAAGGTGCAAAAAATGTGTGTTCTTCACAGGTAAAGAAAAGTTAGCAGTGCTTCCATTGCACCCAATTTCAGTTGACCAACCATTCATGTAATGGGGATTGGACTTCATTGGGGTCATCAATCCAAACTCAAGCCAAGGTCACAAGTGGATTCTCATAGCAATAGATTATTTCACCAAGTGGACCAAGGCGGTAGCACTCAAAGAAGAAAATGAGTCTAGTATACTAGACTTCTATGAAGGAATAGTGACTAGGTTTGGTGTACCGGCCACTATCATATCAGACAATGCATTAGCATTCCTAGGTTCCAAGATCACAAAATGGGCTGTCAAGAATGGAACCTACTTGAGCACCTCTTCAAACTATTACCCATAGGGTAATGGGAAGGCAGAGTCCATAAATAAGAATTTGCTAAGGATCATTAGAAGGACTCTAGATGAAAATCAAAGGACATGGCATACCAAGATCATATCAGCATTATGGGCTGAGATGATCACACCAAAGAGGTGAATGGGTATTTCCCCTTACAAGATGGTCTATGGTAAAGAGGCAGTATTACCTATATCATTAAAGCTACTTGTATTGGAACTCATGAAGCAGTTGGAGTTGTCTAAGTTTGAGCTTATGGAAGCTAGGTATGCAAAAATCAAGGAATTGAAAGAAATTAGACAACATGTAGTTAAAATGATAGAGAAAGACAAAGCATTAGTAAAAAGATGGTTTGATAAGAAAGTATGAACAAGGACATTTCGTAAAGGGGACCTAGTTCGAAATGGGATGCAGATCGGGAAAAAAAGGGTAGGCATTCCGAGTTTGATGCCATTTGGTGTGGCCCATACATGGTCACATGATGTAAAAGTAGAAATGCCTTCCAATTGTCTACATTGGATGGAGAGGGACTTCCAATTCTAGTTAACAAGATCTATCTTAAACATTTCTACTAAAAAGAAAGGTTTCACCCTTGTAAATGTTAGCCTGGGATTTTAATTCCTTTAACTGCGTGTGCACATTGTCTTGTTGTAGTGTAGGTTTCAATTTCCCTAAGTGCTTCAGCATAGGTCTTGTTTCTATAAATTTGTATCACTATATAGTTCAGTGTGCCTCCAAGTGAATGTTATAACAACCCATTTTAGGAATATGTGAAAACTCTAGGCTAAGATAATTTTCTACTCTCGAAACCTCATTTTCAACATTTTCGACTAAAATTGAGAGTTCAAGCAGCGAGGTAGGTTCAATATTCAAAATTCAAGATCAGTATAAGGATATTGTTCATGACTCCATGCCCAATGGATACTTCAAGTTTGTTGGTCTCTTCATCTAGAAGAAGATGATCCCAAAATTTACCAAATTTTTATCCAAATAACTCTCCTAGATATTCGAAGACTATTACTTTCATTTTGGCTCTGTTGCTCCATATTTATAGGTGTGCACCAACAAGATTTCTCATTTGGCACTTTTCATAGCTTGTAGTCCTCCTACGCACTCCCTGTACAATGAAATTATTCTGCACCCCTCTGTATACACCTCTCAAATTGGCTAAGTTTTGGGTCTTCCTGTCACGTGCCCTCTTTCCTTTCTACCGCCACACTGCCTTCCTCAGTTGGATATTTGTGCCCTGCTTCCATAATCTTCATTTGAATTATTCTCTCCTTCCATTTTACCCTTACACACGCCCTCCTCATGCACGCCTTCCCTCTATTACCCCTTTTTTCACCTTGCGTCGACTCCCGAACTTCAAAATCAATGGCTCAAAATCGATTCTAGAGTGATTTGACTTGAATAAAATATACTGAGAACCACGGAAGGTGTCATGTGTCACTCAAGACACCTTCGGAAGGTGTGATAGAAGTGGGTCTCCAAATGAGTGCAGGCCTCTATGTGTTTAGGGCCCGAGAAAGTTACACCGGCCATTGAAAATTCAAAGAGCCATGCGAAGCTTCCACATTTCTCATCCACGCAAATTCAAAGGTAAAATCCAAAGGCATGTCCCCAAATGAGAGAAGGTTCTCCACATGTCTAGGGCCATTGAAAGTTTCACTAGCCATTGAAATTCTAAGAGCTAGCGAAAGCCTCCACGTGTCTCATCAATGCAACTTCATAGGTAAAACCAAAAGTTAGGTCCCCAAACAAGCGCAGCCCTCCACATGTCTAGGGTCCAATGTAGTTGCTCCTAAATAAGTAGAAGAGACTTAGCGAAATCACAAAGGAAAGTAGAGAAGCCTCGTAGATTATGAAAAGTGTCCAAATGTCACACATTCAAGAGTGAAAGGAGGGAATAAAGTCTTGGGAGCCCACGTGGAACACCCAACCCTAACCTTCATATGACCATAAATTTTTATTGGAAGCTTGGATTTGAGCAAGAGAGGACTTTTTGGAAAGATCCTAACATCTACTACTCAACTATAGGCTATCGGGATTCCTACCTACCACCATAATGAAGTATGTGTTTCCTTTATTTCCCAACAAGGAACAACACATGGAGGCATGGGTTGTGTCATGGAACCCATTAATTTTTTAGGTAAATTAAATGCATTTTGGAGGTGGTTGAGGATGGATTTCAGTTTTCTTCTCATCTCCATCTCTCATTCTTCCTATATATTGTAGAACAAGGGGAATTTTTGAAAAGGTTGGAAATTTTTTTCTTTGCACCCTCCCTTCTTCCCTTGTCTGCAAGTGATTTTGTAGAGTTCAAGCCTCCCATTCAAGTTGTAATGAAAATATTTCCTCTTGGCTACTTTGTAATGCACTATATCATTTTTGCAGCAATAAGATAAGTTTGTGGATGATTTCAATCCTCTCTTGTGTTCATTGCATCCACCCGATCTCTCATTACAGTTTGGTTATCTGTGCATGGTGGTTGTGTTATAGTTTTAATGGTTTGTGTTTAATTACAAAGTAGGTGTTTAGCATTCCTTTGGTGTATCACCCTTATTCTTTTAGGTTTTATTTCTTGCATCTCCTTAACCTTGTTTCCTTGGTAAGTTAGAGTAGGTTTTAAAGTAGATACTTTGCAATATGAATGTGTGCACTTGAACAAAGGAATAGAAACCGACCTTCATCTGGAGAGTGTTGGTACCCAAAGTTAACCTCCTTCAAAGATTGAGAAACATCATGGGTTCGAAAAGACACCCAGAGGGAGATAGAAAATCATATATGTCGTTTTGTAGTGGGGAAGCAATCTAGCTGACTTGTTGGCACTCAAGATCTGAAGGGAGTGGGTAGCACATACAAAAGGATGTGATCGATCCTCACTATTTTAGGTTGTTCCTTTCAACTAAGGTAAGAGAATCTATTTTGTAAACTCTGTTATTTCAAAGGAGATTGTAGGTACCTTTCTTTTGCATAAATTTTATAGAGAAGGCCTTGGGGAAAATATGGTCAACACACCAAATCGACTCTCACGAGTTGTCACTTTCATATTATTGAGATATTCTCACTTTGTAAGGCAAAGGTTACTAAAGACATTTGAGACCCGATTATTTCGCATGTTTTGGTAACAAAGATTATGCATTTGTGTACACACTTGACAAATAGGGGTATTATGGGCAGGATTGGTTTTTGTTAAATGAATTTTTGTGGGAGGAGAGGCAGGATTGACTTGACTCACCGGATCCTCGAGAGCTTATGTAAAGTGAAAATATTCAATCAACAAAATTCCACAAAAATTAATTTTTTTCCTCAACTAGAATATGTACTTCAATGGAGGCCCATATCAGCAATCTTTCACACAACCTGTGGGATTCGAGTCGAGAGGACCCAATAAAGCACCAAGATTTAAACCAAGTCACACCTGAGGTACACCCAAAGGCTTACAGATAATCTCTATCAATAAAATGAAATAAAAGTGATTTTAAACTGTTTATCCCATTCCCAGATGAAGGCTCTTCTAAGAAATGAAATTACAGATGCCACTAAACTATCACAAGGACTGAGACCTATGTGATTGGACTATATTTTCGTACAAGAGAAACTACTTGTATGCATTCAAAAATGAAATAAATACACTTTACTCAAGATTGACACAAAATAACTCAAAGTTTGATCAAATTTATCAGCAAGGGAAAGTTTCCAAAACAATCTCAAAGCTTTTCAATGGCTATACACTTGCAACCACCTTAACATGATCAAATTTGACACAAAGAGAGATATACAAGATTCTCTAGATAGCTTCTCAAAATGGATGGGCTTTGTCAAGCATTTTCTGCTAGAGAAAATTAGTCCTGATCTTTCCAAAAATCCCAACCATTTGCACAAGAAATTCATGGCATTTATAGCATTTCCAACAAAGTCCTTTCCTTTCATAAGACAAAAAACTTTAAATACACTAGTGCTTGCCATGATTCTTTCATGATTCACAAAATCATATCTACAAAATTCACCAGGTGCTCGAGGGAAAATCTCTTCGATTTCTTCCCGCATTCAACTCCTTTCTTGGCGAAAACACACCTCCATCCATTTTCCAACAACTTCCTCCCCATATCAATCAAATCATACCCCTTGCATGCTCAGGAGAAGAAAAATGGAAAACCAGATCAAACTTCATAGTCATACCATTTTAATGGTGAAAGACGTTTCTAGATCTCTCCCACCAAACTCTAGATATCAAAATTAACTCACTCCTCTATTTGGCGTGTATAAAATAGCAAGAAATCATGAAGACTCACACTCCTAGGAGTTTTATAGAAAAAATGGGGAAAATCAGATTTAGACACTTAGTAGTCGTTGATCTTTGATTTTGAATGTGGGCCATCCACGTGGAAGATGTAAAAATAGGCTCGGGGGCTTCCTTTGACCTTTTCTGACCCTTTTAGAAATATGAAAAATTTCAACTTTTTTCCCTGCACCTCCGCTTCGACAATGAGCCCGACACATGTCCCGAGGTGGGCCCCAAATGAAATGCGAGAGAAATTTTCCGTTTGACTCTTTTTTGGAAAGAGGAAAATTTTCTAAGTTTTCCCGCAGCTCCACCTTTGAGAAATACTTTTAACACGTGTCCTAATGTGGGTCCCAGTGGAACTACACTTCCCCTTTTACTTTTAACTCTTTTTTCTCAAAAGAATTTTTTTCCAATTTTCCTCCACGGGTCCTCACCTCCGTCGTTGACTGAGTAAAACATTTACTATTTCCCATCGGGCTTGCGGAACATTTTTGATATTTTAACATTTATGATGCAAAGAGGGAAAAATTTTAAGTTGCCTCTAATGGTCCGCTTCCCCGCCCTTTATGACTTTTCAAATTGCCATGTGTCACAATGGTGCACCTTGAGGTGGCCCCAAAAATTTGATACCTTGAATGAGCACGGGCTCGGCACATGTCCTACTCCGGTAATATTTTTTGAAAGCTTGAAGCTCTGTAGAGGGTACCACGTGTCAAGCTCCAAGGTAGTCTCTTTTGGTCATTAAAAAGTCCAAGCAAATATGCAAAGTGAGTGGAATGCCCCATGTGTCCTCATGACACTTCTTTGAAATGGTTCCCAAGTTGAAGACCCTGAACGAGTGCAAGCTCACCACATGTCCTTGTTCTTCCAAACTATTTCCATCTGCATAAAAAAATTTCTTAGTATGGGAAAGCAACGAAGCCTCCACATGTCCTCCCGACGCTACTCCAAGGCAAAGCCCAAAAGTAGATCTTCAAATGAGCGTCATTCCTCCACATGTCCTGGACTTCCCAAAAACCTTTTGAAATTTGTGTAAGTATGGGAAACCCAATGGAAGTCTCCATGTGTCTCTTTCCTTCCAACTATCCACATGTCCTCCCGGCACTACTTCAAATCCAAACAAAAAAGTTTATTCTCAAATGAGCGTCGTTCCTCCACATGGACACATTTTAAAGTTGAGGCTTTTTATATAATTTTTGAAGTGTCCGGCCAAGCCACATCTAACCAAAGGATGCCACATTTCCCTATTGATACAAGGATGCAAATTTGACTGGGAAAACACCACAAAACTGTAAAGCACAAAGAAATGACCATTTGAGCCTGAAAGTGAAATTTTCTTCAAGGACAGAGATTTTAGAAATGTTGTAAGACTCAAATACGTTCCTCAAGGACACATCAATTCATTTCTCTTTGATTATTTAGGGAAAAAATGGTAGGGACAATAGATCTTGACTGTGGAAAATGGAGGAAATGGGAAAACATGAGTTTTGAAGGAACAGAGCATGGGAGACTCAAAATACAAAGCTTTTCCAGAGGAACAAAGGAACCATGAGACAAATATGGACCCACACATGATCTTTGACCTAGGAGCAAATTAAAATGGCAGCAAAGACTAGCCAAACACAATACGGGGAAGGATAAAATGACAGAGGCCATGTATCAATAAATCTTCAAGTGCACAAATGGGGTGAGACAATTTTGAGAACCAACAAAGCTCGACTCGGGGATGGGTACTACTGTGCAAGTGCCACAAGAACAAAAGTATACCAAGCTCAAAAATATGCATTGGGCAGCAGAGTCATCTTTTCAAGGCAGAGCAACATAGCCATATTTAAAAACAAATATAAAAATTGACAAAAATAGGTCACCAAGGACAAGAACAAGCAAAAACAGAAAAAATAGGCAATAAACATCAAACTATACACTATACAGAAGACTTTTTCCTAATTTAAAGAAAATAATCAAGGAAACAATTCAAGCACTGCCATCCTAGATATGACCATGCCAAGAGGTTCTGATATGTTTTCATCAACTGGAAGTAGACCTCTTTTTCTTCTTTTTTTTGTTTGTAAACCACCCATCTTCTCTGAAGATCCTCCATTGTGTTCAAGTCAAATTCTTTGACATTCTTCAAGGTTGAAACACAGACCAAATTCCCAAAAAAATTAGCATACTTAGGAACTCTGTTATCAACACTCTCATACTCCCTGAAATCCACAAAGCTCACAAAACTATTAAGATTGTCATCTTCTTGTAAAACTCCATAAGATGCATTGCTTGGGTCTTCAATTAGGTACATCACCTTCTTATCTCCATACAATTTCACCAAGTTCCTATCAATGGGGATAGTGGCTTAAAACATGTCCATTTCCACACCGCCACCAACACTTGCTACCCACTTTCTTGACAACAACATCCCCTACTTGGCAGAAAGCGATCAACAATGACTACATCAAGATTTAAGTTCCTTCCAGGATAAGATGCAAGTTGCACTGCTAGATCTTTGACATACCCCACCACTTGAACCTCTCTAGAGTCCATGGTAGTGGACTTACCATATGTTGTTGTTACTTTGATACCTAATTCATTCATGACCTCAAGAGGCATGACATTACATGAAGCTCCAGAATTAAACATACAATTATATAACAACTTGTCTTTGATAACTGGGGTAATGAAAAATGGATCCACATTTAGCTGGGATTTAACCAAAGAAGTTCCCAAATAAACCTATTGTGGTTCCCCCAGCTCTTCCAATACCTGTGGCTTTTCAAACTCAGAATAAAGAAGGGAAACATCAACCTTGTTTACATCTCTACCTTGTATGATCTCTCCCCTTTGAATCCAAAATATTCAAAACCCCTCTTCTTATGCTCAGGGATCCTACGCAGCTCAACAATTGGGATAGGAATTTTGATTTGACTAAAAATTTAGGCTATGTCATATGGAGAAAATTTGGGTAGAGCAGCACTAGGGGAAAGATTGGAAAATTCATCAGATGGAATGGGATTATTTTCATTTTGGGCATGGGGAGGAACACAAGTTTTTCTTGGGGAAACAAGCTCTCTGTCCAGATGCATTTTTCTTTAGGGTTTCTTTGGTAAGCACTAGAAATTTTGACTTGGCTTGTGGCCCTTGGCAGCTTTACTTCTGGTATTGTGCTCCTTTTCTTGGGAAACTACAACATTCATTAATAGCTACCTATCTTCTTCTGAGGGAACTCCTCCATCATACTTTTCAATCATTAATGCCCTCAAGTATTCAAAATCATTAGTGGGAAATTCAAAAGCTTGTATAGTGTCTACTTCTAAAGTATGAGAGGGGGAAGAAGAGGTACTGGTGGATGTAATCCGAAAAAGTGGTAACAGATTTTAGAATTTATTACCTCGATTGAAGTTTCTTCCTCGCGAACTTCAGCAGGATCTCCATCATGTACGCATCATCATCATTATCATCATCAGCTACTTATTCTTGCTTATATTCTTCACAAGGAGCATGGGGCATGAAACATCTATCACACCAATCAATGACCTTTGTTTCTTCCACAACAACAACTCTAGAAGCCAAAGGATCAAGTACCATTATATTTTATCTTCCTTGGGGTTGCCTATTCCCAAATTCAACAGCTCCTTTTCCTTTGTCATCAATTCTTTGATGATTTATAAATATTTCTTGGCCTTGTTGCTTGTGTTGTCCTTGTGAGATCTGTCCAATTGCTTTCTCATCTTGGGCTAGCTTGTAGGATATCTCCTTGACAGCCCCTACCAAATTCTTCAAAACTTCTTCCAAATCAGCAGCCTTGCTTGTCTAAGGTTTTTTTGGGTTAACCAACTTCACACCTTATTTCTTAGGAGGTTTTCCTATTGTCTTGATATTATTATCTATTTGTAGGGCCGTGGTGAATGATTTCCTTAAGTTGGTAGGGTTCTTGTCCCTCAATTAGTAAGTATCCTTTTTATCAAATGCATATGTCTATTTAATTATGCATGATTCATCACATGGCCTTATCCAGATAGGTAATCTCTGCGCAAGGTCTTATTAAACCTTGTGTTGAACTCATTGGGATTCTTCTTGATGTTTTCAAACTCGATAGAAGAAACCTAGGGTCGGTCCTATCACCATATTTCAATTTGAATGTATTGTTCATCTCAGCCTAAGAATCAATAGAATTATTTGGCAATGCTTTATACACAGTCCTAACATCCTCCTCTAGAGTGTGAATAAACAATTTTATGTATACATCTTCACTTTCAATTTCAAAGTGTTCCATCATATTGAGGAAGAGATTTAGATGTTGGTCACCGATTATCAAATGCTAAGCTGCTCCAATTGGGATTTGATCCCATTAAAATATGTAAATCAGCCAACGTGGAAATTAATCCCATTTAAAAAAAAACAAAATCCGTGGCAAGACAATAAGAGGCGGGATTTGATCCCATGACCTCATGGGTCTAAAACCAATCCGCCAGCCAACCCACCAAGGGATCACATCAAGTTATAAAATGGGTCGCTTCCACTTATACAAGGGGGACAGGTTTGTGTCAAACAAAATAAGGAGAAGTTCTCTAAAAACGCCATTTTTGAAGGCCTTGCACTCAGATTGGGACCTCGGAGTAAAAAGATGAAATGAAGGAAATTCTAAGACAATTCCAAAGATGTAAGATTTGATATTTTTGTTGAGTTTTAACCTATTTTTGGAAGCTTTGAATGCATATTTTAACAGGGATCTACAAGACAGCTAGTTGGAAAACATGAATTTCAATGCACTTCTGGTCCGAATTGTGACTTGGTGTAAACATGAAAAGTGTTCAAAATTCAGATATGATCTTAGATATATGATTTTTTTCATAGAATGTTTTTAAATCTCCATTTGTAGGTGTTTTTCTAACATAGTTGCAGGGAGATCACATTGTGAAAACACTGTAGGAGCCACGGATCGTTCTTGGGACAATTTTTGCTATTTTTCAAAGTTCTTGGGACATTGATCAGCTCATTTGTAGGTTTTGATTCATTATTGGTTGTTTGTAAGAGTTATTGTACTTACATTTCAATATTATTAATGGATTGGTTCAATCTGAACCAGTGCACGTAGGAATTTATGAACCCCATAAACAATCTTGTTTGTTATCTGAATGTTTTTCAGTTCTGATTATTTATTTGCTACACAAGTTTTCTCGTACTTTTATGGATGCATAATAATCATAATTTAATCAATTTTTGGAGCTTAGAATACTTAAAATTGGTTAAGAAAATCACAATCTTTGGAAAATTTTCAAAGTGTTAAAAAATACAACTCATGTTTTCAGATCAAGTTTGGTATCAGAGCTGTTAGATTGCTGGATTAGCTTCTAATTGTGTTTGAAAATTTGGTTTCAGTTTCAATATTGATTTCAGTCTTTAGTGTGTAGACATTTTGGGGCTTGTTAATCTTCTTTTGCAGTGTGTAGTTTTGGAAGTACATGTTGTGTTTGCAGGAAACGGGAATCATGGGCAAGTCATCCAAACAAGAGCAACTGGATGAGCTTCAAACCATAAACCGCCAACTCCAAGAAGAAAACTCTTTCTTGAGAGCTAATTTTTATTCCTTGGAAGAGGAAATAGTGCAGTTAAAATCCGAGCTAAAATCCTCTATAACCAAGAAAGAAGAGTATGTTAACAAGATGCTTGAAGAGAGCAAGAAGTTGATGGGATTTGTTAAAGAGTTACAGGAATAAATACGAACCAAGGATGCCCTCTTGGAAAAGCTACAAGGTGAACACAAGAAGGAAATGCCTTCCAAATCAGATGCAAGTACTATGACAGAATGCACTGTAAGTTGTTCACATTTTAATTCTTCCTCTCATTCAGTTTCAGATATTCCTTTGGGTTAGTTTGAAAAACACACTAAGGGAATTGGGTCTAAGCTAATGGTTAAGATGGGATTTAATGAGAAAGGGCCTTGGTAAAAATGGACAAGGTGATGCTAACCCAATACAGGTAGAGGATCAGCCTTGGTTTGCAGGTTTGGGTTATTCTAGTGGGAAAATGGAAATTGGAGAAAGTTCCAAAGTAGCTGAAGGAAGACAAGCTTCCAACAACCAAGGATCTATGCCACTAGAATTGCAGGATTCCGCCATTAGGAGGAACAATGAAAGGTGTAAGAAAACATGTAAAAGAGGTAATCAGATTCCACCTCCTTCCACTTACACTAAAAATAGCACTAAGGGAAAATCAAATCCTAAAACTTCTAATACACTCTTTCAGTTGGAACAATATAGCTTTGGTAGGCAGAAATATGCTTTCCCTTACACATTTTGTGAAGGTACTAATCATTCTGTTGCATATTGTTGGAAGAGGAAAAATTTGATTAAGAAGTTAATGCCTTTTGTGAATGATAAGGCAGGTGCTAAAGACCAATCTCACCAAGGAAAGGCGAGAAATGGCAAGAATGTAACATCTCCTAAATAGGGGAATCATTCTCGTAGACAGAGTTCTAAGAATGGTAAAATGGGTAAGACTCCTAAAAATAGGGAAGTTAAATTTTGTTCCCATTGTAATAGGAATGGTCATGATGTTAAGGTTTGTTGGTTTGTTCCTAAACAACAAAATTGGAAAGTTGTTAAAAAGAACAATATTGTAAAACCAACAGTGTTAAACCTAACTAAAACTCATTGTGGCATTGAGAAGGTAAAACAACCAAAATGGAAAAACCCAAGTGATTGGTTTGGGAAAACACTCCTCAACTTTATATTTGCACTACTGATGGGTAAATTTTTGATAGTAGGCAAGCAAAAAAAATTTCAGAGCTATATTTTAGCGATTCCTGTTGATTGATAAAGATTTGTTCCTAAGTTGATATTTAAAGCTTTGAAAATGAATGGAAACAAGCTGAAGAGAATATTTGAGTGATAGGTTCATCATACTCATGTTTTGTTTTCTCAGATTGGTTGGTAGTTCCATTGTTGAAAACACTATGTAGGGATAGGCATCAGTAGCATGTCTAAATTTGAAACTTGCAGTTGTAATAAGCATAATCACAAAGTGTCAGTTGAACACTAGCTTCTGTTATAGATGGGTGTTATTATCTGAGTTATTATTTGTGATGGCAATACAGTGTTTTGGCATATTCATGTTGATTTAGTTGTTGACTATAGCTATTTTTGGGCGTTGATAGTCTATTATATTATGATAGTGAATACTTACAGTTGTTACAGTTTCAGATGGGCAGTGGGCACTAGCCTAATTGTGGGCAGTTTAGATGTCTTGTATACGATCGTGTTCTAGAATTGTAATTTTTTTGGGTAATCGACCGTATCACAAAGTGACATTGAACACTAGCTTTCCGTAATAGAATGGGTGTTATTATCTTGGTCAATTATTTGTGATGGCATTACAGTGGGGTATGACAGTTCACAGTTGTGCGTAGAGTTGACAGGTTACTGACGTTTCGGTTGAACACTAGCTTAATTGGGTGTTATTATTTGATCGGTTATGTGACTAGCTAATCAACTATTTGCATTTATTTAACCTATAATGTTATTTTGGGTTCTTGTATGTGTTTGTGCAATGTAGGAAGAGATAGCATGTTTTTGTGGGTTGATACACAGCTTTTTGTGGAAAAAGCCTTTCTCAGTGGGGAGGTGTGATCAGGGGATCTTTTTTAAAAATTTCCCTAAACATCCCTAAATGGTGTCAGTGCAGAATATCATCTCGAGAGCTTTCCAACGACTATAAGAACACGACAAACGGACATCGGGAGCTCTAGTTATGTCCGGTCAAAGTTTGGTCAATGGGAAAGTCAACTCTAGTCAACTGGTCAATAATGGACCAATCGCACTACGACACGTGGAAAAAATGCAAAAGGGAGTTGTTTAATGGTTTTCGATCACCGGTCTTTGACAAGCGTAAAAAATGGTGCACGGGAACACAAGAGGCTCAACTTTTATTACGAGGGGGAGCTCGGCCGCCATGTGGACTATGGTATTATCGCCAAAGTGGTGGGTCCACAAGCCACCACTCATCGAATTCGATTGATTTTCCTATCGGGAGACGACAAGTGGATTATATGCTAATGACCGAGTCAATTATTTCCATACCACATTACATGGGTCGAAATTATATTTACTTGGTAAGTCCATTTTCCAAATGCCACACATATATGCCAAACCATTATATATTAATGTTTATACATTAGTATCAAAACCCACTTAGTTCTCCTAACCACCAAATTAACCATGCTATTGCTATGTTTCCACGTGAAGATTAAGGTGGGGGCGGTTATGCTCCAAAATGGTCCTTTGACCACTATGTTGGCGTGGAGGAAGGCTATTTAAAGCCTTAAACAAACTTTCACCCACAAAATGTGGGATTTACCCACTAAAAAATGCTGCCAAATATGGGAATTTATCCCTTATCAAATGCTAAGCTGCTCAATTGGGATTTGATCCCATTAAAATATGTAAATCAGCCAACGTGGGGATTAATCCCATTTACAAAAAACAAAATCCGTGGCAAGACAATAGGAGGCGGGATTTGATCCCCTGACCTCATGGGTCTAAAACCAATCCACCAGCCAACCCACCAAGGGATCACATCAAGTTATAAAATGGGACGCTTCCCCTTATACAAGAGGGACAGGTCTGTGTCAAACAGAATAAGGAGAAGTTCTTTGAAAACGCCATTTTGAAGGCCTTGCACTTAGATTGGGACCTCGGAGTAAAAAGATGAAATGAAAGAAATTCTGAGATGATTCCAACGATGTAAGATTTGATATTGTTTGTTGAGCTTTCACCTGTTTTTGGAAGCTTTGAATGCAGATTTTAACAGGGATCTACAAGACAGCTAGTTGGAAAACATGAATTTCAATGCACTTCTGGTCCGAATTGTGACTTGGTGTAAACATGAAAAGTGTTCAGAATTCAGATATGATCTTAGATATATGATTTTTTTCATAGTATGTTTTTAAATCTCCAGTTGTAGGTGTTTTTCTAA
The DNA here is from genome assembly GCA_018340775.1 of Taxus wallichiana var. yunnanensis. Classification (NCBI taxonomy): domain Eukaryota; kingdom Viridiplantae; phylum Streptophyta; class Pinopsida; order Cupressales; family Taxaceae; genus Taxus; species Taxus wallichiana. The sequence continues at coordinate 872,375,882 of CM031237.1, read as the reverse complement.
CACAGTTTTGTGGAGATCACTTTGTGAAAACTCTTGTAGGAGCCACGGATCGTTCTTGGGACAGTTTCTACTATTTTTCAAAGTTCTTGGGACATTGATCAGATCATTTGCAGGTTTTGATTCATTATTGGTTGTTTGGAAGAGTTATTTTACTTGCATTTCAATATTATTAATGGATCGGTTCAATCGAACCGGGGGCGTAGGAATTTCGAACCCGTAAAAGCAGTCTTATTTGTTATCGAATGTTTTTCAATTCTGATTATTTGTTTGTTACATAAGTTTTCCACACTTATATGGATGCATAATAATCAGAATTTAATCAATTTGTGGAGCTTAGAATACTTAAAATTGGTTAAGAAAATCATGATCTTTGGAAACTTTTAAAAGTGTTAAAAAATACAACTCATGTTTTTAGATCATTAAAGGTGCCATTTATGTTGGTACCCAAAGTTAACCTCCTTCGAGAGACCAAGCAGCATTGGGGGTTTGACAGAGAGGCGAGAGGCGATAAACAATCATGTATGTTGTTTTGTTGCTAGGGAAGTAATTTATATTACTTGTTGTTACTCGGGCTCGAAGGGAGTGAGTAGCACATGTAAAAGGATGTGATATGATCCTCACTATTTTAGGTTGTGCCTTTCAACCAAGGTAAGAGAACCTATTTTGTAACCTCTTTTATTTGAAAAGAGATTATAGGTACCTTTATTTTACATAAATTTTATAGAGAAGTCCTTGGGGAAAATATGATCAACACACCAAATTTGACTATCACAAGTTGTCACTTCAGATTATGGAGATATTCTCATAGAAGGCAAAGGTTACAAAAGACATTTGAGACCACGATTATTTCGCATGTTTTAGTAACATAGATTATGCATTTATGTACACACATGACAAACGGGGGTATTATAGGCTATATTGGTTGTTGTTAAATGAATTTTGGTAGGAGGGGAGACGGGATGGACTTGACTCACCGGATTCTTGAGATCTTATGCAAAATGGAAAGATTCAATCAACAAAATGCCACAAAAAGTTAAATTGTTTCCTAAAATAGAATATGTTCTTCAATGCGAGGCCCATATTAGTACTCTTTCACACAACTGTGGGATTTATTCATGAAGGATTGAGTCATAGGACCCAACAAAGCATCAAGATTTAAACCAAGTCACACCTGAGGTACACCCAGAGGCTTACAGATAATATCTATCAACAAAATGAAAGAAAAGTGATTTTAAAGCTGTTTATCCCATTCCCGGATGAAGGCTCTTCCGAGAAATAAAATTAAAGATGCCACTACACTATCAAAAGGACAAATACATGTGTGCTTGGACTATATTTTGGTATAATATTGCAATAGAAACAAGAAAAACTATCTGTATGCATTCGAAATGAAATAAATACACTTTACTCAAGATTGACACGAGAATAACTCAAAGTTTGATCAAATTTATCGTGCAAGGAAAGTTTACAAAACAATCTCAAAGCTTTTCAATGGCTGTGCACTTGCAACCACCTTGACACGATCAAATTTGACACAAAGAGAGATATACATGCTTCTCTAGACAACTTCTCAAATTGGATGGGCTCTATCAAGATTTTTCTGCTGGAGAAAATCAGTCTTGATCTTTCCAAAAACTCCCAACTATTTACACGAAGAATTTTTGCCATTAATAAAATTTCCAATAGAGCCCCTTCCTCCTAAAAAGAAAAGAAAACTTTAAATGCACCATTCTTGCCATGATTCTTTCTGATTCACGAGAATCCGATCTGCAAAAGTCACCAGGTGCTCAAGGGAAAATCTCTTCGATTTCTTCCCGCATTCAACTCCTTTCTCGGGAAAAACACACCTCCATCCATTCGCCAACCACTTCCACCCCATATCAATCAAATCTTTCCCTTGCATGCTCAGGAGAAGAAAAATGGAAACCAGATTGGGCTTGAGAGTCAAACCGTTTTAATGGTGAAAGACGTCTCTAGATCTCTCCCACCAAACTCTAGATATCAAAATTAACTCACTCCTCTATTTGGTGTGTAGAAAATAGAAAGAAATCAAGAAGACTCACACTCCTAGGAATTTTACAGAAAAAATGGTGTGAAAATAATATTTAAACACTTAGCGAGTCATTGATGTTTGATTTTGAATGTGGGCCATCCACCTAAAAGATGTAAAAATAGGCTCGGGGGCTTCCTTTGACCTTTTTGACCCTTTTAGAAAAATGGAAAAAATCACCTTTTTCCATGCATTCCCACTTCTAAAAATGGGCTTCACACATGTGCTGAGGTGGGCCTCAAAAGAAACATGAAGAAATTCTACCATTTGACTTTCTTTTGGAAAAAGGAAAATTTTCCAAGTTTTCCCTGCAGCTCCGCCCTTGAGAAATACTTTTGACATGTGTCCCAATGTGGGTCCTAGCAGAACTACGCTTCCCCTTTTACTTTTAATTATTTTTTCTCAAAAGGAAAATTTTCCAATTTTCCTCCACGGGTCCGCACCTCCGCCATTGACTGGGGCAAAACATTGACTATTTCCCATTGGGCTTGTGGGCCATTTTTGATATTTTAACCTTTATGAGGCAAAGAGGCAAAAAGTTTAAGTTGCCTCCGATGGTCCACTTCCCTGCCCCTTATGACTTTTCAAATTGCCGTGTCACAATGGTGCACCTTGAGTTGGCCATAAAAATTTGATACCTTAAATGAGCATGGGCTCGCCACGTCTCCTACTCGGTAAAATTTGTTTGAAGGCTTGAAGCTCTGTGGAGGGCACCATGTGTCAAGCTCCAAGGTAGTCTTCCTTGGTCATTGAAAAGTCCAAGAAAATATGAAAAGTGAGCGGAATGCCCCACGTGTCCTCATGGCGCTTCTTCAAAATGGTGCCCAAGTTGAAGACCCTGAATGAGCATGGGCTCACCATGTGTCCCTATTCCACCAAACTATTTCCATCTGCATAAAAATTTGTCTAAGTATGGGAAAGCAACGGAAGCCTCCACGTGTCCTCCCGGTGCTACTCCAAGGCAAAGCCCAAAAGTAGATCTTCAAATGAGCGTCGTTCCTCCACGTTTCTGGACTTCCCAAAACCTTTTGAATTTTTGTAAGTATGGGAAACCTAGTGGAAGTCTCCATGTGTCTCTTTCCTACCAACCCTCCACGTGTCCTCCTGGCGCTACTTCAAAGCTAAAACAAAAAGTTGATTCTCAAACAAGCATCGTTCCTCCACGTGGACACATTTTAAAGTTGAGGATTTTTATAGAATTTTTGAAGTGTCTGGCTGAGCCGCGTCTAACCAAAGGATGCCACATTTCCCTGTTGATACAAGGATGCAAATTTGACTAGGGGAAACGTCTTTCAAACCATAAAGCACAGGAAATGATCATTTGATCCTGAAAGTTAAATTTTCTTCAAGGAAAGAGGTTTTAGAAATGTTGCATGACTTAAATATGTTCTCGGGGACACAAAAATTCATTTCTCTTTCAAAGTATTTAGGGAAAAAATAGTAGGAACAACAGATCTTAACTGTGGAAAATGTAGGAAATGGGAAAACATGAGTTTTGAAGGAACAGAGCATGAGAGACTCAAAATACAGAGCTTTTCTAAAGGAACAAAGGAACCATGAGACAAATATGGACCCATACATGATCTTTGATCCAGTAGTAGATTAAAATGGCAACAAAGACTGGCCAAACACAATACAGGGAAGGATAAAATGACAGAGGCCGTGAATCAATAAATCTTCAAGGGCACAAATGGGGTGAGACAATTTTTAGCACCAACACAGAGCTCTCTCGATTCGAAAATCCCGAAACTTCGAGAGAAGCTCCATGTTATGAAATCACACTAAGATTCGCAACCCATCAATTTGTAGACATTCATGGCTGTTGTGATTCTACATCAAAATTATCTGTTAGGAGGTCCCGATTGGGGGGTGACCTCAAAAGTGACCTTGGGAATTTTCATAATTTGTCTTGTTGATTTTGGTTTAATTGTGAGTTATTTTATTTTATTTGCATGTGGACTCACTTTTGTTAATTGTGTTTATGGCCCCTCTTAAGTTCATTTAAAAACAAGGGGAATAAATGTAAGTTGGGAGCTTTGATGTTTTTTTTGGGAACAGTTTAATTTGTTTTGGGTTGTGTGTACTCAATCTTCCTTGTGAAATTCGGATTTTGACCTTCTACACTATTTTGGAGACTTGTGGGACAAGATAATATTGTATCACACCTTTTAAAGTCACTCACCCACCTATCCTTTGATGTGAGAGACTTATTTTAAGTCCTATTTTTGTTTTAATCAAGTAAAAGGGAAATCAAGTTCACTTTTCTTGAATGGGTAATTAATTTTGTCCTTAAGGGGTGTGGGTTGGGTTGAGTGTGTAACAGGTGGTGGTATTTTATCCAACCACCAATTAATTATTCTTTGGGGTATGGGTTTGACTTTTGTGATGTGGCATCCTACATGGATCCACATCATATCCCTCTCCCTCTTTTCTATTTATTAGAATTTCTGTAAAGTTTTCGGGGTCACTTGCTTGGTTTTGGCTCTCTCATTTTTGAATGCTTACTTTTTGGAGTGCTTTATGTAATGGAATATTACTTGGAATTGTTTGATCTCGGAGGATTTTTGGACTTTCTTGTGAATTGTATTCTTATTATGTAAAGTTAGGGTCTTGCACCCTTGGTTTCTTCTCTTTTCTTGAATGTTTGTGTTTAATGAAATTGTTTCTTGCTTGATGTTGTTGGGTAGTGAAATGTATTTAGGATTTGTATGAGATAGTGAAATGGGGATGAAATTTTTTGGGAGGCATATTAGTATCTTTTAGGTATTTAGGAGGGATTGGATTGAATGTGCCACCTTTTTCTCATGTTTTTATTTTGTTCATTGTGGGAGACATAAGAGAGAGGGAGGCATGATATATTTTTGGGTTGATTGTGATTGGGAGGTTTTTAAGGTGGGAATCCAAACCCTTAGGAGGCATAAGAGTATCCCCATATCCCTTTCTTTACTTGACTTGTTTTAGAGCCATTGTTTTGAAAATTTTATGTGTTGGAAAATAAATATGTTGTTATTTTCTTGTGTGAATGTTGTTTGAAAGTAAAAGTGGAAGCCTTGTCATTGTAGTAATGGTTGTCAAATATTTATTATTTTTCGTTGTTGGGGCCCATGGGCCAATGAGGAAGTAGGATTAACTTCCTCGTTAGAGTAATGATTGGGTGGAGAGTGTTGCCTACTCCCACATATTTGGTTCTGTGTTTGATATTTGAAAAAGGTGGAGCTTAAAGGAGGAGCCATATTTCTTGTAGCATTTGGAGAAATAATACAAACTCTCTTGTTAGATTCTATCATGTTGTCTCTATTTTGTATGGAGGGCTTCTAAACTTGTATTTGTTTAAAGTGTAGTTTTTAGTTGTTTTATCATCAAAATGTAATCTAAGTTGATATTGTAAATGAAAGTAAAAGTTCTAAAATCATTTCATTACTTGTTGAAATGAGGGACTATAAGATTTTTAAATTGAATCAAGTTCATTCAAATGTGATTGAAGAGGAAACAACCTTGTTCCCATTATAGTTGTTTTATTGTCTTCAATGGGTGTATTGTTCTTTTTTATAACTATTCGAAAATATTTTTAGATGTTACTTATGGAAATGCTTGAAAATTGTATGTTGTAAAAGAAAGAAATATTAATTCCCATTGCATTAATTGAAAGGAATATAATAACAAGATACACTATATTTAGTCATCTTGTTTTATTTATTGAAAGAAAGTTTAAACTTTATATGAATAGGTGGGAAAAGATCATAGATTCTTGTTTGTTATTCACCTTATCAAATAATATATTGATCCCTTAAAATTTAGTTGAGCAAGGGAATCTATATAGTTACAAAGTAGGCCATAGATTTAATGGATTATATAAATGTGTTGTTAAGCTAAATTAATATTATTTTTAATCAAATATAAAAGAAAAAAGGGTAATTATGGATGTAGAAAATTATAAATCAACACTTGGTAATATTAGTATCAAAACATAAAAAAAAATTTAGTATAAGAATACGATTAGTTAATACTATTAATAATGTGAATATTATTACTTATTAATAATAAAATTGACATTAAAAATAGTATATATATATATATATATATATATATATATATATATATATATATATATATATATATATATATATATATTAATGTGTATTAAACAACCGAAATGTTTTCAACCAAAGAAAAAATAAAAAAACTTTGCTAAGGTTTGAGGCTATGGCTTATGCATATAGTAGGAGGGAATGGTGGGGGGACGGTCACCAACCCCACCCCCAACCTCATTTACTATGGGATGGGGTGGGTTCGCGACTCGCCTGTAGTACCCACTTCCCTTTGACATCTTTTAATAATGATCATGATACTCGCTGATTATATTATGGACATGATTATGGACTTTATTATAGTATGATGTTAGATGTTAGATCATGGATTATTGTTTACCCTTATTCAGTTATGATGCATGATGATTATTAGATACATTTTCATATATTGATGATGATATGCTTTTTGACCTGGTTATATTATGGATGTTGTTCGGACATGTGATATTTCGATATTGTCGATAGAGCTAGAAATGGAAATTATTTGATGATGATATAGTTATTGAGTAAAATTGCAAATGATCTTGTTGGTTGGTTGGATGTTGTTATGCTTTATATATCTAGATGACTTTAGAATTTTATTTATATTATTTTGGATGTTACGATGTGGCCACGAGGCCGAAGGAGGTATTCATGTTTTGCAGGTTAAAATATCACAACAAACATCGGGGATTGGAGACCAACCACATTGGAATTCTAGATGAATTCAACAAGGTCACCATGGCAACTTGTATTGTTTTGGGTGTTTGATTGTGTTAGGGATTCCCATGGGGGATCACCTTTAAATGTGACCAAGGGTTATGTGTATTTATTTATTTGGTTCCTTTTTATTGATGTTTGCATGTGTTTCATGTGGTGCACTTACCCCCTTTCATTAATTATTTAATGTGGTGTTAATATTGTGAGTAATCATGTTGTTAAGTTAATTAATTAAAAGATATCATGAGAAGGTAATTAATAGAGTTGTTGGTCTTGGTTTGAGTGTTGTAAGAGATGTGTAAGTGATGTGTAAGTTGATTTTAGAGTATGAAACACTCCACCTTCTTGGAAATTCAAATTTTTCCTTGGAGGCTATTTTTGGAGGCTTGTGGGACAAGTCAAACTTGTCCCATACCTCTTAAATTTATTTACCAACCATACCTATGGTTGGAGAGTTGAATTTAGACATGTCATTATCTCTTCCTCGTCATGGATAGGGTTCAAAATAGTCATCTTTTAGACCACAGTAGCAATAGTCCCGCCCACCTTATAGACCTCCACAAATGTTTGATGCACAAAGAGGTCGAGTATGGTGCCTCCTCCTGGGGTCCCATCAAGACACGGGGGTGCCTAAAGAGCTCACTCAAGTAGGAGCTTCACGTAAAGACCTCAAGCAAACCGTAGCTGGATCATCAAGATCCACACCATAGACCTCCAGTACTAGCCGGACACTGCTACATAAGGGAGAGGATCGGTGGTTGTATTTGTTGTGGTGTTCTTGGACATTTTGGAGAGACAGCCCACATAACTCTAATAACAAGGGTAAGACATAGATCTCGAGACCCTACTACCGTTGGTGACATGGGGTGTAGTCACAGGATCTATGTAGTGGTTGAGAACTGCCAGGTAGAGCATCAAAGCACATTTATTGAGACTACAGGTAGCATTGGTGGAATTCCTACCTCCATTTTGTTTGATTCTAGTTCTTTTGATTCTTTCATTGCACCATCTCTAGTAGAGTGATGCAGGCTGGTGGTAGTTAGGTAGGGTCTTATTTGGGATGTTGAGATGGATTTAGGAGCCAAGATCTCTGTAGACTCCTTAGTCAAGGAGTGTGTAGTGGATTTGGGACCTTTCACCACTACCTCGGATCTTTGTATCCTTCCTTTGGGCTCATATGGAGTCATCTTAGGTATGGATTGGTTATCTACACATAGGGATAGGATGGATTGTTACCACAAGATTATATCTTGTGCAGATGATTTAGGAGTTGAGTCAGTGATTTTAGGGGTTAGGAGACCCATTTCTATTCGTACCATCTCTACTATGTAGCTTAAGCGGTGTGTGTGACGGGGTTTTCGGATGTATTTTGTTACGCTTAGTGATGATTAGAGCATGGGTCTAGTCAACCATCGCTAGATGATCATACCTTTTTGAGAGAGTTTGTAGATGTCTTTCTAGGAAATCTACCGGGGTTACCACCCCCACGTGAGATTGATTTTCATATAGATCTTGTTCAGGAGTAGATCCTATCTCACGAGAACCTTATTAGATGACCACCCTAGAGCTCTGCGAGCTCAAGTTATAGCTAGAGGGCCTTCTAGAGAAAGATCTTATCCATCCTAGTGTATCCCCTTGGGGTGCACCGATGATTTTGTGAAGAAGAAGGATGGATCCTTACGATTGTGTATTAATTAACACCAGCTAAATAAGATAACGATCAAGAATCGTTATCTCCTTACATGCATTGATGACTTGTTTGATCAAATGAAAGGAGCCACAATTTTCTATAAGATTGATCTTAAGTCAGGCTATCATCAGTTGAGGATTGTGGAGGAATATATTCATAAGATTGCCTTTCATACAAGATATGGGCACTATGAGTTCACAAAGTGGTACCTTTTGGTTTGATGAATGCCCCCACAATTTTTATGAGTTTGATGAATGGGATATTTAGGAATTTCTTAGATCGCTTCATTCTCATCTTCATTGATGATATTTTGATTTACTCATGTACGCGTGAAGAGCACAAGGGCAACCTTTGTCAGGTCCTTTAGTGTCTTCGGGAGCAACAACCGTAGGGGAGCTTAGAGAAGTGTGCATTCTTTAGACGGAGGTGCATTATTTAGGTCATATCATATTTGGGGAAGGTATCGCCATCAATCCTTCCAAGATTAGAGCTATCATGGATTGGCCAACACCCACTACTATGACTGAGGTGCATAACTTCATGGGATTAGTAGGTTACTACAAGAGATTTTTTCAGGACTTCTCTCAGATTACGCACCCCATCACTTCCCTTCAGAGGAAAGGGAAGAAGTTTGTTTGGTTAGACAAGTGCGAGTAGGCCTTTAGTAAACTAAAGGAATGTCTCACTACAACACCTATTCTTATAGTTTTGGATCCACAGGGTGAGTTTTTCATTTACACGGATGCTTCTTTAGTAGGGCTTGGAGGTGTGTTGATGTAGGAGGGCAGAGTAGTGGCTTTTGAGTCTCGCAAACTCAAATATTATGAGCTTAATTATCCGAATCATGATCTTGAGCTTGTGTCAATTGTGCACGCTTTGGTTTGATGGAGGCACTTTCTACTTGGTCAAAGATTCATACTAAGGACAAATTACCTAAGTCTTCGCCACCTCTTCACGTAGCCCAATCTCAATGATCGTAAGTGGCGTTGGATAGAGTTAATTTGTGAGTATGATATGGGGATAGAGCATGTGAAGGGGAAGGATAATCTAGTGGAAGACACTCTCGTAGATGAAGACATGTGACTATGACCACCTTAGTGAGTAATGAATTGCAGAGCGGGATTCTTGATAGCTTCCTCTTGACACTTCTATATTGTAGTTTGAGAAGAGTCTCGAGACCCCTCAAGGGGAAATTTTATGGTTTTTATTAAAAATATATGGTCTTCTCATGAACAGAGGCGATTTATGTTCCAGGAGATGGAGGCTTGAGGCAGACATCTTGGCAGAGGCACATCGTGCACCCTATTCAGCCGCATCCGGGGTGAAGAAGATGCATGCCACTTTGAGATAGTTATATCATTAGAGAGGACTTCGTAGAGACATGGATCAATTTGTGTCACGATGTTTAGTATTGCAAAAAGTAAAGGTGAGAATCAGCATCCAGCCTAGCCTTCTCTTTCCTCATGCTATGCAGTGGAAATGGGACACCGTTTCACTTTGGACTTCATTGTTTGGCTACCGATCTCGAGATATCACCATGATGCCATCACGGTCATGGTTGATAAATTGAATAAAAGTGGCTCACTTTTCTCTAGTGAATACCAATTATATGGCTAGTGTAGTGGCACAAGTATATTTGGATGAGATTGTTAGGTTACATGGGATTCCGTGGAATATTATTTTTGACCGCGATCCTTTGTATACTTCTCATTTCTGGACTACCATGCAGCATGCCTTTGGGATGAGAATCAACTTCAGCACATCATATTACAGTGAGACAGATTGATAGACTCAGTGGGTGAATCGTATTTTAGAGGACATGCTCAGGATGTATGTGATGGATCAATAGTCTAGATGGGAGGAGTACTGTACTTGGTGGATTTTATGTACAATAGTAGTTTTGAGTTCTATAGGCATGGCTCCTTTTAGGATTTGTATGGTAGAGAGTTCAGAAACCTCTTAAGCGGGACACACTAGAGGATAGGGTTTCTCTTGGACTTGATTTGTTGTAGGACATGGAGCAAAGAGGTGGTTTTGATCGGACAGATCGGCAGGAGACATAGGAGAGGTAGAAGAAGTACGTAGATCAGCATAGGATGGACCGTAATTTTGATGTCGGCATGAAAGTTTTTTTTGTGTCGTGCCACATAAGCACCCTATCTCGTTATGGAAAAGGTTCTAAATTAGCTCCTAGATTTGTTGGTCCTTTTGAGATCTTGGAGCGTATTGGCCCTTTGGCCTACCATCTTGCATTACAATCTAGCTTGTGTCGCATACATGATGTGTTTCATGTTTCAATTCTTAGGAGATATGTTGCAGATGCTTCCTATGTGTGGTGGAAGATGTTCTTAGTAGACAAAGACATGTGGCTATGGCCACCTCGGTGAGCATGATTTACAGAGTAGGATTCTTTCACAGCCTTCCTCTTGGACGGCTTCTACATTACAGTTTGAGAAGAGTCTCAAAGACCCCTCGAGAGGGAAGTTTTATGGTTTTTATTTAGAAGCGAGATGGTCTTCTTAGGAACAAACGCTGGATTTATGTTCCCAGAGATGGAGGCTTGAGGCAGGACATCTTGGTAGAGACACATCGCGCACCCCATTCATCCCATCCCGGGGTGAAGAAGATGCATGCCACCTTGAGATAGTTGTATCATTGGAGAGGACTTCATAGAGACGTGGCTCATTTTGTGCCATGATTTTTAGAGTGCCAAAAAGTAAATGCCGAGCATCAGTATCCAACTAGCCTTCTATTTTCTCATGCTATACCGGAGTGGAAATGGGACACCATTTCCATAGACTTCATTTTTTGCCTATCGATGTCAAGATATCACTACGATGCCATCATGGTCATGGTTGATAAATTGATAAAATTTTCTCACTTTTATCTAGTAAAGACCACTCATAGAGCTAGTGCAGTGGCATGAGTATATTTGGATGAGATTGTCGGGTTCCACGGGATTCGGTGAAATATTATTTATGACCGTGATCCTTTGTATACTTCCCATTTATGGACTACCATGGAGCACACCATTGGGATGAAAATCAACTTTAGTACATCATATCACCTCGGGACAGATGAACAAACCGAGCGGGTGAATCAGATTTTAGAGGACATGCTCATGATGTATGTGATGGATAAACAGTCTTGATGGGAGGAGTACCTGTACTTGATGGAGTTTTCCTACAATAATAGTTTTTTAAAGTTCTGTAGGCATGTCTACTTTTTAGGATTTATATGGTAGAGAGTGCAAGACACCTCTTCACCATGATAGGATAGAGGATAGTGTTTCTCTTAGACCATATTTGTTGCGGGACATGGAGTAGTAGGTGGTTTTGATCGACAGAGACTGCAAGAGACATAGGAGAGGTAGAAGAAGTACGTAGATCAGCATAGGATGGACCATATTTGTTGCGGGACATGGAGTAGTAGGTGGTTTTGATCAGACATAGGACCGTAGGAGACATAGGAGAGGTAGAAGAAGTATGTAGATTAGCATAGGATGGACCATAGTTTTGATGTGGGCATGAAGGTGTTTCTTTTGTTAGGCCACATAAGCACCCTATCTATTATGGAAAAGGTTCTTAATTAGCTCCTATATTTGTGGGTCATTTTGAGATCTTGGAGTGTATCGGCCCTTTGGCCTACCGTCTAGCTTTGCCACCTAGCATATCTTGCATACATGATGTGTTTCATGTTTCAGTTCTTAGGAGCTATGTTACAGATCCTTCTCATGTGATAGATTGGACATCATTGCACAGTGCAGGATGAGGAGCAAGTGATGTTGGAGCCCATTTGCATTATAGATCGTAGGACCACTGGGCATTCAAGGCGAGAGAGATTGACCAAGTCCGGGTACAAAGTGGGATAGATATGATGAGACTGTGGCTACATGGCAGGATGCTACATTACTATGAGTTTAGTTTCCAAATTTGTTCTAGTGACTTCCAAGAGGAATTCAAGTCTAAGGGGAGAGGGATGTAGTGCCCACTTCCTTTTGACACCTTTTGATACTGATCATGATACTACTGATTATATTATGGACATGATTATGGACTTTATTATAGTATGATGTTAGATGTTAGATCATGGATTATTGTTTACCGTGATTCAGTTATGATGCACGATGATTATTAGAGACATTTTCATATATGGATGATGATATACTATTTGACATGGTCATAGTATGGATTTTTTTTTGACATGTGATATCTGGATATTGTTGGTAGACCTAGAAATGGAAATTATTTGATGATGATATAGTTTTGAGTAAAATTTCAAATGATCTTGTTGGTTGCTTGGATGTTGTTGTGATTCATATATCTAGATTATTTTGAAATTTTATTTATAGTGTTTTGGATGTTCTGATGTGGTCACAAGGCCGAAGGAGGTATTCATGTTTTGCAGGTTAAAATATCACAAGAAACATTGGGGATTGGATTGCAACCACATTGGAATTCTAGATGAATTCAAAAAGGTCAGCATGGCAACTTGTATTATTTTGGTTGTTTGATTGTGGTAGGGATTCCCATGGGGGATCACCTTAAAATGTGACCAAGGGTTATGTGTATTTATTTATTTGGTTCCTTTTTATTGTTGTTTGCATGCATTTCATGTGGTGCACTTGGCCTCTTTCATTAATTATTTAATGGGGTGTTAATATTGTGAGTAATCATGTTGTTAAGTTAATTAATTAAAATATATCATGAGAAGGTAATTAATAGAGCTATTGGTCTAGGTTTGAGTGTTGTAAGAGATATGTAAGTGATGTGTAAGTTGATTTTAGAGTATGAAACACTCCACCTTCTTGGAAATTCGATTTTTTCCTTGAAGGATATTTTTAGGCTTGTGGGACAAGTAAAACTTGTCCCATACCTCTTAAATCTATTTACCAACCATACTTAGGGTTGAAGAGTTGCATTTAGACTTTCACTATGCATTTTGAGAAGATAAATTGTAAGTTTTAATTGCACTTTTCTTAAATGGTTTAATTTCAGTCCTTTGGGGTGTGGGTTGGATTTGAGTATGTAAGTAAATTGTCATATTATACACCCACCTATTTATTATGCATTAGAGAATGAAGTTGAATTTTGGGTTGGGGTTGAGGATGTGTGACGTGGCATCCTACATGGATCCAACTCATCCTCTTCTCTCCCTCTTCTATAAAATTTGAATTTCTTGCCTTGTGTTAGGTTGGTTCACTTTTGGAAATTCCGTTTGGGGAGAATTCGTTTGTAGTTTTGGAGATCTTGCATTGAATAAGTTTTGGAAGATTGTTGCATGCTTGTGCTTGGCTGATTTGGATTGCTTGCATTGGGATAAAGCTTGCTATTTTGGAACTTGGAACAACTACATCATGGAGAGGTAGGAGCTTGGCTCTTAAAATTATTCTTTTTGTTTATGAAATTGTTATTGTTGTGAATGTTTTGGCATGTTTGTGGGATGTTGGGAAGATAGCCTAGGAATGTGTAGGAGAAGACTGTGGGGTTTATTTTGTGGGAGGCACAAGTGTTTTGGGGAGGTATAAGTGTGGAGGGAGTTGGGATTTGGGTTCCACATTATAAATAAATAGCTTACATTTATTTACTCGTTATGGGGTGTCATAAGAGGTTGGGGAGGCACAAGGAAATGTGAGGAATAAGGGGTACTTAGGGGAGGTATAAGGGCATATCGGGGCTTTGATATACTATATTTTGGTGGTTTGAAATTAGGTGGTGATAACCATTTCTCCTTTTGGGAGGCATAAGTAGCATCCTCCATAGTTTCTTACTCATTTGACTTTCTTGATGAAGCCTCGGTGTTGTTTGTCATGCTTTAATGTAGTTGTAAACTACATTTTGTTCTTAGACTGTGTGTTTTAAATGTGAAAATATTGCTTGTGAGTTGTGGAAGCCATTATTGCAATGAGTTGAATCACATCTTATATTGCATTATAGTTAGGGATTAGGGGCCAATGAAGAATGATGGATTCTCATTTTCATTGGATGTCTTGTTTGGGTGGAGAGCGTTGCCTTTCCCGTGCCCTTGTTGTGATTAGAATTGGAAGAATAATAAATCTACATGTTGCTTTTCTCGGAGCAAAGGAAGAAAAAAAAGAGAAGTTTTACAGTCCCTTGTTGAAATGAAATCTTATTGTAACATTTCTCACTTGAAGTGGATGAACTTGTATATATTTTGTAATGGAAATATGTTGTATTGAATATGAAAGTTGTAATTTTGAAATGTAAAGGAAAGATATACTGCTTTTGTCTTCAAAGAAAGATATGTATTTTGTATATTGTATTGTGAAAATCAGCAGAAAAATGAAGTTGTAAAAGAAGGAAATCTTGTCTTTTGAATAAAAGTTGCATTTCTTTCCACAATTGTAACTATTGTTGTTTAAAATATGAGTTTTAAATATATTTGAAATCTCTGTTTGAAAGGAAGAAATGCATGTGAGGAAAATACAAAACTCTATCTTTTGAAATGTGTAAAATTAGAAATTAGAATTTCATTTTGGTTCTAAATAGTTTGATTTGAATCAACTAAATGTATTAGATTAGAATTGGAATGAATTCTAATACTTGGAAGATGAAAATGGCAAATAGATCCTTTAAAATTTGATCTTTGTTTTGTATTTTCAAATTAGAAAATACTTTATCCAAAAATGCATAGTTCAAACCTGCAACAATGAAATAACAAATTAAATGATTAAATTGAAGTAGTATGCCCTAAATGAATTCAATTGGACAAAAATACTTAAGGAATTTCTTAGAAAACTTAGCAAAATTAGGCTCAAATTGTTTTATTGTTGTTTTGTTGTCAAAGTTGTTTTTTTTTTAAATTGGGATTCAATCAAACAAACTTACCTTCCAAATCCATCTAAGAACAATTCTCCATGTCTAATTGAAATGTTGAGAGAGGAAGAAGATCAATTGATTAAACTTTCATAAGTTAAAATTTTCTAGCTTGCCTTTTAAAAGCCTGCAGATTGTATTCATAAAATAGACACCTTAAACACTATCAAAATAAACAATTTATGGATCTTGTGCAATGAGGACATCAAGATCTTTCGAAAAATTTCTTGTTTTTCGTAAAATGATCTCCCAATAAAAATTTATGGCCTTCTGAAGTTTTTCTTCATTTGGCATCAAAAATAATTCTAACTGTCAAAAAAATTTTGGGAAAAATTTCTTTGTTAGACCCGTGGGCCCAAATTTTCTCTTAGTGCTTTTTGGTCAAAAAATCTAAATTCATAAACTCCCCTACCACTCTGCTGACCCGTAAGCCTTTCTTTTTGTCAAAAATTACCTAAGTTCAAAAAAGAAATTTTGGAAAAATTTCCCGATGGAACCGCTGCCCCACTTTTTCCATTTTGGTTGTTTTCCATGTCCACGTGGGCCCGCAACAATCAACTTAACCTTTAAAATAATTTGAGAAAAATTTCTAAGTTTTGTCTGCCACCCACCGGCCTACACGCCTAATAAGGTGCTGCCATGTGGTGGTATAAGGCATCGTGGAGGAGCAGATCCCTTTTTTGCTTAGCACTTCAGAATTTTTTTGGGATAACGTTCTAAGTTTCCTCTAGCACCTCGATGGCCCAATGGGCCATCACCAATCAGCGCTTGACATGTGGCTCATTGGGCATCGGTGGAGGCACAAATCATTTGATTCCATAGCGCCTTTCGGCCAAAAGGATCATTGTCTTAAAATCCTCCGACGGCCTGATTTTCCACCAAATTTTTAAAATATTGACACGTTTCCACTTTAGGCTCACAGACGTGCGGAGGAAGATTACGCTTTTGTTCCAAAAGGGAAAATGTGCTAAAACTCTCCCCTCTTCACAAACCCGCACATGGGAAAATTTTATTCCCTAGTTCCATAGACCCACACATGGGAAAATTTTCTTTCCCAAGCCCGCAGACCCGCACATGGGAAAATTTTCTTCTCTAGGCCCGCCAACCCACGCATGGGAAAATTTTCCTCCCTAAGCCCGCAGCCCGCTCTTGGGGAAAATTTTCACCCCAAGGCCCGCCGGCCCATAACTTGAGAAATATGAGTTAGGAGGACTTCTCTATATCACCGGAAAGGTGAGGAAATTTCCTATCTCATGGGAATGTTTCTAGGAAGTTTTGAGTGCGTTAATTTTGAGAAAAAGAAGTTGAATATTTTAAACCTATTACAAAGTGGTATAGTGATAAATTACCCTCTTAACCTAATTGATTAATCTAACCTTAAGTTTGGACCTTGAGATATTCTATAATTTTCGTATTAATAAAACTATAAGTTATTAATAGTATTTGATTTGAAAACTTGCTTCGCAATAATTGTTGTCTTGTAACTGGTTCTAGACTCTTTTAAACAAAAAAATATTACTCCATAATTTTCCTAACTAATCCTAGGTTGTTCTAGGGTCTTAAGCGGGTTGTTTTATGGGCGTTACATCCCCCACTAAGTATTAAATCCCAACACTATAATAAGCTGCGCATAATTTTTTATACCGTTCGGTGTATTCCTTGAATAGTCGATTTCTTTTGCATTTTTTGGATTGTGTGAATCCCTTCAGTAATCGAACTAAATTAAATTCATATATATATATATAATTTTATACACCTTTTTCCCTATCCCTCTAAAATAGGGTAGATACCCTTTTGCCCATTTATGCAAATACAAAGGAAATAGTAAGATAAACAAAAATAAATAAATACATGCAACCCTAGCAGAGGGTGTAAATAGAACTAGATAAGAAAAGAAGAAAGTGAATCCTTTGATGAGCTTGAGATTACCTCTCATGGCTTCCTCCTCCTCCTCCACAAATCTGTAAAACAAGAAAATAAACGATAAGTCAAAACAAACGAGAAAATATATTTTCCTAAGCATGTTTAGGGTTAGATGGATCCCTAAATCGAAGGGCTCCAAATGAATCCATCCAATGGATGAAATACATCCCTACAAAAATTAGGTGGGAAGTGGGAGAGAGATATTCCAAATTTAAAATGCATGGGTAGACTTTATTTTGGGGCTACTCTAGTTTTTGTAAGGGTGTTACTATTTTCTAACCCAAGTGTCTTATTTGAGACCCTTTTATTTAATGCAATATTTGGCCCCTTTGTGGGTATAATTAAACTTTATTAATTAAATGAATAGACCACAATACCCTTGACATTAATTTGAGAAAGTTTAATTAAGTCTGAATTAAATTGTATTAAAACAAATGGTAGAGGAACCTAAGTCTTGGCTTTAGCATTCCTCCTATTTCACAATACTAACCGCTTTTATTGACTTATTGGACGCAAGTCTATAGATTGAGGTACCTCATATTTTCCTAAAAACATTCTTAAATAATTGATTCCAGAGATCGAATGAGAAATAAAACACACGAGATGTCTTCTCATGACTACAAGCCATAACAGAGATAAAAAAATGTAGTTTTTTGGTAACAATTTAGTATTCCTCCTTTTTTGGAATACAAACCTACTTTTAATGACTCAAGCTGGCTAGATCTAGGAAATTTGACAAATGAAAGGATATCGGAACACATTTAGAAAAATTTAACAAACCCAAAATCGGAAACATCCAAAGTCTCAAAATTAAAATGACAATATCAGTTATACTCAAAATAATAAACTATAAACCCCAAGCATAAACTTGCAAATAAACCAACTAAAGTGACAACCTACATTATAGACTATTTTTGGGCATTGTGATTTGGTCATGCAAACAATGCAAACTCCTATAACCGCACATGGGAACAAAATAAAATTCTCTTAAACAAGTCAACATACTAGGCTAGGAAGGGATGTTTTGGGCATGCATGGAATGGGAAAATAAAGTCCCCTTATTGAGTTATCGAGCATTGTTGTATTAGACAGAGAAGTAAAGAAGATCAAATCAATGAAATTTTGAATTCCTCAATAAAAATGTGAATATTAATCCCATTGTTTTTCAATATTTTAGCCCCTCCGTGAAAATCAAAGGAAAAATTAAAGGGTTTACTTGACAACAAAAAAATTACTAGATCTTGTAACACTGTTAAATATTTCTTCTAACCCATAGTATAAACTTCACCTAGATTCAACAATAAAACACTTAAGTCTGAACATCAAGCTAATAATTGGCGAGCTCCCTTTGTTTTTTTGCTGATTCTACTCATCTCTATTATAAAAACACAACCATTGGCGCGAGATAAAAATATATCTTCTACTTCCCTCATGATATTCAACAAACCGTGACCATCATTTACTTGCTTGTTCCAAAGGTTTTCATTGACATTCTAGAAAGTAGCCGGAGGATCCACATTGTTCAAAATTTCACCTCCTATGTTATATTTAAGTCCAAAGGTCTTCATCTTAAAATTGTGTTCACACAACTCGTATTCCCCGCCTGAAGCCCATACTCGCATATGAATCCTCTGTTTGTTTGCTATAGATTTTATTCATCTCTATTATAGAAAAATACCATTGGATCCAGATAAAAATATCTCTTCTCTTGCTCTCACAATCTTAAAAAAACCATGATCATCATTGACTTGCATGTTCCAAAGGTTGTTCATCGAAATTATTGAAAGTAGCCATAGGAGCCACATTGTTTGAACTTTCACCTCCTCTTTTATCTTTAAGCCCCAAGGTCTCCATCTTACAACCGTGTTCATGCAACCTATATTCCCTACCCACAAGCCCATACTTGCCTATGAACTTTCACCTCCTTTGGTATCTTTAGGCCCGCATTGGTGGAAAAAAATTCACTCGAAAATTCTCTTGAAAGATCACATATCACAAGGTTTTAGTTTTGCGATAGCTCATTGCAAATGGATCCATCCATTTTAAATGATCATGGAATGTTCAAACATCCATCAAATATCTACAAGTGCCAAGTAGTTCAAATTCTCGCAATGCCAATGGCTACATGGTGGGATTCTCTATCTCTTCATTATAGAAATACTTTCATGGAATTGAGGTCATGAGAATAATACAAATTTAATTAAGGTGTTAGGAATGGGAAATATCTAAGCAAGGTTGAAAGATCAAAGGAAGATCACAAGTTAAAAGTCGCAATGCAAAAGAGCAACCCCAACCAATAAAAATAGATATGAAAGTCGGTTTAGCATTGCAAAATCTTAAGATACGTGGATATTTCTCATTCTCTTTCTTTTCATAGTTTTGGTAAGATTCTTACTCATTTTGACATTTGGAAGGAGTGTGGAGATTTCTCATTGGATCATGCTTCACCACGGCTAGTCAATGTAAATGGACAATCTAACATTGAGAAGGTATGTTGCATTGTATTATTAAGCGAGACCCCACATCCATCCAAAGACCAACACATGACAAAAGATCACGAAGTAAACACATATGTGGACTCAATCCCCGAGCCAATCAAAATATGGGACATGTCGCTCTCTTAATCAACTGACGATACGCAAAACTTCATAAGGCCATATCTTTATATTCCATACTACAAATTCAATAAGATTGGTCTCGTTGGAAATATCTCATCCTTCTCTTCATGTTGACACCAAGAAACCCAGAAATTTAAAGCCTTTATATAGAAAAAGAGGAGAAAATAATCTTGACCCACGTTTTCAAAGCTTAGCTAACTTAGATTCATGCCAAATTCGATTGTGAAGGCCACAAATAAATAATTTTGTAAGGAAAAATACAAACTTTATGGGGAAAAAATGTTTATTTTACTCTTTTCAAGGATAAGTGTAGAGTTTGAGTATTTTTAA
Organism: Taxus wallichiana var. yunnanensis; assembly: GCA_018340775.1. Taxonomy (NCBI): domain Eukaryota; kingdom Viridiplantae; phylum Streptophyta; class Pinopsida; order Cupressales; family Taxaceae; genus Taxus; species Taxus wallichiana. The sequence goes on along the minus strand of CM031237.1, from coordinate 872,355,648 downwards.
TCAAAATTGTGTAAGGATGATCAACATAAACTACTACTCGAAATTATTTTTTCTTTTCTACATGCAAGCTTACATTGGAATTATCTCCAAGTGGGTCTGGACTGATGTTGTAACTCAAATTTTTAAGCAATTCATCTCCACTTATTTTTATTATATATACCAATTTTTTTGCTAGCATTAGGGAATTTTAGTGTATGTAACTAATTGCTGCAAAAATTTTAAGCAAGTTCCCACTATTAATAAAGTGAGTTTTCCTTTCCAAAAATTCTTTGCAATATTTTGCATTCAAGTAGTTTATTATTTTGATTTTTTCCTAAATTTATTAAGTTATCTGCTTATGCTACCTACCCTTATTGCAAGAATAGGTGTTGTGTGTTAATTTTAGTGTGCATGCATATTGTAAGTTATATATTGTGAGTCATCCCTTAATAGTTTTCAATTACTTTTCCTTGAAATTTCACCCAAAATCCTCTTTTTCGTAAGTTTGTTCTTTCATTATCAGTTTGTGTACATCTTCATATTAGCGAGTCTCCAACAACTTATGATTTATCACACCCTATTTTTATGATTTATTTCTAACTCATACCCTCATCAGATTTAATTAGAGATACTCTAAAACATAACCAACCCTTTAAATATGGAGATTCACCTCAGTTTTTGATACCCATAGCTCGTGAGGTGTTTCTAGTTTCTATCCACATAAGTGAGGAGAGAGAGAAGGAAAAATCTACCATTCCCTACAAGGGTGCACTTCTGCTAGATACCAAATCCTTTGGCAAAAACACATTGATTTGACATTCTCATCAATTGTTGCACACAAGTCATCTACTGATAGAAAATTTCTAGATGGTTGTCCTCCGTATGGTAGATCTCCCAACCATGGACTCGCACCGATAGGTTTATGCTTCTAGTTATGGAATGCCTATGGTCATAATTATTATTTAGCATTTTTCAATCATCAACATTTTTCATTTTGGGAATGTAAAAGAGCTTAAGATAAGTGTCACATAATGAATGAAAAATAGTAACATTGGCTATAAACTACCTATCGACCTAATAAAAACACTATTAGGAAACCTCAAACTTTGTAATGTTGAATAAGCAAAAAGTTCAATGTTAGTGTAGGTTATTATTTATCCTTTTATTTATTTATTAGGATAATTCTTACAGTTGTGTTAGCCCTACACTTGTTAGGTTAGCTTGCTTAGGTGTACTAGTTGTGGTGAGTTAGCTTCTCGATTATGTGGAGTTAGCTTACTATTATTTTGGAGTTATATTAACTACCAAGATCGGTTAGTGGGAGTTCTTCACAACTTATTTACATAGTAATTTCACTTCCCCCTCCTATATGTACATATTTCTTATTGAGTAATTCAATTCATTGTATTGTAATGAATTGAGAATTATAGATTATGATGGATTTCCATATATGATATTTTAGCTCTTCTGTTTTGCAAATCTAATGTGGTGTGCTATTATCATCGAGATCATGACTTGGAACAATATTTTTATTAGTCATTTCATGGTATCGAGCTATAGATTATATAGACATCCATCATAAGTTTTTCTTTCTAAAGAAGGGTTTATTATTTTCATGTATTCGGAATTTGTTATAAATTTTTGCAACATTCATTTTTATGCAAAAAGAGTGCACCATTGGATTTGGAAGGTGCAAAACCATAGAATCAATCAGTAAGCTCAACCATGATTTGAGACAGTCAAATCTGGACATTTTAAAGGGTTTTTATGTACATTTCCCCAAAAATCCATACAATTATGTAGAGACATATTTGTTGACTAAAAAATTATATTAGTTTTATGGGTTATTTGAGAAACTTTCGGGTTTCTCTTTGTTTTTGATACTGAGTGCAAGAAAAAGAGATATTTGTAGTCAAAGTTTGTATTAATAATTGTACTTTTGGGTGTATTATTTTATCCATTGGATATAAGCATGTACCTTCCGGAATAATTCTTTTACCCTCTAGATATTTTTGTTTTGAATGTAGTCTTTTATCCATTGGATGCAGATCTGTACCCTCTAGGTGCATTCTTTTATCCATTGGATATTGTTGTGTACCCCTCGAATGCCCCTGATTTAACCTCTGGACATTTAAGTTTTGGGTGCAGGCTTTTATCCTTTGGTCACAAGCTTGTATCATGTGGATGCACTCTTTTACCCTTTGGAAATTTGGGTGTCACATGTACCTTTTACAAAAATCAACATTAAAATATTATTTTTAATAGCGAAACCTTCTAAAGATCAAGACTTATGATCCATAGCTCAAATTAAGGTGATTTTTGTTTCAAAATTGTGTACTTTTTCAAGATATACTCATTGGATTATTTTTATACACATATTTTAAATGTAAAAGGTATTGTTACTTATTGTAATATTTACATGTAGTCAATTAGAAAGTGCCAAATTTGGGAGTCCTGTTGTAATCACTTATGGATGTAATTTCTATTGAGCCCGATGTCCTAAATTTTCTTGGATCGTATCCTTCCCTTGTTACATTGGCTTTTTTTGGATCATGGAACTCCTATTTCTTTGGATCTTATGTCCTTTCCATTTTTTATTTGTTGTTATTTAATTGTGGCACACCTATTTGTAGTAGTTGATCAAATTATGTTTGGTGTTTTTTTGCATTTTCGACATCACTCCATTAACAGTCTCCTTGCATGGAGCTATTCTAATTAATCCTAGTGTCGGTTGTTTTTGAGTCCTATGATTGAGTAGTGGAATTAGATGACCGTGTGCACCACACTTCTTCAACATTGTATGATTTTTTGGATCCGAGATTCGAGGATATCCTGTAGCGGGATTTTCTCTCTACTTTGTTATTAGCATTTTGGGTGCCTTGCAGGTTTCTAATTTTCCTAGTTATTGTACATGGGTACCTCATCGAGGATTTGTTGTCGGGAACCACCTTCTTTTCACCAACCTAAGCTATGCTTACAAGAGGGTGTTAGTGTAGGTTATTATTTATCATTTTATTTATTTATTAGGATAATTCTTATAGTTGTGTTAGCCCTACACTTGTTGGGTAAGCTTTCTTGGGTGTACTAGTTGTGTGGAGTTAGATTACTAGTTGTGGTGAGTTATCTTTTCAATTATGTGGAGTTAGTTGTAGTGAACACTTCCCTTCCGAAACATTTGATATTGATCATGACACTATTGACTATAACATGGACATTGTTATAGTTTTGATTTAGTATGATAATTAGATGTTAGAGCATGGATTATTATTGACTGATTTGTAAATGATGCATGATGATGATTAGACACATTTTTATATATTGATGTTGATATACTTGTTTGACATGGCTATATTATAGATGTTGTTTGGACTTGTGATAATTATATTTTTAGTAGACCTAGAAAATGAAAATTGAATTAAAATTGATAATGAGATATAGTTGTTGATGAAATTTTAAGTGATGTTGTTTATTGGCTTGATGATTGTTGTGATTCACATATGTTTTGATGAATTTGGAAGTATATTATATTCATTTGGATGTTCTAATGCGGCCATGAGGCTAAAAGATGTATTTGTATTTTTCAGGTTTAAAATATCACAACAAACATCGGGGATCAGAGATCAACCACATTGGAATTCTAGATGAATTGAACAAGCTCACCATGACAACTTGTATGTGTGTGTGTGTGTGTGTGTGTGTGTTTGATTGTTGTTAGGGATTCGCATGGGGGATCACCTTTAAATATGACCAAGGGTTATGTGTATTTATTTATTGGGTTCATTTTTTATTAATGTATGTATGTTTTTATTAAGTGATGTGTTTACCCTTTTGAATATAAATTAATTGTGGTAGATTAATGTGAGTAATCATATTGTAAAAATTTAATTAATTAAAACATGTCATAAGGAATTAATTAACAAATTTGTTGACCTTGAATTAAAGTGTTTTAAGAGATGTGTATGTGATGCGTAAGTTAACTTTTGAGTGTGAAAAACTCCACCTTCTTGGAAATTCAAATTTGTCCTTGAGGCTGGTTTTGGAGGATTTTGGGACAAGTTAAACTCGTCCCATACCTCTTAAATTTACATACCAACCTTTCCTATGGTTGGAGGGTTAAATTTAGACTTTTATAATGCATTTTGGGAAGACAAATTGTAGCTTTTAATTGAACTTTTCTTAAATGATTTAATTTTAGTCCTTATGGGGTATCGACTTGTTTGAGTGTGTAAGTAATATGTCATATTATTCACCTACCTATTTATTATGCGTTAGAAAATGAAGTTGACTTTGTGTTTGGGGTTGAGGATGTGTGATGTGGCATCGTACATGGATCCACCTCATCCTCTTTTCTTCCCTCTTCTATAAAATTTTAATTTCTTGTCTTATTTTGGGTGAATTTTCTTGTTGTTCTAGGAGCTCTTACTTGGAGAAGCTTTTCGAAGATTGTTGCATGCTTGTATTAGGTTGATTTTTGGATTGCTTGTATTGGGAGGAGCTTGCTTTTTTAACTTGGAACAAACTTCATCATGGAGAGGTAAGAGCTTGGCTCTTGGAAATACTCTTCTTTTCCCTTTTATGTGAATGTTCTTGTTTGAATATTTTGGTATATATTGTGGGTTTTTGGGTAGACGGCCTAGGAATGGTGTAGGAGAAGACTATGGGGTTATTCTATGGGAGGCACAAGTTGTTTTAGGGAGGTATAAGGGTAGAGGGAGTAGGGAATTTGGGTTCCACCTTGAAACTAAATATCTCACATTTATTTACTCACTACGGTTTGCCATAAGAGGTTGGGGAGATATAAGATAATGTGAGGAATAATGGGTACTTGGGAGGCATAAGGTCATGACATGGTTTGAAATGATATTCATATATATACATATATTTTGGTGGATTACTTGAGGTGGTGATACCAATTTCCCGTTTGGTAGGCATAAGAAGCATCCTCGTAGTTCTTGTTCCTTTGGTTTGCATGGGGAAGCTTGAGTTTTGTGTGATGTCTTTCATGTGGTTACAAAACTATTGTTTTGTTTTGGACTATGTTTTCAATTTGAAATGTGCTTGTTGAAAGATTTCCTTGTGATGTGGAAGCCTATTGTTTCCATGAGTTGAAATATCTTTCTTATTGCATTATGGTTGGGGCTTGGGGAAAATGAAGAAGGATGGCTTCTCCTTTCATTATATGTATCGGTTGGGTGGAGAGCATTTCCTTTACATTTCTTTAGTGGTGATCAAAATTGGAAGAAAGAGAAGAATGCATATTGTTGTTCTGGAGCTGAGAAAAGACAGTTTGATAGTCCCTTGTGAAATGAAATCTCATTGTAACCTTTCCCACTTGAAGTGGATGACCTTGTAAATGTTTGCAATGGAAAGATGTTGTACTGACTGCAAGTGGAAATTAGAAATGTAAAAGAGTTATACTATGTATTCTGTTTAGGAAGAATGTGAAAGAATGATATGTGTTTGGTATACTACATTTTGTAATCAAATGGAAAGGAAGTTGTAAGAGTTCATTTGAATTAATGGAAATGGTATGTCTTGTCCATATGATGTTATTCCATTGGAAGTATGTGTTTTTCATACTCTATGAAATCTATGTTTGACAAATGGTAAAGTGGAACACGTGAAAAGAAAATGTAAATTTTTGAATAACAAATTGTTAGACAAATTGAACCTTGAATCCCTCTTAAATACATCTAAGAACAATCCTCCATGTCTATTTGACATGTTGAGAGAGGAAGAAGATAAAATTGAATAAAATTGACAAGTTAAAACTTACCGGTTTCGCTCTATAAAATCTTGTAGGCCATTTTCTGAAAATTGACCCCTTTAACTTTATCAAAACAAAAATTAATGATCCTCTTGCAAAAAGACGTCAAGATCTTCCCGAGAAAGTCCTTTTTTCCCCAAACTGAGCTCTTTATCAAAATTTATAGCCTTATAAAGTTTTCTTCCTTAGCGTTGAATTTTTGGGAAAAATTTCCTTGGCGAGGGCCATGGCCCGAATTTTCCTTTGGGACTTACGAAATTTTTGGGAAAATTTTCAAAATTTTCTTTACAACCCTCTCGGCCTGCAGCCAATCAAAGGTTGCCACATGACACAATGAGGTGCCGATCTTGGGATGGATCCCCTTTATAACTTAGCGCTTTCTGAAAATTTTCGGAAAATTTTCCAAGTTTTCCCCGCCAGCCCACAACCAATCAGGTGATGCCACATGGAGTCGCGAGGAATCAATAGAGGAATGGGTTCATTTTTACCTTTTGCATATTGAAAAAAAATTGGAAAATTTTCCAAGTTTTCTCTACTACTCTACAAGCCCGCAACCAATCAGGGGCTGCCACATGGCATCACAAGGTGCTGGTAGAGGCACGGGTCTCTTGTACTCTCTTAGCCCTTCGGGGCTTTAAGTCATTTTTATCCTCACCGCCTCACGTTCCTCACAAGTAGCTTAGGAGATTCCACATTTCCTTTGCAGTCTCATGGGAGTTCGGGCGCAAAGATGAATTTTCATGCCGCATGGGAAAATTTACAAATGTCTCCCACTACCCTTTCTTTCATCGTTTTCCCCACACTACATTAGGGAGGGCCACTTGTCATTGCGAGACCCGTGGGACTATGGGTGTAAATGTGATTTTTCGCCGTATGGTAAAACTTTTCCCAAGGTGTCCCCGTGGCCCGCTAACCTACCCTTTGGGGAAATTTTCACCCATTAGCCTGCAAGCCTGCTCTTGCAGAAAATTTTCACCCCCAACCCCACCGGCCCATAACTTGAAAAATATAAGGAGTTAGGAGGACTTCATTATATCACTGGAAAGGTGAGGAAATTTCCTATCCAATGGAAGTAATTTAGGAAAAATTTGAAGGCTTTAAGAGTGTGAAAAATCATGTTGAAACTTTTGCCCTTTTAGAGAGTGTGTTTGGTGAGGATTTTCCCTCTGAACCTTATTGAAACTTCTAACCCTAAATTTTGGACCTTGTGACATCTAATAATTTTTAATAAACTAAAAGTATATTCTAGCAGATTAGATTTGTTCTAGAACCTGTTAGTGACAACTGTTGTCTTGTAACATGGTTATAGATTCTTGTAATAAAAAAAAATTATTCCATAAATTTTTTCTAACTAATCCTAGGTTGTTCTTAGGTCTCAAGTGGGTTGTTTTAACAGGCGTTACACTTGGTATCGAGTAGTGGTTCAAAATATTGGACCCTTGGGCACACAAGAAAACTTGAGACATGAAGCGTAAACCTATCATACATGTAAATCTAGAAAACAAACTTGTTTGAAAATTGAAAAAAGAAATAAGTATGAAGAAATATTGCATTACTCTATTCATTTTAACTACAGAATTAAAATGATAATAAAATAATAAGATATTTGAGTTGTTTTGTTTACTTAGTGGCATTTTGTTTAAACTCGGGTAACTAAGAATGTCAAATTTAATTAATTTTTGTGAACTTATAAGAAGTGGAAACTTGGTTCCCTTTTTAAAATGTGTCATTTTACAAGTCCTAAATCTTGATTTAATTGTATGATGCGTTAAGCCTTTTGAGACCCTTAATTTTTTTGTTGGAATGATGAGTTATATGGTGTGATTCTTGTGGTTGGACAATAGTGGTTGTGATTTGGGTTGGGAAGAGTTAATTAGAATTTGTTTAGAGCTTCCTTCTTTTGGTGGTTAGGAAAGAGGGTTTGGTTGTCAATTTCCATTTTGTTACCCTTATGGGAGAGTGGACATTAAGTCTCGAGTGTTGTTTTGGACCCAATCCTACGTATGTGTCCTTGGAAGTGACCTTGAGGCAAAGTACCCTATTGGCAGCCATGAAGGGATGTGGATTGAATGTGGTGTTAACTTTTATGTTTTACATTCATAATCTTCTGTTATTTTATCAAGGACTAGCATCTTATTTTACGATTGGATTGAGAAGCTCTAAAGCTCTTTTAGCTATTTATATTTTTGTGAGAATTTTTAAACTTTGCAATGCAGATACTAAGTCAATTTCCTTGATTATATAAATTTCTTGGATTTTATTTTGATTGGTTACTCAAAGCTCATTATGTTGTTGGATATTTAGCTAATCGTTACATGGTTCCTTCTTACATGATGAAGAGCTGGCTCTATGCTTCTTGTATTGTGACATTTCGTTGTATGGGGGTACACCCTTGGTGTCTTGAATGTCTTCTTAGGTTCTTAAAGTTATGCCTTGGTTTTGGATGCACAGAACCTTGAGTGTGTCTATGATCTTAGAGTGACTTTTTGTTGCTCGACCTTGCTAGATAGAAATTTTGTTGTGTTGTGCATTCTAGTTGGCAGTCTGTTAGTGGTGGTGGTGATTCTCTTACAATCCGGTAAGAGCTTGATCCTTGTTGGAGTATAAGTGTTTAATTATGGGCTTTTGGATTGTGTTAGGATCAGATTGATTTTTGACTGTAGATGTTAGTGGAGAAGTGGTTATTTGGTAGTGACCTTTCATCGATGGCATGCTAAGTTTTATCATGGTTTCCGTGTTTCATTATAAAAAGTATTGATTTGTGGATTTTATACATCTTGGTAATTATGATTAGGTTGAAGCCAATTTGGGTAGTATGTTTAAATTAAGTGTGTTCATTTTGCTAACGTTGACTTATCAATCTTGGGGTTACGTGGAGACACTAATGGATGCTTGAGACTTTTGGATCATGTGACTGGTGATGTTAGTGTAATTAGACCTTGATGATTTAATCTCCGTGGTATTTCATAATGTGATTCTTCTTGTGAAGCTATAACTCTTGGTCGTAAAGCCATGTTGAATAGATATCTGATTGGATGCTTACATTTGATGCTTTCTAATGAGTATGTGGTGTTCTTATAGTTAAAATTTTTCCTCGTCATTTTGATTGCTTGGTTTTGGTATCCTGTGGTAATATGAACTTAGATTTGAAAAAATTTCATTGTCTTATCAGGTGAGTAAAATATTTTCACCAAAAAACCAAAGCGTGTTAAACCCTAGTAGATTAGTAAAAGTAATTATGCTTCCTTAATGGTTCTTCCTTGTAACATATTTTGAGAACTTGTAGAAACCCACTAGGAATGTTTTATGATACTTGTAATTAGTGGGAAAATCTCCAAATATTGTTGTGATCCATGTTGATTGATTGTTTCCTAGTTCTTACAAAATTAATAATGTGCTTTCTATGTTGAACGTCCCTTGTTTCCTTAGAATTAAAAATGTGATGCGTTGAATTACCTCTCTCTCCCATAAAAGTAATAGTGTGATATGTTTACCCTTCTCATTAAATTTTGTTGACAAATTGACATACCCAAACATCATAAAAATGTAATTGAAGAGATTTGGCCTTAAAGATTAACAAATAAACCTGGAACATAGAAAGAGAAAATGGTCCTTGCTTTAACCTTGGTAGATTAATAGATGGAATAAAAACCATGTAGAAGAATAGAAAAGGAAAACGTTTTCCATCTATCTCCCCTAAGAGTAGAATAAATATGTTTTTTTTCGCCTATACAAAATGGCGAGATATCATGGCCACCTTAGTGGTGATCCTTATAACGCAAACATGTGATATCAAAATAAAAAAGGAATATTTTAATTAAGAAAAATTGTAAAGGAATATGCTAAAAAAATGAAACTAAAACTTTTGACTTAATTAGTTGAGTTATAAAATAAGCATGTGTTTTGAGTGCAATGTATAGTTGAACCTATAGTTCTGTCACCTACCGAAATTACGAAACACCTAGTGGATAGTAATGTGTTCTAGTTGTTTATTACTTCTTTTTCATAGATGTATGTGCCTTTCTTGTGGGAGTTTTGGGTCATCATACCCTTATTGTCCGTAGCTTTGACGAATTTGAGTTGTGGTCCTTTTGGATTTAGACTTATCTGTTATTTTAGAAGCAACCTCTTTGCATGTTGTCTTGTCCTTTGAGACCTAAGTTATTGTAATTTTAAATCAACATATGTTAAGGATATAAAATAACTTTAGGAAGTCTTATTTCCTTCATATTTTCTTAGGTCACCTTGTTGTTGTTGCCCCTTTTCCATTAGGATGGAAAGTGCAAGATGATGTTATTCGCCTTTGATATGATGCACCCTTGGATTGTAATTGGACCCCGTGTTACTTGTTCTTCTCCCTAGCGACCTTGAGTGGTCCTTGTTGTTTCTTGTGCTCTCTTAATGGTTATTCTAAGCTTAAGTAGGAAATAATATAAATAAATCCTATTGTGCTATAATGTATGGTACTTGTATTGATATGTTAGTTGCTAGGGGATATATATATATATATATATATATATATATATATATATATAATTTTGCTAAATCATTGAGTTCTTTAGATTTGGTTGTAATGGTGTGTTAGATTCTTAAAACAAAAGTGTAAAAATCAGACTATTGGAAAACTTGTGGTCTTGACTTCGCTTTTACTACCATGAAAAGTTAATTGTACCCTCTCGAGTTATAGAAGTGCTTTCTGGAATAGTTCCTTGATTATAAATGTTTTGTTAATTTAGGTGTTCTTGTTGATTCACCTCATTCTGTGCGATCCTCCAATGGTGGTACCTTGAATAGACTTGTTCCTCATCCAAATGTGGACATAGTTGATTTTTGATAGCCTTGTTTAGACAACGAACCTTGAAATCATGGCTTAAACGTGTAGAAACATTAACTTGTATTAATGTAGTATATTGTATTCCTCGAGAAACTATGTGGTCATTCTCAAACTCATGGAATTCTCCTTATTATTCCTATACTTGGTGGTTACTCTTAATACTCTTTTGAACTCTTCATGTTATATTGGTATATGTGGTATATTGGTTGATAGCATAAATTTACTCTCTAGATTTAAATGTTTATAGCCTTACATGAAGAAACATTAGAACTCATCCCTTGTTATATCCCTTCTTCTTGTTGAATTGCATTGGACCAAACATAGATTCTATAGACCCACACTTGTTTGAAGCAAGAAATCCCATAATGGAGTGATCCTTTTTCTATTACATTTGTTCATGTGTCTCTTTCCGGTGACTTCGGAGGAAGTTGAGTCTAAGGGGAGGGGATGTAGTACCCACTTCCCTTCGACACTTTTGATATTGATCATGACACTATTGACTATACCATGGAAATTGTTATAGTTTATGATTTACCAGGATAATTAGATGTTAGAGCATGGATTATTGCTGACTCTAATTCATATATGATGCATGATGATCATTAGAGACATTTTTTATATATTGATGTTGATATACTGTTTGACATGGTTATATTATAGATGTTGTTTGGACTTGTGATAATTAGATATTTTCAAAGAGAGCTAGAAAATGAAAATTGAATTAAAATTGATGATGATATAGTTCTTGATGAAATTTTAAGTGATGTTGTTGATTGGCTTGATGATTATTGTGATTCACATATGTTTTGATGACTTTGGAAGTATATTATATTCATTTGGATGTTCCGATGCGGCCATGAGGCCGAAGGAGGTATTTGCATTTGTAGGTTTAAAATATCACAACAAACATCGGGGATCGAGACCAACCACATTGGAATTCTAGATGAATTCAATAAGGTCACCAAGGCAACTCATATTGTTGTGTGTGTGTGTGTGTGTGTGTGTGTGTGTGTGTGTGAGTGTGTGTGTGTGTGTGTTTGATTGTTGTTAGGGATTCCCATTGGGGGATCACCTTTAAATGTGACCATGGGTTATGTGTATTTATTTTTAGGTTCATTTCTTATCGATGTTTGTATGTGTTTATTAGGTGATGTGTTTACCCTTTTCATTATTTATTAATTTTGGTAGATTAATTTGAGTAATCATATTGTTAAAATTTAATTAATTAAAATATGTCGTAAGAAAGTAATTAACATATTTTACATTAAAGTGTTGTAAGAGATGTGTAAGTTAACTTTTGAGTGTGAAACACTCCACCTTCTTGGAAATTCGAATTTGTCCTTAGAGTCTAGTTTTGGAGGCATGTGGGAAAGGTTAAACTTGTCCCATAACTCTTAAATTTACATATCAACCTTTCCTATAGTTGGAGGGTTAAATTTAGACGTTTATAATGCATTTTGGGAAGACAAATTGTATTTTTAATTGCACTTTTCTTCCATGATTTAATTTCAGTCCTTATGGGGTATGGACTTGTTTGAGTGTATAATTAAATATGTCATATTATTCACCCACCTAATTATTATGCATTGGAGAATGAATTCAACTTTGTGTTTGGGGTTGAAGATGTGTGATGTGCCATCCTACATGGATCCACCTCATCCTCTTCTCTTCCCTCTTCTATATAATTCAAATTTCTTGTCTTGTTTTGTGTTGCCTCACTTTTGGGAGACTTCTTTGGGGGAATTTTCTTTCTATTTTGGGAGCTATTGCTTGGAGAAGCTTTTGGAAGATTGTTGCATGCTTGTATTGGGTTGATTTTTGATTGCTTGCATTGGGAGGAGCTTGTTATTTTGAACTTGGAACAAACTCCATCATGGAGAGGTAAGAGCTAGCTCTTTAAAATACTCTTCTTTTTCCTTTTATGTGAATTTTCTTGTGTGAATGTTTTGGTATATATTGTGGGACGTTGGGTGGATGGCCTAGGAATGGTGTAGGAGAAGACTATGGGGTTATTTTGTGGGAGGAACAAGTGGTTGTAGGGAGGTATAAGGGTGGAGGGAGTAGGGAATTTTGTTCCACCTTACAAAGAAACATCTTGCATTTATTTAATCATTATGGGGTGCCATAAGAGGTTAGGGAGATATAAGATAATGTGAGGAATAAGGGGTACTTGGGGAGGTATGAGGACATGACAGGGGTTTGAAATGGTATTCATATATATAATTATATTTTCGTGGGTTGTAATCAGGTGGTGATACCCATTTCCCCATTTGGGAGGCATAAGAAGAATCCCCCATATTTATTGCTCCTTCGGCTTGCATGGTGAAGCCTGATTTTTATGTGATGTCTTTCATGTGGTTACAAAACTACTGTTTTGTTTTAGAGTGTGTTTTTAATTTGAAATGTGCTTGTTGAAAGATTGCCTTGTGATGTGGAAGCCTATTGTTTTCATAAGTTGAAATATATTTCTTATTGCATTGTGGTTACGGCTTGGGGGCCAATGAAGAACGATGGCTTCTCCTTTCACCGGATTTCTTGGTTGGGTGGAGAGAATTGCCTTTCTCTTGCCTTTAATTGTGATCAAAAATAGAAGCAAGAGAAGAATGCATGTAGCTGTTCTAGAGTTGAGAAAAGACAGTTTTAAAGTGCCTTGTGAAATGAAATCTCGTTGTAACCTTGCCAAATTGAAGTGGATGACCTTGTAAATGTTTGCAATAGATAGGTGTTGTATAGACTGCAAATTGAAATGAGAAATTTAAAAGAGTTATACTATGTATTTTGTTTAGGAAGAATGTGAAAAAATGATACGTGATTGGTATAATACATTTTGTAATAAAATGGAAAGAAAGTTGTAAGAGTTCATTTGAATTATTGGAAATGGTATGTCTTGTCCATATGATGTTATTCCATTTGAAGTATGTGTTTTGCATACTCTATGAAATCTATGTTTGACAAATGGTAAAGTGGAACACGTGAAAAGAAAATCTAAATGTTCGAATTGTAAATAAATTAGTTAAATTGAACCTTGAATCACTCTTAAATCCATCTAAGTACAAGTCTACATGTCTATTTGACATGTTGAGAGAGGAAAAAGATCAAATTGAATAAAATTCACAAGTTAAATTTACCAATTCACTCTATAAAATCCTGCATAACATTTTCTTAAAATTGACACCTTAAAATTTATCAAAACTAAAAATTAATGATTATAGTAAAGAGGACATCGAGATATTTCCATAAATTCCTTGTTTTCCCCAAACCAAGCTCTCTATCAAAATTTATGGCCCTCAAAAGTTTTCTTCCTTGGTGTTGAAAATTTTGGAAAAAAATTCTGATGGGCCCACGGCCCCAATTTTCCTTTAGGACTTAAGAAAATTTTTGGGAAAATTTTCAAAATTTTCTCCACCACCCCTCTTTCTCGCAGCCAATCAAAGAATTCCATGTGGTAGCATGAGCCGCCAGTGGTGGGATGGATCCCCTTTTTAACTTAGTGCCTTGAATTTTTTTTTGGAAAAATTTCCAAGTTTTCCCATTGCCCATAACCAATCAGGTGATGCCACATAGAATCACGAGGCATTAAGAGAGGAATGGTTTCCTTTTTTTCCTTCACATCTTGAAAAATTGTGGAATATTTTCCAACTTGTCTCCGCTGCTCACGGCCCATAGCAAATCGGGGGCCGCCACGTGGCATCGCGAGGTGTCGACAGAGGCACGAGTCTCTTGTACCCTTTAAGCCTTTTGGGGCATTAAGTCATTTTTCTCCCCACCGCATCACCTTCCAAATGTTCTCTTAGGAGACACCAAGTGTCCCTTTGCAGTCTCATGAGAGAGCATGGGCGCAAAGATGACTTTTCACTCCACGTGGGAGATTTACAAATGTCTCTTGACACCCTACCTTTCCTCATTTTTCCCGTGCTATCTTAGGGAGTGCCACGTGTCCTTTGTGAACCTATGGGAGCATGGAATCAAATGTGATGTTTGCTTCACACGGTAAAAATTTTCCCAAGGTCTCCTGTTGCCTACCAACCCACCCTTTGGGCAAATTTTCACCCTTGGCCCCCCGCAAGCCTGCTCTTGGGGAAAATTTTCACCCCAAGGCCCGCCGCCAATAACTTGAAAAATATAAGGAGTTAGGAGGACTTCTTTATATCATTGGAAAGGTGAGCAAATTTCTTATCCAATGGGAGTAATTTAGGAAATTTTTGAATGTCTTAAGTTTGAGAAAATAAAGTTTAAACTTTAGGCTGTTAGAGAGTGTGTTTGGTGAGGAATTTCCCTATGAATCTTATTGAATCTTCTAACCCTAAATTTTGGACATTATGACCTATAATAATTTTTATTAAAATAAAAATATATTCTAGTAGATTGGATTTGTTCGAGAACCTATTAGTGACAAATCGTTGTCCTGTAACATTGTTGTAGATTCTTTTAACAAAAAAATTGTTCCACTTTATTTTTCTAATCAATCATAGGTTGTTCTTTGGTCTCAAGTGGGTTGTTTTAATGGGTGTTACACTTGGTATCAGAGAAGTGGTTCAAAATCTTGAACACTTGGGCACACTAGAAAACTTGAGACATGAATCGTAAACCTAGCACACTTGTAAATCTAGAAAACAACCTTGTTTGAAAATTGAAAAAGAAACAAGTATGAAGAACTATTGCATTACTCTTTTAAGTTGAACTACCAGAATTAAAACGATAATAAAATAATAAGTTGTTTGAGTTGTTGTATTTGCTTAGTGGAATTTTTCTCAACCTGTAACTAATAATGTCAAATTTAATCGATGTTTGTGAACTTATAATTAGTGGAAACTTGGTTCCCTTTCAAAATGTGTCATTTTTACAAGTCCTAAATCTTGATTTAAATTTATGCGCGTTAAGCCTTTTGAGACCCTTCCTTATTAAATTTGTTGGAATGATGAGTTTTATGGTGTGATTCTTATGGTTGGATAATAATGGTTGTGTTCTAGGTCGGAAGAGTTAATTAGAAGTTGTTTATAGCTTTCTTCCTTCGATGGTTAGGAAAGAGGGTCTAGTTTTCAGTTTCCATTTTGTTACCCATATGGGAGAGTGGGCATTAAGTTTGAGTGTCATTTTGGACCCAATCCTATGTATGTGTCCTTGGAACTAACCTTGAGGCAGAGTACCCCTATTGGCAGCCATGAAGGGTGCGGAGTGAATGTGGTGTTAACTTATATGTTTTACATTCGTAATCTTACGTTATTTTTTCAAGGACTAGCATGCTATTTTACAATTGGATTGAGAAGCTCGAGGCTCTTTTAGTTATTTATATTTTTACGAGAATTTTCAGACTTTGTAATGCAGCTACTTAGCAACTTTCCTTGATTGTAGACATTTCTTGGATTTTGTTTTGATTGGTTACTCGGACCTCATTATGTTGTTGTCTATTTAGCTAAACGTTACATGGTTCCTTCTCGCATGATGATAAGCTGGATCTATGCTTCTTGTATTCTTCCATTTCATCATATGGGGTACACCCTTCGTGTCTTGAATGTCTTCTTAGGTTCTTAAAGTTATGCCTTTGTTTTCTATGCATAGAACCTTGAGTGTGTCATGATCTTAGAGTGAATTTTCGTTGCTCAACCTTGCTAGATAGAAAGTTCCTTGTGTTATGCATTCTAGTTGGTAGTAATTGTTAGTGGTGGTGATGATTCTCTTACAATCTAATAAGATCTTGAACCTTGTCGAGTAGAAGTGTTTAATTATGGGCTTTTGGATTGTGTTAGGAGCGGATAGATTTTTGAGTGTAGATGTTAATGGAGAAGTGGTTGTTTGGTAGTGATCTTTCATCGATGGCATGCTAATTTTTATCATGGCTTTCGTGTTTCATTATAAAAAAGTATTGATTTGTTGATTGTATGCATCTTAGTAATTATGATTAGATTTAAGCCCATTCGGGCTAAAGTATGTTTAAATTAAGTGTGTTTGTTTTACTCATGTTGACTTATTAATATTGGAGTTACGTGGACACACTTATGGATGCTTGAGACTTTTGGATCATGCCACTAGTGATGTTAGTGTAATTAGACCTTGATGTTTTAATATTGGTGGTATTTTATAATGTGATTGTTATTGCGAAGTTGTAACTCTTAGTCATAAAGCCATGTTTAATAGATAGCTGATTGGCTACTTACATTTTATGCTTTCTAACGAGTATGTGGTGTTCTTATAGTTAAAAATTTTCCTTATGATTTTTATTGCTTTGTTGGTGGGATCCCGTGGTAATATGGGTGTAGATTTGAAAACTTTCCTTGTCTTATCGGTGAGTAAAATATTTTCACCAAAACAACAAACAATGTTAATCCTCAGAGATCAGTAAAAGTAATTATGCTTCCTTAATGGGTCTTCCTCATAAATTCTATTGAGAACTTGTAGAAACCCACTAGGAATTTTTTATGATACTTGTAATTAGTGGGAAAATCTCGAAATATTGTTGTGATCCATGTTGATTGATTGTTTCCTAGTTCTTACCAAATTAATAATGTGCTTTCTATATTGAACATCCCTTGTTTGCTTAGAATTAAAAATGTGATGTATTGAATTACCTCTCTCTCCCATAAAAGTAATGGTGTGATATGTTTACCCTTCCTTCTCATTAAATTATGTTGCCGAATTTACTCACCCAAACATCATTAAACTGCAATTGAGGAGATTTGGGCTTGAAGCTTAACAAATAAACCGGAACATAGAAAGAGAAAATTGTCCTTGCTTTAACCTTGGTAGATTAATAGAAGGAATAAAAAACCATGTAGAAGAACAGAAAAGGAAAAAAATTGTCCATCTTCCTCCCCTAGGAGTAGAATAAATATTTTGTTTGTGCATCTTTACAAAATGGCGAGATATCATGGCCACTTTAAAGGTGATTCTTATAACGCAAAAATGTGATATCGAATAAAAAAGGAATATTTTAATTAAGAAAACTTGTAAAGGAATGTGCTAAAAAAATGAAACTACAACTTTTGACTTTATTAGTTGAGTTATAAAATAAGTAATATTTATGTGTTTTGAGTAAAATGTATAGTTAAACCTATAGTTCTGTCACCTACACCGAAATTATGTAACACCCGGAGGATAGTAATCTATTCTAGTTGCTTAGTACTTCTTGTTTAGAGATTTATGTGCCTTTCTTGTGTGATGTTTGGGTCACTGCACCCTAATTGTCCAGAGCTTGATGAATGTGAGTTGTGTTCATTTTGGATTGAGACTTATTTGTTGTTTGAGAAGTAACCTCAATGTGTGTTATCTTGTCCTTGGAGACCTAAGTTATTGTAATTTTAAGGCAACATATGTTAAGGATATAAAATAACTTCGGGAACTCTTCTTTTCTTAATTTTTCTTGGGTCACCTTGTTGTTGTTTTCCTTATCCATTAGGATGGAAAGTGCAATATGATGTTATTTTCTTTTGATACGATGCACCCTTGGATTGTAATTTGACCCCGTGTTACTTGTTCTTCTCCATAGCATGACCTTGACTGGTCCTTGTTGTTTCTCATGCTCTCTTTATGGTTATTCTAAGCTTGAGTAGGAAATAAGATAAATAAATACCATTGTGCTATAATATATGCTACTTGTATTGATATGTTAGTTGCTAGGAGATATATATATATATATATATATATATATATATATATATATATATATATATATATATATATATATATATTCTTTTGTTAAACGGTTGACTTCTTTAAATATGGTTGGTATGGTGTGTTCGATTCTTAAAACAAAAGTGTGAAAATCAGACTATTGGAAAACTTTTAGTCTTGACTTCACTTTTACTACCATGAAAAGTTAATTGTACCCTCTCGAGTTATAGAAGTGCTTTCTTTGGAATAGTTCCTTGATTTTAAATGTTTTGCTAATTTAGGTGTTCTTGTTGATTCACCTCATCTTGTGTGATCCTACAATTGTGGGACCTTAAGTAGACTGCCTCGTGTAAATTTGGACAGAGTTGGTTTTTTTAGCCTTGTTTAGACAATGAACCTTTAAATCATGTCTTAAACGTGTAGAAACCTTAAATTTTATTAATGTAGTATGTTGTATTCCTTGGGAAACTATGTGGTCATTCTCAAACTCATGGAATTCTCCTTATTATTCTTCTACTTGTTATGTTTACTCTTAAGACTCTTTTGAACATTTCATGTTATATTGTTACGTGTGGTATACTAGTTGATAGCGTAAATTTACTCTTTAGATTTAAGTGTTCGTAACCTTGCATGTAGAAACCTTAGAACTAATCCATGGTAATCTCCCTTCTTAATGCTGAATTGCATTGGACCAAACATAGGTTCTCAGAGACCCACACTTGTTTGAATCAAGCAATCCCATAATGGAATGATTCTATTTTTATTGCATTTGTTCCTATATCTCTTTCCGGTGACTTCCAGGAGGAAGTCAAGTCTAAGGGGAGGGGGATGTAGTGCCCAATTCCCTTCGACACTTTGGATATTGATCATGACACTATTGACTATACACTGGACATTGTTATAGTTTTTATTTAGTATGATAATTATATGTTAGAGAATGGATTATTCTTTGACTCGATTCATATATGATGCATGATGATCATTGAGAAATTTTTAGAAATTGATGTTGATATACCGCTTGACATGGCTATATTATAGATGTTCAG
Source organism: Taxus wallichiana var. yunnanensis (assembly GCA_018340775.1). Classification (NCBI taxonomy): domain Eukaryota; kingdom Viridiplantae; phylum Streptophyta; class Pinopsida; order Cupressales; family Taxaceae; genus Taxus; species Taxus wallichiana. Next base: position 872,336,414 of record CM031237.1, on the reverse strand, counting down.
ACTTGTGATAATTGGACATTTTGAGTAGACCTAGAAAATGAAAAATTGAATTAAAATTGATGATGATATAGTTGTTGAAAAAATTTTAAGTGACGTTGTTGATTGACTTGATGATTGTTGTGATTCACATATGTTTTGATAACTTTGGAAGTATATTACATTCATTTGGATGTTTTGATGTGGCCAAGAGGTCTGAAGGAGGCATTTGTATTTTGCAGTTTAAAATATCACAAAAACATCGGGGATAAGAAACCAACCACATTGGAATTCGAGATGAATTCAACAAGGTCACCATGATAACTAATATTTTTCGTGTGTGTATTTGTGTTTGATTGTTGTTAGGGATTCCCATGGGGGATCACCTTTAAATGTGACCATGGGTTATGTGTATTTATTTATTGGGTTCATTTTTTATTGATGTTTGTATGTGTTTATTAGGTGATGTGTTTACCCTTTTCATTATTTATTAATTGTGGTAGATTAATGTGAGTAATCATATTGTTAAAAGTTAATTAATTAAAATATGTCATAAGCAAGTAATTAACAGAGTTGTTGGCCTTGAATTAAAGTGTTGTAAGAGATGTGTAAGTGATGTGTAAGTTAACTTTTGAGTGTGAAATAGTCCACCTTCTTGGAAATTCAAATTTTTCCTTGGAGGCTGGTTTTGGAGGCTCGTGAGAGAAGTTAAACTTGTTCCATACCTCTTAAATTTACATACCAACCTTTCCTATGGTTGGAGGGTTAAATTTAGACTTTTATAATGCATTTTGGGAAGACAAATTGTAGGTTTTAATTGCACTTTTCTTACATGATTTAATTTCAGTCCTTATGGGGTATGGACTTGTTTGAGTGTGTAAGTAAATATGTCATATTATTCACCCACCTATTTATTATGCATTGGAGAATGAAGTTGACTTTGTGTTTGGGGTTGAGGATGTGTGATGTGGCATCCTACATGGATCCACCTCATCCTCTTCTCTTCCCTCTTCTATAAAATTCAAATTTCTTGTCTTGTTTTGGGTTGCTTCACTTTTGGGAGACTTCTTTTGGGTGAATTTTCTTGCTATTTTGGGTTCTCTTGCTTGGAGAATCTTTTTGAAGATTGTTACATGCTTGTATTGGGTGGATTTTTGGATTGCTTACATTGGGAGGATATTGTTGTTTTGAACTTAGAACAAAGTCTATCATGGAGAGATAAGAGCTTCGCTCTTGGAAATACTCTTATTTTCCCTTTTATGTGAATGTTTTGGTATATATTGTGGGTTTTTGGGTAGATGGCCTAGGAATGGTGTAGGAGAAGACTATGGTGTTATTCGGTGGGAGGAACAAGTGGGTTTAGGGAGGTATTATAAGGTTGTGGGAGTAGGGAATTTGGGTCCCACATTACAAAGAAATAGCTTTCATTTCTTTATTGTTTATGGGGTGCCATAAGAGGTTGGGGAGGTATAAGATAATGTGAGGAATAAGGGGTACTTGCGGGAGGCATAACGGCATGACAGGTTTGAAATGATTTTCATATATATATACATATATATAGGTGGGTTGTACTCAGGTGGTGATACCCCTTTCCCCGTTTCCGAGGCATAAGAAGCATCCCCATAGATCTTGATCCTTTGGCTTGCATGGTGAAGCCCGAGTTTTTGTGATGTCCTTCATGTGGTTGTAAAATTGTTGTTTTATTTTGACCGTGTTTTTAATTTGAAATGTGCTTGTTCAAAGATTGCCTTGTGATGTGGAAGTCTATTTTTTCATGAGTAGAAATACATTTCTTATTGAATTTTGGTTGGGGCTCGAGGTCCAATTAAGAAAGATGGCTTCTCCTTTAATTGGATGTGTTGGTTGCATGGAGAGTGTTGTCTTTCCCCGCCTTTGTTGTGATCAAAATTGGAAGAAAGAAAAGAATGCATGTTGTTCTTCCGGAGTGAGAAAAGACATTTTCACAATCCTTGTGAAATGATATCTCATTTTAACCTTTCCCACTTGAAGTGGATGACCCCGTAAATGTTTGCAATGGAAAGATGTTGACCGACTACAAGTGGAAATTAGAAATGTAAAAGAGTTAAGCTCTATATTTTGTTTAGGAAGAATGTGAAAGAATAATATGTGTTTGGTATACTGCATATTGCAATCAAATGGAAAGCAATTTTTAATAGTCAATTTGAATTAATGGAAATGGTTTGTCTTGTCCATATGATGTTATTCGATGGGAAGTTTGTGTTTTGCATACTCTACGAAATCTCTGTTTGACAAATGGTAAAGTGGAACATGTGAAAAGAAAATTTAAATGTTCAAATTACAAATCAATTAGACAAATTGAACCTTTAATCCCTCTTTAATCCATCTAAGAACAATCCTCTATGTCTATTTGACATTTCGAGAGAGGAAGAAGATCAAATTGAATAAAATTCACAAGTTAAAATTTAAAAGTTCATGTAGAAAAGCCCGGAGGCCATTTTCTTAAAATTGACCCCTTAAGATTTATCAAAACCAAATATTCATGAGCTCAGTTCAAATAGGACGTCGACGTGACTTTCCGAGAAAGTCATTGTTTTCCCCAAACCGAGCTCTCTATCAAAATTTATGGTCTTCTAATGTTGCATGCTTGTATTGGGAGGATATTGTTGTTTTGAACTTAGAACAAAGTCTATCATGGAGAGGTAAGAGCTTGGTTCTTGAAATACTCTTTTTTTCCCTTTTATGTGAATGTTTTGGTATATATTGTGGGTTCTTTGGGTAGATGGCCTAGGAATGGTGTAGGAGAAGACTATGGTGTTATTTGGTGGGAGGCACAAGTGGTTTTAGGGAGGTATTATAAGGTTGGGGGAGTAGGGAATTTGGGTTCCACATTACAAAGAAACAGATTTTCATTTCTTTATTGTTTATGGGGTGCCATAAGAGGTTGGGGAGGTATAAGATAATGTGAGGAATAAGGGGTACTTGGGGAGGCATAACGGTATGACAGGGTTTGAAATGATTTTCATATATATACATATATGTTGGTGGGTTGTACTCGGTGGTGATACCCCTTTCCCGTTTGGGAGGCATAAGAAGCATCCCCATAGTTCTTGATCCTTTGGCTTGCATGGTGAAGCATGAGTTTTGTGTGATGTCCTTTGTGTGGTTGTAAAATTGTTGTTTTATTTTGACCGTGTTTTTAATTTGAAATGTGCTTGTTCAAAGATTGCCTTGTGATGTGGAAGTCTGCTTTTTTCATGAGTAGAAATACATTTCTTATTGAATTTTGGTTGGGGCTAGAGGTCCAATTAAGAAAGATGGCTTCTCCTTTCATTGGATGTGTTGGTTGCATGGAGAGTGTTGTCTTTCCCGCCTTTGTTGTGATCAAATTGGAAGAAAGAAAAGAATGCATGTTGTTCTTCTCGGAGCCGAGAAAAGACATTTTCACAATCCCTTGTGAAATGAAATCTCATTGTAACCTTTCCCACTTGAAGTGGATGACCCCCGTAAATGTTTGCAATGGAAAGATGTTCAGACTTGATCGCAAGTGGAAATCATAAATGTAAAAGACTTAAACTCTATATTTTGTTTAGGAAGAATGTGAAAGAATAATATGTGTTTGGTATCCCGCATATTGTAATCAAATGGAAAGGAATTTGTAATAGTTAATTTGAATTAATGGAAATGGTCTGTCTTGTCCATATGATGTTATTCCACGGGAAGTTTGTGTTTTCCATACTCTATGAAATCTCTATTTGACAAATTGTAAAGTGGAACACGTGAAAAGAAAATGTAAATGTTCGAATTGCAAATCAATTAGACGAATTGAACCTTGAATCCCTCTTGAATCCATCTAAGAACAATCCTCCGTGTCTATTTGACATGTTGAGAGAGGAAGAAGATCAAATTGAATAAAATTCACAAGTTAAAATTTACCAGTTCACTCTATAAAAGCCTGCAGGCCATTTTCTTAAAATTGACCACTTAAAATTTATCAAAACCAAATATTAATGAGCTTAGTGCAAATAGGACGTCGAGATATTTCCAGAAAGTCCTTGATTTCCCCAAACCGAGCTCTCTATCAAAAGTTATGGCCTTCTGAAGTTTTCTTCCTTGGCGTTGAAATTTTTGGGAAAAATTTCCTTGGCAGGCCCGTGGCCCGAATTTTTCCTTTGGGACTTAGGAAAAATTTTGGAAAAATTTTCAAAAAAATTTCTGCAGCCCCTTTGGGCCACATCCAATCGTAAGCTACCACATGGCACCATGAGGTGCCAGTGGTGGGATGGATCCCCTTTTTAACTTAGCACTTTCAAAAAAATTTGGGAAATTTTTCCAAGTTTTCCCCACCGGCCCGCAACCAATTAGGTGATGCCACGTGGCATCATGAGGATTTGCAGAAGAATGGGTTCCTTTTTGTCCTTCGTGTCTCGAAAAAAATTTGGAAAATTTTCCAAGTTTTCTCCGCTGCTCTGTCGACCCGCAGCCATCATAGGTTGAACGTGGCATCGCAAGGTGTCGGCAGAGGCGCGGGTCTCTGTACCCTCTTAGCCCTTCGGGGCTTTAATTCATTTTTGTCCCCGTCGTCTCGCCTTCCCCGTGTTGGCTTAGGAGATGCCACGTGTCCTTTGTCGTCTCATGGGAGTGCGGGCGGAAAGATGACTTTTCACCCCACGTAGGAAAATTTGTAAATGTCTCCCACTGCCCCGCGTTTCCTCATTTTTCCCCTCGCTGCCTTACGGAGTGCCATGTTTCCTTTGCAGACCCGTGGGAGTGTGGGCGCAAATGTGATTTTTTCCCTGAACGGTAAAATTTTTCTCAAGGTCTCCCCACAGCCCACTAACCCGCCCTTTGGGAAAAATTTCACCCCTGGGCCCACAGGCCCGCTTTTGGGGAAAATTTTCACTCCAAGGCCCGCTCGGCCCATAACTTGAAAAATATAAAAAGTTAGGAGGAATTTCTTATATCACTCGAAAGGTGAGCAAATTTCCTATCCAATGAGAGTAATTTAGGAAATTTTTGAATGTGTTAAGGGTAAAAATCAAGTTAAAACTTTAGGCATGTTAGAGAGTGTGTTTGGTGAGTTATTTCCTCCGAACCTTATTGAATCTTCTAACCCTAAATTTTGGACGTTGTGACCTCTTAATATTTTTTATAAAATAAATCTATATTTTAGTAGATTGGATTGTTCAGCACTCTGTTTGTGACAACCGTTGTCTTGTAACATGGTTGTAGATTCTTTTAATAAAAAAAAATTATTCCATAATTTTTATTTCTAACTAATCATAGATTGTTCTTAGGTCTCAAGTGGGTTGTTTTAAAGGGCATTACATTAGCTTACTATTCTTTTGGAGTTAACTTAACTACCACTATCAGTTAGTGGGAGTTCTTCGCCACTAATTTAGGTTGTAGTTACACTTCCCTTCTCCTATATGTACATCTTTCTTATCGAGTAATTCAATTTATTGTATTGTAATGTATTGAGAATTATAGATTATGATGGATTTCCATAAATGATATTTTAGCTCTTATGTTTTACAAAGCTAATGTGGTGTGCTATTATCATCTGAGATCATGACTTAGAACAATCTTCTTATCGTTCCTTTCATTGAATAACAAAATGAAGGTTTAGAGAGAGAGATAAGAGAAATATACAAAATACCAAACATGCAATACACAAACACCAAATTTATTTGGTAAAACACCACTTGAGTGCTTAGGGAAACATCGACGGTGGGGATATCAAGCTTTTATGAACTCAAACTGAACAGTTTACATGGGAACTCATTATGAGTAACTTTGGATCATCACAAAAATAAATACACCTAATTGGCGAAGTAGAGCGTGAATTCTTTCTAAAATAGAATGGAAAAATGCCATTAAAATTTTCTTGACCCCGCCGCGACATAAGTGAAGGGGGAGCAAACACATAAATAAACTACCATAGTAGAATCTAAATATATCTGTTATAAAATTATGTGTCTACCACAAGAAGGATTTTAATATAAAAATGGAACATTTTTTAGAGGCCAAAACAGATGACCCTAACCTAATCGTTATTATAATATTCTAATCAAAGTGAATATGAAAACACAAACATGGATTGCCATTGCTTGGTTTATTTTATTAGGACGGCTCTCTGTGGAATACGCACAGAAAATTAATTGTTTGACAATGGATGTCGAATTATCATGCACTGCTTGCATCTTGAGCCAATTTATCAGCATCTTTAAGTGCCACTGCGCATTTTGCACGATTGACGCTGTTGGTTGTTCGGTTTCCAAGCGACAAAGAAATCGGGCACTTCACTTCCATTATATCGCTAAAACGTGCATTTACTACGGTTTTGAAGCGAACCCGCGAGTTCAATAACACTTCCACCTCTGCCCAGCCCTTCAGTTGGTCTTCACCCATATTCTTCACTGCATCCTCCGAGACATTGAGCGACTCCGATTTCAAAGGAGGACGCAATATAGTTGTATTCTTGTGCCGCTGCTGAAACTTGGGCAATATTTCACTCCACCCAATTCTCCGTCCTCTGTAATAAGCGGTGACTTGCATGCCGTCGTAGATGATGGTTCCCTTTTTATTGGCATTTCGAATATTTATCTTCAACTGTATGGACATGTCGAGGCGGCTGTTTGTGAGGTGGAAATTGTTAACAGCGGCCTCCGCGTAGAATTTGGGCTTCTTGGAGTCTGTATTTGCCATGCCGATGAAAACCCATACTAGAAAGCCAAGCGCCAAGCATGTTAAAACAGTATATGGCAACCAGAAGATCCAGTAAGACGTATGCCGCATACCGTTTGCTTTTACTGTCGCCCACAATGGCAGAAATTATATTTTCCAATTCAACAATTCTGCGAACAGAAAATGAATAATTGCAGAAACAAAACTCGCAAAACAAAATGGAACTCCAAACGGCGTGTGATTCTATGAGCACGAAAGCGAACTTAAATATAGAGGCGCTTCTGACTGCATTTTTACAGGAGGACGTGTTAAGGAGGCTTCCTGTCTGTTACAAAGAGAACGGTTGTATATAATAAAACTTTTTGTATTCAAGCAACTTGCATTGACTTGCAGCCTTTCTCGCAGGAAGGACCGGGAACACAAACAAAAATTAAAACACAGCAGCTTCTTCTAAGGTGCAAAATTGAAAGGTTTAATATTACTAAGGTAGAGTTGAAAAGGGGCCACAGTATTTTAAACAAAAAAACACTTCACCCGCTTAATATGGAATTTGAGATTATCTATGGCCACCATAATCGTCAGTGTCGAAGTATTCTCTTTGCTTCCCTCAGATAGATTTGTCATCTAATTTATAATACGCTTTTATGTAATTGATCTTGTTCGTAATTACTGTAAAGACATCATACCTATTCATATGATTAGTTAGGAAATAGATAAATTCCACGTGAGTTGCACGTACTTAAATGCTATGTCTATTCATGATTACATAGAAAATAAATAAATCCCCACTGAGCTCCTACTAAACATTAGCCACATACTTAATTGTTATGTCTAGATGTGATATATGATTTATTAACAAAACAATTCAGTAAACAAACATGACGTCTACACTTTTGAAAAGTACAAAGTAATTGAATTAATTAATCTGTAAAAACCTTTTAGCTTACTTAATTTTATCACAGATTGAAATGTCTATGCATATGGGTAAATCTGATGATATAAATGTGTACTCTGTGACTTAATTTTCACAAAAGCTTACCTAGTTTTATAACAAACAAGAATGAATTTATGTTTAAGTTCATCCAAAATTTGATGTGACTTGAACTCCTATGAAAACCTAAAAATAATAGGATGTTAATGGGGTCTATTGTATTCCTCCAATATTGCCCATCACCAAATGTTTTGTAAAGTTCCAGGAAGCATTTTCTTGCAGTGGATATTAAAATTTCCTATACACAAAATATGCCACAACCCTTATGTTTTCAATACATGGAACAACTAATATAAGATAAAATCAAACTCAAAATGTTTGCACTTTATCAGGTATAACGTTTCTAACATTTGTAGAATGTTCACGACTGGTCTATATTGTTGTATGTAACCATAGGCTGCTGTATACTTTCTTTATATTTGCTTTATTTTATTCTTAGCATATGCACATGGCCTTGGTAATTGTTTGTGTGAGAGAGACATTTAGGTGTTGCTTGTTTCTAGTCTTCATTACCTTTGTTGATGCATGCAAGAGAATATTGTTTGTGTTTGTGACAATTTTTTATCCCTTATATATGGCCTTCATCATTTTCTATGATTTTATATACGAAATTGATATCTTTATTGGTATGCTAAGACTTGTATGGTTCACCTAGCACCCAATATAAAGATCTACATGGTTTAGTAGAATGATAACTAAAGTAGGAAAAATAAATGAACAACGTCCATTCACTTGATGAAGATTTGGAAACTCAAATTCATGAAGAGGTACAAATGAAAACCAAGAAGGAGATGGAAGAGGAAAATGAGGAAGGGTTTGAGTGGGCTTCACCTATCTTAAATGGGAACATAATTCAAAGTGTGCCTTACATAGAAGAAGAATATGACAATACAAAAAAAAAATGTGAATCACACATCTTGATTATGAAGGAGGTTATATATATTTGTTTAATCTCCAAAATGTCATGGTACTAACATTTTGAGAAGGACCTAGGCATAAAGCATACTACATTAGAATGACATTCAACTTTCTATGTGTGGAGTTGAAAAGAATACATAGAAAGGTAGATGGCAACAGATGGATGATCGATCAAGGGGATGAGTAAATAGAACGATCGATGATTAGATGGTTGGAATTTTCTACCCTTGTTATTTTTGTTTTGTTTTTTTGGTTCTCCATTTAGATTGACTTCTAATTGAGTTTGGGTGGCGGTAGACTATTTGGGTGGTGTTATTTTTTTCTTTGTATGCTTTTTGTGGGCTCTAATTAAATATGTTTATTTTTGTAATGGACATTGGAGCCTTTTCCAAGTATTACAAATAAAAAAGATATCTTTACTACTATGTTTATGTGAATCTATGATTTTGATTCTTGTACTCTATATTAGTATCTTTTAATGCCATAGTCTTTACAATTTATTCTCTTCCGTGAATGTAATTGTATGGTACCAATCTATAGTTTTATCCATGTCACTTAATGAAAAACATATTCTACATTTGACACGAAGATATTTACATCCGTTTGACATGAGAGATCTAAGAAATATTTAACTCAACTCAAAATAGGGAAATTTAATGAGTTTTATCACATATTCCACGCCAACCTAGCAACAATCATTTTTATGTGTTTTTATCCATGGTTAGTTTTTGATGTCATTGTGGGCTATTATAGAGAGTTTTATGTATTCACAAGACCAAAAATTTCATAGAGAAATATATTTTAGTGGATTGCATAAATAAGTTATAAAGCCCAACTTATTTTTGTACATAGCCGCTAAATAAGTATGTAACAACCAAATGGTTTTTCGCCTAATTTACATTTTATTTCTATTTCATTATACGCACTCCCATAATAAGATACAAACAATCAAAAGGAAATTTATATCCAATTAATCATTCTATTATACCCATATCATCTTTAAAATCAATAAAATAGCTAGGTGCGTATTTTTTTGTGTGTCTCACTTCATTTAGCATATGCATGATTGATATGTCTTGTAATTTTCCATCTATATGTATTCTAATTAAATGTTAGTGATATTTAACTAATATGAATATGCATCGAATTTCTAACCGCAACTTGGAAATTGAAATAATTAATGAGCCACCAATATCTTTAAGAATTCGAAAGTTCTTTTCTTTGGATTAAATAAAGAAAATGGTCCATTTATTGCAATCGGTCATGCTTCCTACCAAATTATAAAGATGAATTTCCCACATTTCCTAGTGAAAATATTTATTCAATTATGGAGAAATAGAAATGATGCGTATTTTAATATTGTAAGTTTTGGAAAGATTTTCTTATTGCTAAAAGATTTAATGCACTTTCCAATATTACAGTCCAAATTCATGTCTAAGAAATTCCTCCTCGAGATGGCACTCTTGTAGTAGTTACGTGATCATTGGCAAGAACGGATATTGTGTCATTATGCAAGGTCGTTTGGACTCAACAAACCATCATTGTGGTCAATATAGAAGATCTCACTTATGTAATATAAGTAAAAGTATCTCCCCTTAGTGGGAGTGATAGTATCATTCTTTAGATCACAACTCTTATGTGAGCGTTAGATTGGCGTGGAGGCTGTATTAGGTGGTATTTTGTTCGTTGAGCGGTGCGTTCGCAAATAAAGTTCTTTCGACTACCACTGGCCATTTCTCGTCATAACTAGAATGTTAATGACGAGGAAGCTAAAGATAAAAAATACGATAATGGATGGAACCTTCAGATACTACTGACTACCCGTAGTAGATGGGGAGGCTAGGTAGTCCATAGGGCAGGGGAGGTAGTGGGCCAAACCCGTTCGTCGTCCTTTTTAACATATGTTTGTTGTGGCTCTTATTGGAGAATGATTTTTGTGCCCTATTGTTATACCTTATTTGTTAATTGAGAAACTAGTCTTTAGCCATCTCAACCTCAGCTTGTATGACATTCAGAGTGTGATTACTCCACATTCTTTATATGTGAAAAAGATTGGCCTAGAGCTTAGACTTACGTTTTTTATTACTTCGTGAAACAAGTTTTTGATCGTTATTATTCTTCTAAATGAAATGCACATTATAACCTAAATATGCACTACCATTACCAGTTTTATTTGATTATGGTTCCCAATCACATTTGGAGGGTAAAATAAATAATTTTGCCTGTATTCTGCAGTCGGCTTCAAAACCACATATATTCACATTACATGTTGAATTGGTGACCAACAAATAATGTATTCAACGTACAAACATATGTAAAATTTAGGCTCCCGCATCTCGATTCCTTTCATCAGTAGTCTTAAGTGCCACTGCGCATTTTACGCGTTTAAAGCTGTTAGCAGTGTTATTTAGCGACAGTGAAATTGGGCACTTCACTGTCATTTTATCGCTGTACGGTGCCTTTACAAAGCTCCTGAACCGAACCCGCGAGTTCAATGTCACTTCCACCTCTGCCCACGCCTTCACCTTGTCTTCACCCAGATTCTCCAAAGCGGCAGCAGAGATATTCAGTGATTTGGATTGTAAAACGGGATGCAAGACTGTGGTACTTTTGTGCCGCTGGTAAAACTTGGGCAAAACTTCACTCCAAGTGATTCTCTCTCCTCCGTAATAAGCATCGATTTGAAGGGCGTCGTAGGTGACGCCTCCTTTTTATTGAAATTTCGGATACTGATCTGGAGCTGTATGGAGATGTCGAGATTGGTGCTTGTGAGTAGGAATTTCTCCACAGCGGCCTCCTCCGCGTAAAATTTGGGCTTGTTGTCTGGATATGCCCTTCCGATGATAACCCATACTAGAAAGCCAAACATCAAGCATGATAAAACTCCGAAAAACGAAAACCGCAACAGCCAGGCGTACACCGCATCCCGCTAGCATTGACTGCCACCGAAAACTGCAGAAATTATATCTTCCAACTGAACAATCAAACGAGCAGAAAATGAATCAATGTGTAAACAACGCTTACAAGACAAGATGAAACTCCAAACGGCGTATGCTTTTTCAGTTGAAAGAAAACGAACAATATAGAACCGCAGCTGGTCAAGTTGAATTCTATCGTGTTTCCCAGAATTGAAGAGTGAATAGTTTTCTGGTGAGGACGCGTTAAGGAGGTTTCCGTCTCTTTCAAAGATAACTATTGTATTTAATAGTAATACAATACGATGAAGTGCAGACTTCTCGCAGGAAAGACCGGAAAGAAGGATAGAGGGTCTGAGGGATCCAAAATAATGATAATAGTAACAATAATAATAATTTACAACCTGCATCGTGTGATCATTAAATTGCGAAATTATAAATTCTACAATTTAATATTTTTGTCCATGGATTAATGTAGAATGCACATGTTTCCTTGTTGCTTTCGATTGACATTTTTGATTTTTTCTATAACTTTTTCCGTAATTTTCGTATATTGATACCTGTTGTTTATTTAACAGGCTATTAAAGCAATAACATTTTTTTAAATGTTATAATACACTATTAGAACGGAGTGGAACTGCAGGAGATAAACCGCTAAATTGGTGGTCAATATTCTGTTGGAAATAGGGTACATAGAAGAATACACCAGAAATAAAGTAGCTTCTATTCACTTTAAAGAGACAGACTCGACGTTTTACAATACAAATTCTGTAGAATTTCACTACTTCGTTGTTTACATAAAAATGATTAAAAGGTTTTTTAAATCTAGGCCTTAAAAGAGCAAGGCCACTTGTATACAAAGCTAACACTAATAAATTTGGTGCTGTTCACAAAATTTTACATCGAGTGCGCAAAATATTCTTAGCTTTCAACATGTACAACGTGGAGGGATGTACATTTTAGTCAAGTTGTGATTACATATTCCAACACATTCCCTTAATCAAAACCACCCACACACAACTCCCACTTTTAATAAACAATTTGTTATGTTTTTTCTCTTTTTTATTTTCTCAAAATTGTGGTTGTGATCCTATTGTGCTCTTGCTGAAGATGTGACTACCGCAACCCTGTCATGAAAGTGTGCATTTACTCGAAAATTCAAACATTGCCATGTTTTTCTTTTGCATTTTTAGATAAGAATTCTTCTTCCACTACTATTTAAGGGAATGATTTTTCAAATTTTTTTTTTTGAAATTATCGCTTGAGATGTCGCCGCCATGACTCTTAATGGGGAAAGGAAACAATACCTTACTTGCCGCTACCACGACCTCTTGAGGAGTGCTGAGCAGGGCTGGATTTTGACATTCAAGGTTACATGTGACTAAAAATTAGATGACAGTCCAAAAAAATATGTGAATATCATTTAATGTTGAAAATTTAATATACATGTCAAAAATATATATACTAATTGTTATTATACTTAGATTAATTTAAATTATACATATAGGACATTAGAGACAAATAACTTGTTTTTATAAATGCTTGACTTGTGATCCATAAACAATTAACGATCCTATTGGTAACTAAAAATTATCTATTTATTTATTCTTACTCTATTCTCCTTGCATAAAGAACAACATGGAGAAATAAAATAAGTACGTAATTGGTAATCAAAATTTTAAGTTGCAACCAATGTTGGTATTTGTATAAAAAAAAGTTTGTACATACATTTATCGTGGATTTTTCTCTCTTGAAGATTTCATCTTTAATATTTTCTAAATTGCATTATAATTACAAATTTATATAGGATTCTCTAATTGATTGAATCTAAATTATATTAATAACTTAATATTTATAAATCTTTGGGTATTTTTTGTACAATTATAAACCAACAAAAAATTGTTCCATTAATTAGTTTCATCTAGTTTATTAGAAATACAAAAAAATTCATAAATATCGATTGACCAATAATCAATTGGATCTTCACTAATAAAAAGAAAGATATAAAAGCATCATTAAATTTTGTGATAGCATTAAAATATTAATTTAAATTACAATTAAAAATAAAAATATTACGAAAAATTGAAAGAAAGGACTCAATAGTACAAGCTCGCAATTCTATACAAAATGAGCTCTTCCTCTTAACTTTAAGTCCTCCGGATTCAACCTTAAAATTTCACCTTTATTACAAAATCCTAAATTCAATATTTTTTATTTTAATCTATATTTGTAAGAAATCAAAGAAAGAAAAATCAAAGAAAACCAAATCAAATCAAACTTACTAAAAATGAAAAATAATAGATGTTTCTATTTTATTGATGAAATAGTAAAATGTTAAATTTTATTAATAATATTTTAGGATATATATTTAATTTTAATTCCAAAGTTTCCATTTTTTAATTAGTTGTCATAAATATCACAAATTGTGAATGTTTAGTGTAATATTTAATTCTATAATTTTATTATAAATTTAATATAACACACACGGACCTTTTGAAACCTCGTTGTTAAAAACATGTGAAAGTGAAAGTGAAATATAAACACTTACATTTAAATAAAATTGTTGAATTTAGCGCTATGATTAATCACTATTGAAATGAAAAGGGTTGAATGGTGTATTACGACTATTGATCATTAATTCTAACATTATAATTAATTTTGAAATGCTACTACGTTTGATGTCTTAAAATTTAGATATTTAGACTTAGACATATCAAGTTATAAATATAAATAGCTTAGTTCATACACTGAATTTCATTCAGAATATTCAAACATATTTATAAATTCCCTAATTCAACACTTGTATCTTTATGTTCATACATGACAAGTAAAATATCGAATTTTTTTCAAAGAAAATGTCATCGCAACTCAATTTTACATGTTGTCGTGATACACCCACGAGTATTTCAAACAATATGAAATGTGAAATAGTTAATTATGTATTTAAAAAATTAATTGTATATGATTATTAGTTATAAATATGTAGGAACAAATGATAATTTACAAAATACAAAATTATGTAGCACATAATTGACGAGTGTTATCGTATTTTCACTCATTCATGTTCGAAGCTTCAATCAACATGTGCCTCTTAGGAAAAGGATAATAAAGACAAGAGTCTCAAAATATTAGAAATATAACATATTTCACTCATCGTAATAGTATAAGACCTTATCTTTGTTCACATTATAGTAAAAGGATTTCTCCTCTTCCTAAGAGAAATATATACATTGTCCTTCATTATTAAATAATTCTCAAAATACAAATGAGGAGATATGTATAATATTTCAAGAGATTTCACTCTCGATAATGTCGTGAATGCCACCCTTATTGCTCCTTGCTTCTTATGTCAATTGTTTCTCTGTTGAGAGTGAGTTCTTGTCACTTGTGAATCATAAGATTCCATGACATCTTTAAAGATACTTGTTTACAACATCCCATAAATACTAGAGGCACGTACACATACTTGGGGTTACTCAAATCCCACGGGATGTTGATGTAACTTTGAAACTCTATGAAAATAACTATTGGTAGCTCATGAGGGTTTATTCAAGGAGAATACACTATGTTCCTCACCTTTCTGAGAGATCCATTGACCAATCCTAGCTCCACTAGCAACTTACACACCAACGTGAAATGTTGACCACTATAGATTAATAATTCACTCTCCAAATGGTTATGATAACTTTCTCCATACGTCAATTTTATTGCATGGGTTACGACAACTTGTGTCATAGTATGCAATCAATTTATTAATAATTTTCTTATTATGACATGTTACTATTATGGTCAAATCACAATACCCCTAATTTCTTGCAACGGAATGGTTGAGGTAGTCAATGTTATTCGTCAAACATGGAGTTATCCTAAATTGTAGGACTTTTCAATTGGGATAACCCTCTAGAGAAGGCCGGCTTCCTATCCTATCCTAGTGTCAACTACTCCAAAGTACAGAGAGTTGCATATTTAACCCTAATCTAATATTTCCAAGGAGACAGAGATAGAGAAAATGCATGAAAATTAAAACCTACTCTAAGGGAAGGTGATGCACCAAGGAGTGTTGAACAACCTACACAATAAACACAACACAACTAAAATCTTGCAATGAAAATACAACAATACACAATAACCTTGCATGCAATGAAAGATTAGAAAGTTGCAATATAACACAGAAGAGGGTTTGAAGCATCCACATATATGATTTTATTGCTCTCAAAGTTGATACAATACATCACATTTAGGGATAAAGGCACAAATTTTGCATTACAATGTTCAACATGGAGGTTAGAAGTATCAAAAAAATATCTTACTGATAAAAAAGAAAGAACGGAGGGGCATATACAAGTTTTCTGAAATTGTGAAATGATCCCCTCCTTACAATATGTAAATCCCGCTAAAAATCCCAATTGAGACCCGGGAACAACCTAGGAATAGTTAGGAAAATTAAGGAATAATTTGTTTTGTTTAAGAGAGTCTACAACCTGTGTTACAGGATAATAGTTGTCGCTAACAAGTTCCGAGAAGAATTCTAATCCACTAGAAAATAATTTTCTCTTAATAACTATTATTAGAGGTCACAAGGTACCAAAATTTAGGGTTAGAAAGTTCAATTAGGTTCAGAGGGCAATTCCTCACCATACCCACTATCTAACAAGCTTTAAAGATTCAACTTGATTTTTCTCAAACTTAACACATTCAAAATTTCCCTAAATCATTCCCATTGGATGGGAAATTTCCTTACCTTTTCATTGATATAAAGAAGTCCTCCTAACTCCTCATACTTTCCAAGTTATGGGATGACGGGCCTTGGGGTGAAAATTTTCCCCAAGAGCGGGCCTGCGGGCCTAGGGAGAAATTTTTCCTAAAGGGTACATCGGTGGGCTGCATGGAGGAAAATTTCCCAAGGGGAGGAAAGCCACCTTTGCACCTGCCCTCGCATGAGTCCGTGAGGGACGCATGGCATCTCCAAAGCCAAAACGTGGAAAACGAGGCGGCGGGGAGAAAATTTGCCAATTTTCGCATGGGGCAAAAGCCAACTTTGCGCCCATGCTCCCGCAAGTCTGCAAGGGACACGTGGCGCCTCCTAAGCCACATGGGAAAAGTGGGGCAGATGGAAAAAGGAGGTTTTAATGCCTCGAATAAAAAAGGGGGTAAAGTTCACCGTGCCACCGCCGGCACCTTGTGATGCCACATGGCATCTCCGGTTGGCTACTGAGTCGGTGGGACGGTGGGGAAACTTTAGAAAATTTTCCCAAATTTTTTATGAAAGCACAAAAGGAAAAATGGAACCCGCTCGTCCGCTGATTCCTTGCGGACGACACATGGCAACTCCTTATTGGCTCCGTGGTGGCGGAGAAAAGTTGGAAAATTTTCCCAAAATTTTCCGAAGCTCTAAGGGAAAAATTCAGGCCCGTGGGCCCACCAAGGAAATTTTTCCCAATTTTTTTTTTTGATGCCAAGTGAAAAAATCTTCAAGGCCATAAATTTTTATAGAGAGCTCATTTTTGGGAAAACGAGGACTTTCTAGAAATCTCTAGATGTCTTTTTTTACTTATGAATCATTAATTTTTTATTTTGATAAAGTTTATGAGGTCAATTTCAAGAAAATGATCTATAGGATTTTATAGTGCAAACTAGTAAATTTTAACTTGTGAGATTTGTTCAATTTGATCTTTTCCTCTCTCGAACATGTCAATTAGACATGGAGAATTGTGATAAGTTCTTAGGTGGACTTAGGATAATATTGTGAGGTAGATCTATTTGATTGAATTCTAATTCGAAATTTTACTATTTTGATTGAAAAGAAACGACCGTGAAAGCTTTGAACTCGGTTTTGTCGGGTTTTGAAAGATTTCATTTAAATATTTTTATCTAATTAGATTCGTTTAAGGCAAATTACTTCAATTTAATAGTTTAGTTGGTTATTTCATTATTGCAGTTCGATTCAGTGCATTTTGGATTAAATAATTACCAGTTTGAAAATACAAGACAGAGATCGAATTTTTTTAAAGGCTTTATTTTCCATTTTCTTCTTCCAAGTATTATAATATGTTTCAATTCTAATCTAATACATTTAGTTGATTCAATTCAACTATTCAAAAACTAAAAACATCTACGATTTAAAATTTTCATAGATTTCAAAAGACAAAGTATTACACTTCCTTTATACGCATTTCTTCCTTTCAAATAGAGATTACAACTCACATATAGATGATTAAATTCAATACAATGATAAAATTTGAGGAAGGTTATGAAATCCTTTATTTATTCTAAAAGACAACTTTACAACTTCCTTGTTTTATTCTTTCCAAAATCATATATTATATACGAAGGAGAATAACACATTTTCTTCTCACGTGTTTCACTTTTCCACTTTCCAAATAGGGATTTCATAGTGCATGTGAAACACAAATTTCAAATCGAATAATATCATATGGATAAGACAAAACCACCTCCATTAATTCAAATGAAACTCTTACAAATTCCTTTCAATTTCATTTCAAAATACAACATACAAAATATGTATCGTTCTTTCACATTCCAATTTACACTTCCATAACCACTACAACATCTTTCCATTACAAACATTTACAAATTCATCCACTTCAAGTGGGAAAGGTTAATATAATATTTCATTTCGTAAGGGACTATCAAAATGTCTTTATCTCAATTCCAGAACATCAACATGCAGATTTCTCATTCTTCCAATTTGATCACAACAAGAGTAGGGGAAAAGAAAATTTCTCCACCCAACCTACACATCAAATGAGAAAGAGAATCCATCCTCTTCACCGGCCCCGAGCCCCAACCAAAATGAAATAAAAGATGTGATCCAACTCATGGCAACAACGAGGATTCCATAAACACACAAGTAACACTTTAATAATAAAAACACAATCCATAACAGAATGTAGTTTACAACTACATTAAACCATGGAAAACACTATTAAGGCTTCCTCAGGCAAGCCAAAGGAGCAAGATACTATGGGGGATGCTTTTATGCCTCCCAAAATGGAAAATGGGTATCACCACTGAATTACAAATCGTCAAAATATAGTATATCACACCCTCACATTCCTTATGCTTCCCGCAGTACCCCTTATTCCTCACATTTCCTTATGCCTCCCCAACCGCTTATGGCACCCCATAATGAGTAAATAAATGCAAGCTATTTCTTTGTAAGGTGGAACCCAAATCCCAACTCCCTCCACCCTTCTACCTCCCTAAAACACACTTGTGCCTCCCAAAAATAAACCCCATAGTCTTCTCTATTTTATATACCATTTCCTAGGCCATCTACCCAACGGTCCACAAACATGCCAAAACATTCATACATTAACATATACATTCATAAAATAAGATCATTTCAATAGCCAAGCTCCTACCTCTCCATGATGGATTTGTTCCAAGTTCCAAAAGAACAAGCTCTATCACAATGCAAGAAATCCAAATCAACTAAGCACAAGCATGTAACAATATTCGAAAACTTCTTCAAAGGAAGAGCTCCCAAAAAATAGCAAAAGAATTCACCTAAGAATGAAGCATCCAAGGTGAAGCAAACCAAAACAAGGCAAGGAGTTCAAATTTTATAGAAGAGGAAAGAGAAGAAGATGAGGTGGATCCATGTAGGATACCACATCACACATCCTCAACCCCAACCCAAAAATTCAACTTCATTCTCCAGTGCACAATAAATAGGTTGGTGAATAATATGAAAATTTACTTACACAACCAATTCTAACCCACACCCCAAAGGACTAAAATTAAATCATGTAAGAAAAGTGTAATTAAAACCAACAATTTGCCTTCTCAAAAGCATTATGAAAGTCTAATCTCAACCCTCCAACTATAGGTATGGTTGGTAATTAAATTTAAGAGGTATGGGACAAGTTTAACTTGTCCCACAAGCCTCCAATGACAAATTAAAATTTCCAAGAAGGTGGAGTGTTTCACACTCAAAATTCAACTTACACATCTCTTACAACACTTTAAATCAAGTCTAACAACTCTATTTATTACTCTCTCATGACATATTATATTTAATTAATATTAAAACATGCTTACCCACAATATTAATACAACATTTAATAAATAAAGAAAGGGGCAATACCTCGAAAAATAAACACATGCAATATTAAAAAAAAGAATCAAATAATTAAAAACACAAAACCCCTTGGTCACATTTAAAGGTGATCCTCCCCATGAGAATCCCTAACACACACTAACATGCTCAAACAAATTCTAGTTGCCATGGTGACCTTGTTGAATTCATCTAGAATTCCAATGTGGTTGGTTTCCAATCCTCCAATGTTTGTTTTGATATTTTAACCTCGCAAAACACAAATACTTCGTAAAGCACACCAAAAATACCAACACAAGGACAACACAGTGAAATACCGGATAACTTTTTTTTTTGACTTACTTGAAGATGATACGACACTACACAAGTTCTCTAGGGAATACAATCAACT
Source organism: Taxus wallichiana var. yunnanensis (assembly GCA_018340775.1). Lineage (NCBI taxonomy): Eukaryota > Viridiplantae > Streptophyta > Pinopsida > Cupressales > Taxaceae > Taxus > Taxus wallichiana. The sequence goes on along the minus strand of CM031237.1, from coordinate 872,316,477 downwards.
AAAGACATGCTTTCCACAACACGGACCCACATTGGTTACAGATAAACATGAGGCACACACTTAGGACACAATGGTTCATCTAAAGTATGTAATTTTACAACAAGGTTTTCCCACAGAAGGTTTCTTTAGAATCATGTTTTAGCTGTAAGTGTTCTTACATTCTTTACTTTTCGCAGAGGAATCATAATAGGAGAATCTGAAAGTCATGTCTCCTTTGAAGAATTTTCCCCTACCTTGATAATGTTAATAAACAGTGTAAACCAATTATTGGATGATAAGAGGTTGCTTCATTAACTTGATTAACTGGTTCATGTTAGTTAGGAGGCGGTTTGTTTATCAAGGCTCTTAACTTCATCAAATCTGTTTTCAACGTTGTGCTTTTAAACATATATGTTTTGCCCCTTTTAAGCGGTCATATTTTTATTTTATTTTATTTTTACAGTACATGACTATCTAAGACTTGGATTCTTCATTAAGATCTTATTAGTGGTTAAAAAGGATTTCATTGGGGCAAGAGTCTAACCAGAATTGTTAAAGGTTTCACTTGGGCTTCACTTGAAGAGATAGACATAAGTATACTGTTTACTTTTTCAACGGGAAAGATAGGTCGAAGAGTTTCTTAGTCAAGTTCCTTCTATTTATTATAATCTTATTATCTTCCAAGAATTCAATCATTGATTTCACCTTAAGACCATTCTAAGGATTCACCACAATAAGAGATTGTTGATTAGTTTACATGGGATCACAAGGTATATTTGTTTCTCTTGTTTTTTTTTGCTAGGTTCAAAACATAGTCCTCTACCAAACGACACATGACCAAAGGTAACCAAAGTGATGTAAGTTGATTCAAGTTTAGATAATTATAATTAGGTTTGACAATTCAAGGATAAATCATATTCCGAAAAGTGAAAATTCAACGAAGGATACGCATGTCAAAACAAGTTCATTTAATCTTATTGACAATAATATTTCTCAAATTGACTTTCAAACAATAACAACCTACATGAGAACAATACAAAATTATAACACAATGCCTTCAATATAGTCTTCACAATTTCCATACCAATGTTTTAAAGCAAAGGAAAACATTCGTACAACAGCAGTTCCTAAGAAGGCTGGAAACCACTCTCTACACGTGTTTCTTTTTCTCTCTCTTTTTTTTTCTACTCAGGAAATCCTCCTGCACATTTGTTAGCACATGTCAGTTCGCAAGAACTGAGCATGATAAAAGCTATAACATTAAGACAATATGTTGTTATCTAACTGTTTCAAGGAAGAAGAAGACACTGTTGATTATGAAAAAATAATCTAAGAGCCTAAACAAGAGTAATTAAAGAGTTGTCCAAAAGCATAAAATGTCTAAATAAAAGGGATGGCACTAACTCCATTTAATTATCATTTTCTCATAGGAGCAGTTAATAAACATCATAGTGAATTTCACCCATATCACAATAATGACCGTCATTTTAACAAGATAACATTTCGAAACAAAAACAATTACAAGAAGAGAATTAATTTCAAACATGATCTGTCCCTATTTGTTTAAATTAGTTCACCAAGCCAAGGATTCACTATGCCACTGGAGGATCCCAACCAATCAATCGACATGAGAATATCTAACCCAACATGACTCATTCATATTAAGGTGGTGTGCCTAAAACAGTTAATTTTATGTTAGTACAGAATAAATAAATTGAAAAGAAAAGGAATGAAACGCACAAATGACCCCTTATGGGCCACATCCTATCCTAACAATCCTTCTATTAAACTATCTTCTAATCAAGAGGATGTCCTAAGAGAAAGGACAAACTTGACAAGACCAAACATAACCATTATAAATCTTACGGGAGGTTACTCATCATTCGAAAAACACAACACAAGATACATAGCTTCCAAAGGATCCGTCATCAACAATAGGTTGACTTTAACCTTCTGGTCAACATATAACCATTCTACTACAATGATAGCAAGGAGGTTGTATCACAACGATCATCACAAAAACCAGTCAACCAATGAGTTTCCAAACACACCAACCTCTAAGTCGCAGAAGAATGGAATTTAAGCATCTTAACGGAGCAAGACGTAGAGTAATTTCTCACGCATAAAACCAGCATCCCAATTTTAAGATTTGAAACTTCCTCACTAATGATCAAGTAGATCTCGTATCCTCCAACATGTGTGAAACAAAATCAAGGTAAAAAAAAAAGAGTATTTCCTCTGACATTTTAAACTATCCAAAAGAAATGTGAGTATCGTCAAAAGAAGACATTCCATAGGATCAGCTACATTCCTCAAAACATACAGATTACCAAGGGAGAGAAGGTGATTCCAAAGACGACAATCTCCAAACGGTGAACATGAATTGATATCAAATTATGACGATCGACCATGACACTCGAAGAATAAAAGTATTCCTTTGAGCGATTCAAACAAGTAACAAAAGCAACTAACCTAGTTGAACGTAATATCAACTTGGCTCAATTCAAAAATCAATCAAGCTAAGCACACACCATGCCAACTGGGAAGGGTTACTAGATCCTAAACAAATGAAAGAAAAGGATAGAGACAGGAATAGCACCATTCACCTATACACAATGCACTCACAGTACTCAATCACCAATTTGCAAATACCCAACATAAACCCGGATCTACAGATCTCGAACCGAAACAAGAATAAGAACAAAATAGGAATTATAAGGTTGAGTCCAACAATGACAATTTGATAAAACATTCAAATCATGAGACCGAACAAAGAAACTAGGGGATATTCATTACGGGACCCCGCCTCTTTTTTTTATTATTCTTAAGACAAGTTCACCCAACTAATATTTATTTAAAACCCAGAAAACAATATAAAAGGCTTCAACCGATGCAATCATTTCTAACGCCAAAAAAAATACAAAAGAGCAAGGGAAGTGAAACCAAACAGATACCATCACACGAGACATTTATATAAAGAGTAGAGTTATTTAATGAATCGGTTAAATAACAACATAAGAATCAATGGTATAGAGAATATCGTGCCTGATTAAGCTCCCGCAGTCGATAACAAGATGGATGGGGCCTGCAACAGCAACCGAAGCCTAAATCCATTTTCTTCAAGCTCGTTGGGTGCCCAAACATCGACCATCTTCGCGTTGGCACAGGCAGGAGTTCACGGCCAGGGTGGGTGGTCTAAAATACTTGCCAACATCCTCCCAACGCGTGTCAAAAGGGACAACTACAGCGGAACATGGGCAGCCATCCAGCACCATGGAAAATCCACTTTTGGAGCCCATTTAAGAAGTTGGAACTAAAATCTGGTCTCTTATTTATCACTGCAGACCTGGCACAGTGCGCCTTGTTATAGTGCCAGACTATGTCTGCAGATTGCTTCACCTGGCATTACCAAAAATCTTTACAAGAACATTTTCCCCTTTTTTTTTTAAAGTAATGGAACCGCTTTGCATCTCTCACAACAATTTGCTTTGCAACAATCTTGGACAAGACCTGGTGCAGTGTGGCAGTCAACACATACATTAAGGTTTTGAATCTGAAAGATATCCTGCTACCTTCATCTCCCAAGACACTATCTCCAACATTGCATAGATCTCCTGTGCCCGAGGGTGTGATCTGCCACCTACACAAAAGCATGCACCATTTTATTGCCTTTAATCCAACTACATCCAAGTTTATTTTTAATTCCTCTATCCTTCATCGATCTCCTAATCTTGGTGTTCTCATAATAGGAGCAGCCCTAGTCTGAGACGAAGCAAAAGAAGATGGCTTTAAAACCCAAAAAAAAAATCTCTTGGTACAGACTCCATATCCATAAAACAGTCCCTAGACTTAGCATCCTCAGGAAGGCTGACCAGTCACTAGATTGCTTCAATGCAGCAGCTAAAAAGGACAACCCTGAAAAAGCCGTTGCTGGAGGATTCATTTTTAAGGATATAGGTTTTATTATTGTCACAGGTACTCTAAATAGAGGACCACGCAATGGGGCCTTGCAATCTATACCGTAGACTTCAAAGTAATGCACTCCTTCAGAAAGGGACGTTGGATCTACAAGAACATTGAAGTTGTTTCCACTGTGCGTGAGAGAAATATAGTCAGGGACCTTTACCACTTTAGCATTACTAGATTTTATATGAATGCATTCCTCAAAAGGAACTAATATCTTTAACTTGTCAGCATCTTCATGAAACTCTAGCCCAACCTGTACAATCCAAACACTAAACAGATCCAACATGAGCAAGCTCGCTGATCATTCTCATCATCTCAACAACACACCCCACTACACCAAAAAGATCCACCTCTATGAGATCCTCTTCCATGAGTTACATCGTAAAACGAGTAAGGTCTCAGTAGAGAATCTCTGTAATAAATTTCATCGGGTCTCCTGGTAACACTCTCACTGTCACTTAATTGGTTTTGAGAAAAATATCTTGAAAGAGGAACCCGAATCTGAGGATGCAGTCGATACTGAATAGGCAACAACAAAGTTGGACAACCTGCTTGTTGGAGCACTCATAAAGGCTTTTACTATAGTATTCCACGCAGGTGTATTGGCCACAGGCACCATTCCAACGTCACAGCAACCTTCTGCCTGCAAAGCCCTCACTATTCCAGCTTCTACCATGATAAATTTACCACCTGGACGGAAGCGACCTTTCTAAAATGAAAAAGCAAGACAACTCAACTAAAACTTCATCTCGTTCTTCTACTACAGCTGCAAGATTTTGCAACAACTGATCACGACTGTTTTACCTGGAACGATCATTCTTAGTTGTCACCGCTGAAGACTCCTTCATGCTCTGCTCAGATTTGATGCCAAGGAGACCAAGACCTTCAACCAGAAGTTGTCACAAACTTAATGAAGTGGATTGATACATTCACCTCAGCTATTCACATCGAGGACAGGCACAGTTTTGGAGGAGAGAGCCCTGACCACGTTTTGAAACTTCAAGACAGCGCACTCAAAAACTCTCACGCAACTGCATACTAACTTCAAGCTGTCCGCCGTCAACTAGGGAGACAAGGTGTTTCAACCACCCACACGCAGTCCAACAAGGAATAGAAAAGTCACGCAGCCAGCAAAAGGAAACAAGAGCAGGTAGTCAACAAGAACCAAGAAGATTTGTAAATCAAAAAAAATAAATGAGATGCATCCGCCAGCTAAAAGAATCCAATCACGTCAAGAATTTAATAGCTCCACCCTCCAGCCCACGCCAAGCAGCAGACTGAGACAAGGTAGGTTGGGGCATTACATTCTCCTCCCCTTAAGAAAGCATCATCCTCGATGCGAGATTACACAGAGGAAAGGAAATGGTATGCAACAAGGGATAGATACAGAAGAAAACACACCCTATTGTTTAAAATTTTAGTTGCTTTAAGCATGGCCAGAGGGTAGCCTTAGGAACACTTGGTAGAATTTATAACTTTCAATGTTCTGTGAAGATTGGCAGTTCTTTCTTGTTCATCATTTCATTAGTCTCTTCCCATTATCACTTATTTTAGTTTAATTTCTTTAAAAAATATCATTATTGAAGAGTCTTGATTTATTCTTTATTGTGGGTGCCGAACATGACTTCTAACACAACACCCTATCGGAGTTCACAAGACACTACTGATTCACAAGCACACAAGTAAATACTTCAAGATTGTATTACACCACAAAAGGTTACTCAAATACGGAACGGATTAGGCACAGTCCACATAACATAGTACACGTCACACATCAATGGTGACATACCAAATACTCAAACAAAAGAATACTACAATCCACTAGACATTTCCTCAATTTGCATCAATGAGGAAGACTCACATAACAAAAAATTCTACATGTACATAGTGTCCACAAGGGAATCAATGACATGTCCACAACATCACAACACATATCCATCTGACATGAGAATTCATATACATCAAAAGGCTACTACCAAAACATCACAATAACTCAACACATACCTGTAACATCAACCATACAGACAAATATCATAAGCCTCCCTCAAGTCTCTTATGCCTCCCTCAAACTCTTATGCCTCCCTCAAGTCTCTTATGCCTCCCTCAAACTCTTATGCCTCCCTCAAGTCTCTTATGCCTCCCTCAAACTCTTATGCCTCCCTCAAGGAGGCCGGTTGTCTCTCTGTGCCCAAGGCACATCGAGTTTGGACACTCCTAACCCAAGTGACATAATAACGCGTGGTTCAACAACCCGCTAGTTATATGTACCCCTTGGGGCGTACCCCCATACAACGAAGCGGGTCCATAGGTCCAACCAATCCATGGTGCATCCCATGACCCTATTCCACACATCACGACATTAGAACCAGCACAACAATCCAGTCAAAGTGCCAAGTGGCAAAGTACAAGCCTTGGGCAAGGCGGTAAAAATTCCAAATTTAAAAGAAGACCCCAATTCAAGCTAAAATAAATGACCAAATGGCCAAAGTTAGTATCAAATCCCCATGTTAGTGCCATAACCAAGGAAATGCCCAAAATTGTAAAGCATTGAAATCAAGAAAAGATGCTGGTCCTTGCAAAATAAAATAAAAATCTCAATTTACGAATAAAATCAACTTATAATAATGTCACATTACGATAACTATGTGGCCTTATCTGGCCATCAAAGGGGTACTCAACGAGTTGCTGGCACTCGGAACATCGAGCCTCAGCTCGTAAAATATATATATCAATCCCGCCACCCTTCGACAAGGCTAAACATAGTCATAGATACACTAAGGTTGCATACATACAACCACATAGGGAGAGAGGAAAGAGTCACATGTAATCTACTAAACCGAGTTTTGACTCGAGTTATTGACCCATGGTACACCATTCCTCACTCTCAACATACACTTCTACCGATTTCCCTCAGGATCGGTTAGCGTAAGGTTCACAACATAACATATAACTACATTACTAACACCATGGTGGTACACACATAGCTACCATAACGTCTCACGTATGGTAGGTATACGGGGTAGATCACAATCATACATTCACAGGGCGCAATACATCACTTTACCACATTCTGCACCCAAGGTGCAATCACAATACGATAGGGTTCATACACTCACCGTATGACCCAAAATCACAACATGAAGCATTACCTGTTTGCACAGTCATACATACGATGAACATAGTACATCACAACATAACATACATTGCAACATAACAAGGTGGTACACACGTTTCTTCAGAACATGGTAGAAACATCATGATACAACTCGTTTCTTTTAACATCAACTAGTCATACAACACATTGATACACCTACATAGCACAATATGTCACAATGCTCCAACACTACGTCATCCACATTAGAATTTTTCTTTCACACATCACAAACAATAATTTACACATGAATTCTTAGTAGAATCCATAAGAAGGAGAGAGAATACTCTCATTCCCAACACATCAACATGATGAAAAATACGCACCGAGTGACATACACATCACGTGCGTTCACAATATCACAATTACGACAATAATCACATCACGCTTAAAGCACATTACTTCAATATTCATCATCATAAATCATCATCATCATGCGGTATCATCATGTAACACCACCACCACCATGCAACATCACCATACAACACCAATCCGGCCCATAGGTTGAGAGCATGAACTCGCTCACGATACCAAAGTGTAGCACACCAAAATAACCAACACAAGGACAACACGGTGAAATATAGGATAACTTTTTTTTTTTTTGACTTACTTGAAGATAATACGACACTACACAAGTTCTCTAGGGAATACAATCAACTAAAGACATGCTTTCCACAACACGGACCCACATTGGTTACAGATAAACATGAGGCACACACTTAGGACACAATGGTTCATCTAAAGTATGCAATTTTACAACAAGGTTTTCCCACAGAAGGTTTCTTTAGAATCATGTTTTAGCTGTAAGTGTTCTTACATTCTTTACTTTTCGCAGAGGAATCATAATAGGAGAATCTGAAAGTCATGTCTCCTTTGAAGAATTTTCCCCTACCTTGATAATGTTAATAAACAGTGTAAACCAATTATTGGATGGTAAGAGGTTGCTTCATTAACTTGATTAACTGGTTCATTGGTTAGGAGGCAGTTTGTTTATCAAGGCTCTTAACTTCATCAAACTGTTTTCAACGTTGTGCTTTTAAACATATATGTTTTACCCCTTTTAAGCGGTCATATTTTTATTTTATTTTATTTTTACAGTACATGACTGTCTAAGACTTGGATTCTTCATTAAGATCTTATTAGTGGTTAAAAAGGATTTCATTGGGGCAAGAGTCTAACCAGAATTATTAAAGGTTTCACTTGGGCTTCACTTGAAGAGATAGACATAAGTATACTGTTTACTTTTTCAACGGGCAAGATAGGTCGAAGAGTTTCTTAGTCAAGTTCCTTCTATTTATTATAATCTTATTATCTTCCAAGAATTCAATCATTGATTTCACCTTAAGACCGTTCTGAGGATTTACCACAATAAGAGATTGTTGATTAGTTTAAGCGGGATCACAAGGTATATTTGTTTCTCTTGTTTTATTTTTGCTAGGTTCAAAACATAGTCCTCTACCAAACGACACATGACCAAAGGTAACCAAAGTGATGTAAGTTGATTCAAGTTTAGATAATTATAATTAGGTTTGACAATTCAAGGATAAATCATATTCTGAAAAGTGAAAATTCAACGAAGGATACGCATGTCAAAACAAGTTCATTTAATCTTATTGACAATAATATTTCTCAAATTGACTTTCAAACGATAACAACCTACATGAGAACAATACAAATTTATAACACAATGCCTTCTATATAGTCTTCACAATTTCCATACCAATGTTTTAAAGCAAAGGAAAACATTCGTACAACAGCAGTTCCTAAGAAGGCTGGAAACCACTCTCTACACGTGTTTCTTTTTCTCTCTCTTTTTTTTTTCTACTCAGGAAATCCTCCTACACATTTGTTAGCACATGTCAGTTCGCAAGAACTGAGCACGATAAAAGCTATAACATTAAGACAATATGTTGTTATCTAACTGTTTCAAGGAAGAAGAAGACACTGTTGATTATGAAAAATAATCTAAGAGTCTAAACAAGAGTAATTAAAGAGTTGTCCAAAAGCATAAAATGTCTAAATAAAAGGGATGGCACTAACTCTATTTAATTATCATTTTCTCATAGGAGCAGTTAATAAACATCATAGTGAATTTCACCCATATCACAATAATGACCGTCATTTTAACAAGATAACATTTCGAAACAAAAACAATTACAAGAAGAGAATTAATTTCAAACGTGATCTGTCCCTATTTGTTTAAGTTAGTTCACCAAGCCAAGGATTCACTATGCCACTGGAAGATCCCAAACAATCAATCGACATGAGAATATCTAACCCAACATGACTCATTCATATTAAGGTGATGTGCCTAAAACAGTTAATTTTATGTTAGTACAGAATAAATAAATTGAAAAGAAAAGGAATGAAACGCACAAATGACCCCGTATGGGCCACATCCTATCCTAACAATCCTTCTATTAAACTATCTTCTAATCAAGAGGATGTCCTAAGAGAAAGGACAAACTTGACAAGACCAAACATAACCATTATAAATCTTACAGGAGGGTTACTCGATCATTCCGAAAAACACAACACAGGATACATAGCTTCCAAAGGATCCGTCGTCAACAATAGGTTGACTTTAACCTTTCTGGTCAACATATAACCATTCTACTACAATGACAGCAAGGAGGTCGTATCACAACGATCATCACAAAAACCAGTCAACCAATGAGTTTCCAAACACACCAACCTCTAAGTCGCAGAAGAATGGAATTTAAGCATCTTAACGGAGCAAGACGTAGAGTAATTTCTCACGCATAAAACCAGCATCCCAATTTTAAGATTTGAAACTTCCTCACTAATGATCAAGTAGATCTCGTATCCTCCAACATGTGTGAAACAAAATCAAGGTAAAAAAAGAGTATTTCCTCTGACATTTTAAACTATCCAAAAGAATTGTGAGTATCGTCAAAAGAAGACATTCCATAGGATCAGCTACATTCCTCAAACCATCTGATAGTTACCAAGGGAGAGAAGGTGATTCCAAAGACGACAATCTCCAAATGGTGAACATGAATTGATATCAAATTATGACGATCGACCATGACACTCGAAGAATAAAAGTATTCCTTTGAGCGATTCAAACAAGTAACAAAAGCAACTAACCTAGTTGAACGTAATATCAACTTGGCTCAATTCAAAAATCAATCAAGCTAAGCACACACCATGCCAACTGGGAAGGGTTACTAGATCCTAAACAAATGAAAGAAAAGGATAGAGACAGGAATAGCACCATTCACCTATACACAATGCACTCGCAGTACTCAATCACCAATTCGCAAATACCCAACATAAACCAGATCTACAGATCTCGAACCGAAACAAGAATAAGAACAAAATAGGAATTATAAGGTTGAGTCCAACGACAATGTTGGATAAAACATTCAAATCGTGAGACCGACACAAGGAAACTAGGGGATATTCATTACAGGACCCCCACCTCTTTTGTTTTATTAGTCTTAAGAACAAGTTCACCCAACTAATATTTATTTAAAACCCAGAAAACAATATAAAAGGCTTCAACCAGTGCAATCATTTCTAACGCCAAAAAAAAATACAAAAGAGCAAGGGAAGTGGAAACCAAACAGCATACCATCACACGATACATTTATATAAAGAGTAGAGTTATTTAATGAATCAGTTAAATAACAACATAAGAATCAATGGTATAGAGAATATCGTGCCTGATTAAGCTCCCGCAGTCGATAACAAGATGGACGGGGCTGCAACAGCAACCGAAGCCTAAATCCATTTTCTTCAAGCTCGTTGGGCGCCCAAACATCGACCATCTTCGCATTGGCACAGGCAGGAGTTCACGGCCAGGGTGGGTGGTCTAAAATACTTGCCAACATCCTCCCAACGCGTGTCAAAAGGGACAACTACAGCGGAACATGGGCAGCCATCCAAGCACCATGGAAAATCCACTTTTGGAGCCCATTTAAGAAGCTGGAACTAAAATCTGGTCTCTTATTTATCACTTGCAGCACTGCACGCAGTGCACCTTGTTATAGTGCGGACTATGTCTCTGAGATTGCTTCACCTAGCATTACCAAAAATCTTTACAAGAAACATTTTCCTTTTTTTTTTTTTTTTTTTAAAGTAATGGAACCGCTTTGCATCTCTCACAACAATTTGCTTTGCAACAATCTTGGACAAGACACAGTGCAAGTGTGGCGATCAACACATACATTAAGGTTTTGAATCGAAAGATATCCTGCTACCTTCATCTCCCAAGACACTATCTCCAACATTGCATAGATCTCCGTGCCCGGAGGGTGTGATTTGCCACCTACACAAAAGCATGCACCATTTTATTGCCTTTAATCCAACTACATCCAAGTTTATTTTTAATTCCTCTATCCTTCATCGATCTCCTAATCTTGGTGTTCTCATAATAGGAGCAGCCCTAGTCTGAGACGAAGTAAAAGAAGATGGCTTTAAAACCCAAAAAAAAAAATCTCTTGAGTACGAGACTCCATATCCATAAAACAGTCCCTAGACTTAGCATCCTCGTAAGGTGACCAGTCACTAGATTGCTTCAATGCAAAGCAGCTAAAAAGGACAACCCCGAAAAAAGCGATTGCTTTGGAGGATTCATTTTTAAGGATATAGGTTTTATTATTGTCACGGTACTCTAAATAGAGGACCACGCAATGGGGCCTTGTAATCTATACCATAGACTTCAAAGTAATGCACTCCTTGTAAAGGGACGTTGGATCTACAAGAACATTGAAGTTGTTTCCACGTGCGTGAGAGAAATATAGTCGGGGACCTTTACCACTTTAGCATTACTAGATTTTATATGAATGCATTCCTCAAAAGGAACTAATATCTTTAACTTGTCAACATCTTCATGAAACTCTAGCCCAACACTGTACAATCCAAACACTAAACAAATCCAACATGAGCAAGCTCGTTGATCATTCTCATCATCTCAACAACACACCCCACTACACCAAAAAGATCCGCCTCTATGAGATCCTCTTCCATGAGTTACATCGTAAAACGAGTAAGGTCTCAGTAGAGAATCTCTGTAATAAATTTCATCGGGTCTCCTGTAACACTCTCACTGTCACTTAATTGGTTTTGAGAAAAATATCTTGAAAGAGGAACCCGAATCTGAGGATGCAGTCGATACTGAATAGGCAACAACAAAGTTGGACAACCTACTTGTTGGAGCACTCATAAAGGCTTTTACTATAGTATTCCACGCAGGTGTATTGGCCACAGGCACCATTCCAACGTCACAGCAACCTTTCGCCTGCAAAGCCCTCACTATTCAGCTTCTACCATGATAAATTTACCACACGGGACGGGCGACCTTTCTAAAATGAAAAAGCAAGACAACTCAACTAAAACTTCATCTCGTTCTTCTCTACGACAACGGTGCGCAAGATTTTGCAACAACTGATCACGACTGTTTTACCTGGAACGATCATTCTTAGCTGTCACCGCTGAAGACTCCTTCATGCTCTGCTCAGATTTGATGCCAAGGAGACCAAGACCTTCAACCAGAAGTTGTCACAAACTTAATGAAGCGGATTGATACATTCACCTCAGCTATTCACATCGAGGATAGGCACAGTTTTGGAGGAGAGAGCCCTGACCACGTTTTGAAACTTCAAGACAGCGCACTCAAAAACTCTCACGCAACTGCATACTAACTTCAAGCTGTCCGCCGTCAACTAGGGAGACAAGGTGTTTCAACCACCCACACGCAGTCCAACAAGGAACAGAAAAGTCACGCAGCCAGCAAAAGGAAACAAGAGCAGGTAGTCAACAAGAACCAAGAAGATTTGCAAATCAAAAAAATAAATGAGATGCATCCACCAGCTAAAAGAATCCAATCACGTCAAGAATTTAATAGCTCCACCCTCCAGCCCATTACGCCAAGAGCAGACTGAGACAAGGTAGGTTGGGGCATTACAACTTCCTTGACCTTTGTGGCTATATCAAAAATCCAAAATAACATAAATGAAATTCCAAGATCATCTAAATATATGAATCACCATGACATCCGAGTAACCAACAAGATCATTTGCAATTTTACTCAACAACTATATCATCATCAAATAATTTCTATTTCTAGGTCTACTCACAATATCGTAATATCACATGTCCGAACAACATCCATAATTTAACCATGTAAAATAGATATCAACATCAATATCCAAAATGTCTCTAATAATCATCATGCATCATAATAGAATCAAGTCAGTAATAATCCATGATCTAACATCTATCATCATACTATAATAAGGTCCATAATCAAGTCCATAATATAATTAGTAGTATCATGATTAGTATCAAAAGGTGTCAAAGGGATGTGGGCACTACATCCCCCTCCCCTTAGACTTAACTTCCTCCTGGAAGTGACTAGAATAAATGTGGAAACTAAACTCGTAGCAAAGTAACATCCTCCCATGTAGTTGCAAAGTATCATCATATCTCTGTCCCCCTTTGCACTTGGACCTAATCAACCTCTCTGCCTTGATGGCCTGTGGTCCCGCAATCTAGGATGCAAGCGGGCTCCACCATCTCCTGCCCCAGATCCTACACCTGCAATTATGTCCAATCTAACGCATGAGAAAGATTTACAACATATTTCCTAAGAAATAAGAAATGGAATGCATCATGTATATGAGATAAGCTTGGTGGAAATGCTAGATGGTAGGCCAAGGGGCCGATATGCTCAAAGATATCAAAAGGACCCACAAATTTATGAGCTATCTTAGAACCTTTTCCATAATGGATAGGGCTCTTATGTGGCCTGACACGAAGGAACACCTTCATACCCACATAAAAACTACGGTCGGTCCTATAGTGATCTACGTACTTCTTATGTCTTTCTTGTGCCTCCTGGAATCTTTGTTTGATCAAAACCACTTGCTGCTCCATGTCCTGCAACAAAGCTGGTCTAAGAGAAACCATGTCCTCTAACCTATCCCAACTAAGAGGTGTTTTGCACTCTCTACCATACAAAGCCTGAAAAGGAGCCATGCCTATAGAACTCTGAAAACTATTATTGTAGGTAAACTCCACCAAGTATAGGTACTCCTCCCATCTAGACTGTTGATCCATCATGTACATCCTGAGCATGTCCTCTAAAATTTTATTCACCCACTCGTCTCATGTCCATCTATCTTAGGGTGATATGCTATGCTGAAATTGATCTTCATCCCAAGGGCATGCTACACAAGGTAGTCCAAAAATAGGAAGTGTACAAAGGATCATTGTCACTTATGATCTTCCACGAGAATCCGTGCTGACTTTAAAATCTCATCCAAATATACCCGTGCTACTACACTACTTTGTGTAAGTCATCTTCACCAAATAAAAGTGAGCCACTTTTGTTAAATTATCAAGCTGTGACCATGATGGTGTCTGGTTATATCTCGACATTGGTAGCCAAATAGTGAAGTCTATGGAAATGGTTTCCCACTTCCATTCCGGTATAGCATGAGGAAAGAGAAAGACAATTGGATGTTGATGCTTAGCCTTCACTTTCTCGACACTCTAAACATTGTGACAAAATATAAGCCATGTCTCTCGTGAAGTCTTCTCCATATCTGTGAATTCTTCTCCGGTGATACAACTATCTCAAAGTTGCATGCATATTTTTCACCCAGGATGGGCTGAATAGGGTACACGATGTGCCTCTGTCAATATTTCCTACCTCAATCCTCCATCTCTGGGAACATAAATACGACCTCTGTTCCTGAGAAGGCCATCTTCCTCTAGTGAGAAACCATCAAACTTCCCCTCGAGGGGTCTTAGAGACTCGATCTCTACTCAAACTGTAATGTAGAAGCTGTCAAAAGGAAGCTGCTGAAGAATCATGCTCCATAAATGCGTGCCCACTTTGAAGTGGCCCTAGCCGTATGTATCCGTCTCCTTAGAGAATCGCCACCAAATTATCCTTTCCTTTCACATGTTCTATCTCCATATCATACTCACAAAACAACTCCATCCGATGCTACTAGTGAGCATTGAGATTGGGCTGCGTGAAGAGGTGGCGAAGACTCAAATATTAAGTCCTGAGTGTGAATCTTTGACCAAGAAGAAAGCACCTCCATCGAACCAAAGCGTGCACAACTACCGCAAGATCAAGATCATGAGTCAAATAATTAAGCTCATAATATTTGAGTTTGTAAGACTCAAAAGCTATTACTCTGCCCTCCTACATCAACACACCTCCAAGCCCTACTAAAGAAGCATCCGTGCAAATGAAAAACTCACCCTGTGGATTTGGCACTACAAGAATAGGTTCTATAGTGAGACATTTATTTAGTGTCCGAACACCTACTCACACCTGTCTGACCAAACAAACTTCTTCCCTTTCATCTGAAGGGAAGTGATGGTGTGCACAATCTGAGAGAAGTCTTAAACAAATCTCCTATAGTAACCTACTAGTCCCATGAAGCAGCGCACCTCAGTCATAGTAGTGGGTGCTAGCCAATCCATAATAGCTCTAATATTGGAAAGATTGACAGTGATACCTTCACCAGAAATGATATGACCCAATTATTACACCTCTGTCTAAAATAATGCACACTTCTCCAAGTTCCCGTAAAGATACTACTCTCGGAGACACTTAAGAACCTAGCAAAGGTTCCCCTCATGCTCCTCACGTGTACGTGAGTAAATAAAAATGTCATCAAGGAAGATGAGCACAAAGAAATCTAAGAAAGTACTAAATCCCCATTCATCAAACTCATAAATCTGTGGGGACATTAGTCAAACCAAAATGTACCACTTTGTGAAATCATAGTGGATATATCTCGTATGGAAGGCAGTCTTGTGAATGTCCAACTTCAAAATCCTTAGCTGATGATAGCTTGAATTAAGGTATATCTTAGAGAAAACTATGGCTCCCTTCATCTGATCAAATAAATCATCAATACGAGGAAGGGGATAACGCTTCTTGATCGTTACTTTGTTTAGCTAGTGCAAATAAATACACAACCCCAAGGATCCATCCTTCTTCTTCACAAAAATAACCAGTGCACCTTAAGGGGATACACTAGGATGGATAAGGCCTTTTTATAGGAGGCCCTCTAGCTGCAACTTGAGCTCGCAGAGCTCTGGGGTGGTCATCTGATAAGGTGCTCATGAGATAGGCTATGCTCTTAGAACTAGATCTATATGAAAATCAATCTTACGTGGGGGTGGTAATCCCTATAGATCCCCAAGAAAGACATCTGCAAACTCTCTCAAAATGGGGTGATAATCTAGTGATGGTCCACTAGCCCCATCCTCTGATCTATCACTAACTATAACAACATACATCTGACAACCCCATCCCACACACCGCTTAAGCTGCATAACAGAAATGGTTCAAATAGAAACGGGTCTCCTGACCCCTGAAATCACCAACTCAACTCCCAAATCATCTACACAAGATATAATATTGTGGTAATAATCCACTCTAGCCCTATGTGTAGACAACCAATCCATACCCAAGATGACTCCATATGAGCCGAAAGGAAGGATACGGAGATCCGAGGTAGTGGTGAAAGGTCCCAAATCTACCACACCCTCCTTAACTAGGGATTCTATAGATATCTTGGCTCCAGAAGCCATCACAACATCCCAACTATGACCCTTCCTAACTACCACAAGCTTGCATCTCTCTACTAAAGATGGTGCAATAAAATAATCAAAAGAATCGTAATCAAACAAAATGGAGGTAGGAATAACACCAATGTTACCTACGGTTTAAATAGTTGTACTTTAATGCTCTACTTGGTGGTTCTTGACCATGTGTACATCCTTTGACTACACCCCATATCACCAATAGTAGGATCGAGAGATCTATGTCTTACCCTTGTTATTAGGGTTATGTGGGAAGTCTCTCAAAAATGTCCAATAAAAAACACCCAAAACAACCGCCCGATCCTCTCCCTTGTGTAGTGAGTCCGGTTGGTACTCCGGAGGTCGTGGTGTGGATCTCGAAGATCTAGATGTGGTCCGTTGAGGTCTCTACTAGCGAGCTCATGCTTTGAGTGAGCTCTTTGGGCACCATGTGTCCGATGGGACCCCTAGGAGGAGGCCCCATACTTGTGACATTTGTATGCATAAAATCTCTGTGGAGGTCTATAAGGTGGGTGAGACCGATGTTTTTTCTACTATGGTCTAAAAGATGACGATGCTTTGAACCCTATCTACCATGAGGAAGGGGTACTGACTACTTTGATCTGTTTTCCTGCATCTGTTGTATGCAGCTCCAAACTTAGTCTCTATCCTGCTAGGTCTTTCCCCGAGTATCCTCTTCTATATAGGCCTTCTCGATGACCTTAGCTAATGTTTCAGGACAATGGATCCATCTTGCACATCCAATGTCTAGGTTCAAGCTCCGATGAACATGTGGATCCATACCTACTCATCATGCATGTAATTAACATACTTGAGTAGATCCAGAAATCTACTCTCATACTTAGCCACTATAAGAGATGTCTATCGGAGGTCCTGAAATTCATCTGTTTGCTCTTTGAATGAATCTCCGTGACAAATATCTACTCCGGAAGTTCTCCTCAAATAGCTCCTAGGTAACTGTCTCAAAATCAATATGGAGCTTCTGCTCCTCTATCCGCCACCATACACCAGCTCCATCCCTCAATAGATGGATCATAACATGAGATTTCATGTTGCTAGAACAAGGATAGAGCTTAAAGCATCCGCTCAAGCTCACCAACCAGGCCTCTTCCTGAAATCCACCCATGTCACTAGAATAATGTAATGGCCGAAGCTTCAGGATCTCTCTGATGTAATTTTCAGTTATGGTCTTATGGCCTCTAGGTCTCTCAGCATGCTCATCCCTAAGCCTAGGGCTTCGAGACCTCTCTCTATGTCCTGAAACTTGGTCACTTTATACCCTCTCGTGGTGACTCATCCCTAGATGACTTTGCATGGAAGTTCTCTCCTCCATGCTCCTCGTTGTGTCGAGGATATACATGACCCTCGATGGAAGTGAATCTATCATGTCCGGCTTCATGTCCTCGTATTGATCCTCCGCATAGAGCAACATTAACATCTTGAAGAGTCTCGCAAAATATGGGGTAGGATGGATGTTACAACATGATCTAGTGGTGGTAAGTATAGCTCTATGTGAAAATACCCTCGTCCCGTATGCACCTCCCCACAAAACCAAGGCAAGATTTAGTTCATCTTTCAAAGTTTTATTTAGTTTCCATGTTTACTAAAATATGAAATTTCTAGCTAAGTTGTTTTCTATATTTAAAAGTGTGCAAGGTTTAAGATTCATGTCTCAAGTTTTCAAGTGTGCCCAATGGCCTAATATTTTGAACCAATTCTCTTATACCAAGTGTAAATCCCATTAAAACATCCCACTTGAGACCTATGAACAACCTAGGAATAGTTAGGAAAATTATGGAATAATTTTTTTGTTTAAGAGAGTCTACAACCAGGTTACAGGACAATAGTTGTCACTAACAAGTTCTAGAACAATTCTAATCCACTAGAAAATAATTTTCTTTTAATAACCATTATTACAGGTCACAAGGTCCCAAAATTTAGGGTTAGAAAGTTCAATTAGGTTCAAAGGGTAATTTCTCACCATACCCACTCTCTAACAAGATTTAAAGATTCAACCTAATTTTTCTCAAAATTAACATATTCAAAATTTCCCTAAATCATTCCCATTGGATGGGAAATTTCCTCACCTTTCCATTGATATAAATAAGTCCTACTAACTCATATTTTCGAAGTTATGTAAATTTGGAGGGCCTTGGGGTGAAAATTTTCCCCAAGAGCGGGCCTGCGGGCCTAGGGGAGAAATGTTTCCCCAAGGGTGGCTTGGCGAGTCGCAGGAAAAAAATTTCCCAAGGGGTGGAAAGCCACCTTTTCACCTACACTCCCACGAGTCCGCAAGGTACACGTGGTGTCTCCAAAGCCAATGTGGGGAAAATGGGGTGGCGGGGAGAAAATTTGGCAATTTCCCACGCGGGGTGAAAAGTCATCTTTACACCTGCTCTCCCGCAAGTGCACAAGGGACACGTGGTTCCTCCTAATCCATGCAGGGAAAGTGGGGTAGTGGGGATAAAGGAGGTTTTAACACCCCAAAGGAAAAAGTGGGTTAAAGTTCACTAGCACCTCCGTCGGCACCTCAAGATGCCACTTGACATCTCTTGGTTGGCTGCGGGCCAGTGGGGCGATGGGGAAACTTTAGAAAGTTTTCCAAAAAATTAAAAAGGAACCCGCTTCTTTGTCAATGCGGAGCTAGCAGGCGGTAGAGAAAAGTTGGAAAATTTTCCCAAAAAATTTGAAGCTCTAAGGAAAAATTCGAGATAGTTCGCACAAGAAACTTTTCCCAATTTTTTTTTTGATGCCAAAGTAGAAAAAAATTTAGAAGGAGATAATTTTTGATAGAGAGATTAGGTTTGGGAAAGTGAGGAATTTTTGGAAATCTCTCGACGTCCTCTTTACTCAGGAATCATTAATTTTTGATTTTGATAAATTTAAAGGGGTCAATTTATACAAAACGATCTGCAGGATTTTATAGTGCATAATGGTAAATTTTAACTTGTGAGATTTGTTCAATTTGATTTTCTTCCTCTCTCAACATGTCAAGTAGACATGGAGAATTTTTCTTAGGTGGATTTAGGATAAGTTTGTGAGGTAGATCTATTTGATTGAATTCTAATTGAAACTTTATTATTTTGACAAAGAAATGACTATGAAAGCTTTGAACTTGGTTTTCCGGTTTTGAAAGATTTCCTTCAAATATTTTTGTCTAATTTGAATTTTTAAAGTAAAACTACTTCAATTTAATCATTTAGTTTTTTATTTCATTGTTGCGGAGTTCGGTTTGTGCATTTTGATTGAATAATTACCAGTTTGAAAATACAAGACATAGATCAAATTTTTTGAAAGGGTTTATTTTCCATTTTATTATTCCAAGTATTATAATATGTTCCAATTCTAATCTAATACATTTAGTTGATTCAATTCAACTATTAAAAACTAAAATATGTATCGATTTCCAATTTTCACATATTTCAAAAGACACAAGATTACACTTCCTTTATACGTATTTCTTCCTTTCAACCAAAGATTACAACTCACATCTAGATGATTAAATTCAATATAATGATACAATTTGAGGAAGGTTATGCAATCCTTTATTTATTCCAAAAGAAAACTTTACAACTTCCTTCTTTTATTCTTTCCAAAATCATATATTATATACAGGGTAGAATAATACATTTTCTTCTCACGTGTTTCACTTTTCCACTTTCCAAATAGGGATTTCATAGTGCATGCTAAATACATATTTCCAATGGAATAATATCATATGGACAAGACAAAACCACTTCCATTAATTCAAATGAAACTCTTACAACTTCCTTTCCATTTGATTTCAAAATACAACATAAAAAATATGTATCATTCTTTCACATTCCAATTTACACTTCCATAACCACTACAACATCTTTCCATTACAAACATATAAAAGTTCATCCACTTCAATTGGGAAAGGTTACAATAAGATTTCATTTCACAAGGGACTATCAAATTGTCTTTATCTCAGCTCCAGAACAACAACATGCAGATTTCTCATTCTTCCAATTTGATCACACCAAAAGAGGGGAAAGGCAACGCTCTCTAGCCAACCAATAAATACAATGAAAAAGAGAATCCATCCTTCTCAATTGGCCCCCGAGCGCTAACCAAAATGCAATAAAATATGTGATCCAACTCATGGCAACAACAGAGCTTCCACAAACACACAAGCAACACTTTCCTAATAAAAACATAGTCCAGAATAGAATGTATTTTACAACTACATTAAATCATGACAAACAATACTAAGGCTTCCTCAAGCAAGCCAAAGGAGAAAGAAACTATGGGGGTTGATTCTTATTCCTCCCAAAAGGAAAAATGGGTATCACCACCGAATTACAAACTACCAGAATATAGTATATCACAACCCTAACATTCCTTATGCATCCCCAAAGTACCCCTTATTCCTCACATTTCCTTATTCCTCCTCAACCTCTTATGGCACCCCATAATGAGTAAAGAAATGCAAGTTATTTCCTTATAAGGTGGAGCCCAGATCGTAACTCCCTCCACCCTTATACCTCCCTAAAACACACTTGTGCCTCCCACAAAATAAACCCCATAGTCTTCTCCTACACCATTTCCTAGGCCATCTACCCAACAACATGCAAAAACATTCATACATTAGCATATACATTCATAAAATAAGACCATTTCAAGAGCCAAACTTCTACCTCTCCATAATGGAGTTGTTCCAAGTTCCAAAACAGCAAGCTTTATCCCAATGCAAGAAATCCAAATCATCTAAGCACAAACATGCAACAATCTTCCAGAAAATTCTTTAAAGCAAGATCTCCCAAAAAAAATAGAAAAATAATTCACCCAAGAATGAAGTCTCCAAGGTGAAGCAACCAAAAACAAGGCAAGGAGTTCGAATTTTATATAAGAGGGAAGAGAAGAGGATGAGGTGGATCTATATAGGATGCCACATCACACATCCTCAACCCCAAACCCTAAAGTCATCTTCAATGTCCAATGCAAAATAAATAGGTGGGTGAATAATATGATAGTTTACTTACACACTCAATTCTAACCGACACCCCAAAGGACTGAAATTAAATCATGTAAGAAAAGTGCAATTAAAACATATAATTTGCCTTCTCAAAAAGCATCATAAAAGTCTAATCTCAACTCTCCAACCATAGGTATGGTTAATAACTAAATTTAAGATGTATGGGACAAGTAACATGTAGAAACAAACTTGTAAAAACAAATACTAGTTGCCATAGTGACCTTGTTGAATTCATCTAGAATTCCAATGTGGTTGGTCTCCAATCCCCGATGTTTGTTGTGATATTTTAACCTCGCAAAACATAAATATCTCCTTCGGTCTCATGGCCATATCAGAAAATCCAAAATAAGATAAATAAAATTTCAATATCATCTAGATATATGAATCACCACGACATGCAAGCAACCAACAAGATCATTTGCAATTTTACTCAACAACTATATCAAGCATCAAATAATTTCCATTTCTAGGTCTACTCACAATATCCAAATATCACATGTCCGAACAACATCCATAATATAACCATGTAAAATAGTATATCAACATCAATATCCAAAATGTCTCTAATAATCATCATGGATCATAACTGAATCAAGTCAACAATAATCCATTATCTAATGACTATCATCATAGTATAATAAGTTCCATAATCAATTCCATAATATAATCAATAGTATCATGATTAGTATCAAAAAGGTGTCAAAGGGAAGTGGGCACTACACAATATATAGGAAGAATGAGAGAATGGAAATAAAAGGAATTAAAAATCTTGCTTCAACCCCCAAAAATACATTAAATTATTCTCAGTAACAAGGATGGATGCCACTGCAAAACCATACCTCCTTGTACTTTTCCTTTTTAGGGAAGAAAGGAAGACCATACCTTCAAAGCATTTTCGTAGGTGAGAAATACGAAAACATTCCTATAAAATGGAGGACTATATTTGCTCATTTTTAAATACTGTGTCTCACTAAAATTAAGAAAACAATGAGAGATTTCAAAAAAATCCTATTTTGTGCAAATATGAGCTCGCATAAAAATTATGGCCATTTGAAGATGAGGGTGTCATATTGCAATAAATTTAAGTGGTTAATCTTCCTTTTTTGTACTCGAACCTACATCACACCTTACAAAATATAAAATTTAAGACATCGTGATTCAAATCTTCGACCTTCGAGAGATTGGTATCAATATTCACCTTTATGAGCTCATGAAACCTCTAAAATGCCGAAACCCCAAAGTCTGAAATTCAAACTTCATATTTCTAACTTCATGTCATGATTTGTGTGAACAGGGCTTCAATTTTATGAAATGCTGAAACCCCGAAGTTCAAAATTCTGACTTTGGGTTTCAAACCTTTGTATTTCCATGGGTTCAGGTTTTAGGATTTCAGGAGTTAGGGTTTTGAGATTTCAAGGGTTCGAGGTTTCGAGGTTTTAGGTGTTCGGTTTTCATGGTTTTTCATCTATTTGGTCATCACGCATCTCTCGAAATATCAAAATCTTGAAGTTTAATTTTCAGACTTCGGGTTTCAAACCTTTTTTTCTCCTCGCATAGCACTTTTCAAAGTGCTCGACCTTGTTTCTAACTCCGAAATCCCAAATGTATGAAGTCCAAATTTAAGAATTTGAACTCGATTTCCTTCGGACCTTTTGAGTCCACTAATTCAAAAAAAAATTAGACTCGAACTCGCATCACATTCTTAGAAATCTAAAATTTCAAACTTTGAGTTTCGGAGCTTTGGGCTTTAGATATTGTCATCACTATTCACCTTTCGAGATCATGAAACCTCAAAATTCTGAAACCTCAAATTCCAAAATTCAGACTTCAAGCCGACTTCAAGTTATGGTTTGCATGCACTAAGGCTTCAATGTTCTGAAATGTGAAACCCCGAATTTCAAAATTCATACATCAAGTGTCGACCTTTGTCTTTATGGGGGTTCAGTTCTAGGGTTTCAAAGGTTCAGGTTTTGGGGTTTGTTGATACATCCGGTCATCGCACATCTCTCGAAATCCCAAAATCTTGAAGTTTGAATTTTAGATTTTGGGTTTTGAACTTTTTATTTCTCCTTGCATGGCACGATTCACCGCTTGAACTTACCGCCAACTCTAAACTCTAGAATGTATGACGTGTTAATTTCATTCTTCGGACTTTTATGTCCTTTAGACCTTTTTAGTTTGCTTTGATTCAGAATGTTTTCGTTCTCTGAACCTGTATCACACCCTCTGAAATCTTAAATTTCTAACTTCATGATTCAAAGCTTCAGGATTTGGAGATCACTATCACCATTCACCTTTCAAAACTCGTGAAACCTTCGAAATTACGAAACCCCAAAATCTAAAATTTGAACATCAGGTTTTGGACTTTAAGTTGTGATTTGTGTGCACTGACTTCAATGTTCTGAAATTTTGAAACCCCAAAGTCTGAAATTCAGAATTCGGGTTTTAGACCTTTGTCTTTTCGGGAGTTCAGGTTTTGGGATTTCAGAGGTTCGAGATTCAGGGTTTTGGGGGTTCAGGTTTTGGGGTTTATATTTCAAGGTTTCATGTGTTCAGGTTTCAAGGTTTGTTCATTGATCTAGTCATCACACATCTCTGAAATCATGAACACCTGAAGTATGATTTTTTGACTTTGGGTTTTGGACCTTTTTTTTCTCCCTACATGAAACTGCATTCACCGGTTGACCCTCCCGCCAACTCCAAACTCCCAAATTTCTGAAATCTGAATTTCAGACTTCGACACTTTAAAGTCCTTCAGACCTTTTTAGTCCAATGATTTGGAATTTTTTTCCCACCGAATCCAAATGCTTCCACGTCACTTCAACATGCTTGGCTTAAGTCCAAAATGTCATCTCCATGGCGAAACGATCCTCTTATTTTCTCTGTGTGGAGTCATGTTTGTCCAATTTCACCTGAGGGGAAAAATTGGATAACATGGTTACATGGACATTATTGAGAAAAAATGACTTGAAGAGTCAAAATTAGACCTTGTAATAAACACAAATTTACTCGCATTGAAACCCAAGGCAAACAAAGGTTATATTAGAAAAATTACGGAATAAATTTTTTTGTAAAACCCATTCACAACATTAAATTAAATTCCTTGTCAACACTTTATCATTTTAAATTACATTTAATTAATATTATTAATTTCAAATGGGGTCCACAATCCCCTTAGCTTCCTTCTTAATTAATTTAATAACATTTCTCAATACCATTTAATAATTTAATTAGTTTATGGCAAGGTTTAGACTTCCTCCCATTGAATTTAATACGTTAAATCAAAATCTAGTGAAACACAATCAATTTAATTTTCAAATTAATGTGGCATAGTTATTTAAATAATAAATTTTTATTCCGCAATTGCAAAGGGTCAAGGCTTGTATTTAAAAAGGTCTCCAATAAAATATTTGGGTTAGAAAATTAATATCACCCCCTACACCACAAAAGAGTGGCCCCATTTAGAAACTAAAAATGCCTTTTATTTTAAAAAAGTATCCTCACCCACTTGTCACCTATTTTTTGTAGGAATGAATCTCATCCATTATATGGATTCATTTGGAGCTCTTGGATTTAGGGATCCAACTATCCCTAAGCATAGTTATGAAGGTCTCATTTTCATTTCATTTGACTTATTGTTTCATTTCTTTTTGAGATATGGAGGAGGAAGGGAGTGGAAGCCATGAGAGGCAATCTCAAGTTCATGGAGGGAAACATTTTTTCTTCAAGTTCCATTTGTACCCTCTTCTAAAATTTGTATGGATTTCATTATTTGTTACATTTTTCCGTATTTGTATTTGCCCTATTTCACATATAGGCATTTTGCCCCATTTTAAGAATGGTTGTGATAGTATATATATACCTTGATTGAATGAATGTATATACCTATATATAAACATACACACACACACACACATACATACATACATACATACATACATACATACATACATATATAATTTTGTTTTTATATTTTATTAAATCTGAAATCTAGAATGTGAGTATTATATATATATATATATATATATATATATATATATATATATATATATCATCAAATGAAAAACACCCATTCGTGAAAAGGGTTACACAGTCCACAAAGGAGTAATTGGGTGACTGTATTTTATATCCAGCGGCTACAATAACAAAGGCCAATGTTTATAAAAATTTTGGGGTTGTGTTTTTTTGTTTAGTGGGGAGGGGCGGAGGTCGCCAACCCCACCCCCCATCCCATAGTATATGGGGTGGGGGTGCAGTCGGTGGCCTCCCCCATAATTCTCCCTTATTACAATATGCATCAAGCCGCGTGGCCTAAGTCAACACAATCAATTTTTTTATTTCTATTTTTTTGTTTTAATAAAATTCAATCAATAAATTATTCTATAATATATATAATATAAATATACATATATACAATATTTATAATTTATAAATATATAAATATTATATATATACACATTTATATCTATCTATTTCTTAATATATTCATTTGGCTACTAATATTAATATATTTTTACTAAATTTAATATTATAAAATATGTATGTTAGTAATAAAATTAAAATTATACAAGATATAAGTTATCTATATATTTATATATATAATATATGTTTATATCACACACACACACACACACACACACACACACACACACACACACACACACACACACACACACACACACACACACACACACACACACACACATGCATATTTATATAGTTATTTTCCAACATAACCATTTGGATAAGAATTTTAAAACTAACTTCATTTGTATGTACAGAATTAAAATTTTGGCAAAATGAGTTTATATAGTTATATAAGTGTAAATTCACATTTAGTCATTATCTAAGTTATAACAAGATAATTTTCCAATTTCTACATATTCATTCAAATGTAACTTTGGGAAGACTTCTAAAATTTATTGTTCTTTCTAATACAACTAATAAAGAGATTGCATCCATAATCCAAGGCACTACAAAACTATTTCCTTCCTTCCTATATTTTAAAATGAGAATAAAATTTTTTAAACACTTTCAAGATACTTTTATTTAGCAAGCACAATAACTATTTCCTCATTCTATCTTAATCATTTCACTTAATAGAAGCACAAGCAAGTAAACATTTAATTTCAATTTTGAAAGAAATACAATATCCATTTGGCTATAACTTCCTATTCTTCTTTTCCAATATTACAACAATGGTCATAAGACAAAGCAAAACTTTCTCTTGAACTTGGTTCTTTTTCTTAACACAATAATCTTCTCTTTCCAACAAGCAAGAAATGAATTATCAAGCCTTATATTTTTATTTACAATGAGAAACTAACATCACAATTTTGATGAAAAAAACAACTAAGAAATTTACTTTTAAAATGCAAGATTATAAGCCTTGTTGGTGCTCAAAATAGTCTCGCCCCATTTTTGCCTTTGAAAATTTATTGATTTACATCCTCTGTCATTTTCTCCTTCCCCGTGTTGTGCTTGGTCAATATTTGTTGCCATTTAAAAATGCTCCTGATCTAAAGATCATGTATGGGTCCATGTTTGTTTCCTCATTTCTTTGTTCCTCTGGAAGGGTCTGTATTTTGAGTCTCCCGTGCTCTATTCCTTCAAAACTTGTGTTTTCCCATTCTCTCTATTTCCCACAGTCAAGATTTATTATCCTTGACATTTCTATCCTAGATACTTGAAGAAGAATGAATTGATGTGTCCCTAAAGAACATATTTGAGCCTTGTAACATTTCTAAACTTTCTATCCTTGAAGAAAATTTCATTCCTAGGTTCAAAAGGTCATTTTTGTATTTTACATTTGACGGGTGTTTCTCCCAATCAAATTTGCATCCTTGCATCTATAGGGGATGTGGCACCTTTTGGTTGGATGCAGCTCAACTAGGTACTTATAAAAATTCATGGAAATCCTTAACTCAAAATTTGTCCACGTGGAGGCACGATGCTCATTTAAAGATCTACTTTTTGGTTTGGCCTTGGAGTAGCACCGGAGGACACGTGGAGGATTCCACTACTTTTCCCAGACTTAGACAAATTTTTGTGTAGTTGGTACAATTTGGCGAAACACGACACATGGTGAGCTCTGGCTCATTCAAGGTCTCTGCTTTGGGCACCATCTTAAATTTGCGCCATGAAGACATGTGGAGGCCTCCACTCACTTTACATTTTACTTGGAATTTTCAATGGCCAAAGGAGACTTCCTCGGAGCATGACACGTGGTGCTTTCTACCGAGCTTCAAGCCAGCGTTCAGAAAACCTTACAGAACAAGTCACATGGTGAGCTCGCGCTCATTCAGGGTATCAAATTTTTGGGACCATCTCAAGGAGCACCATGATGACACGTGGTAGTTTGAAAAGTCAAAGAGGTAGGGAGGTAGACCATTGGAGGCAAATTGGATTTTTTTCCCCTTAAGGATTAAAATCTCAAAATGTCTCGCAAACCCGATGATGGAAATAGTCAATGCTTTACCCTGGTCAACAAAGAGTGTGGACTCTTGGGGGAAATTTGGAAAATTTCCTTTGGGAGAAAAGACTCAAAAGTAAATAAGGAAGCGCAACCCCGCTCAAATCATATTTGGACACATTTTAGTCTCATTTCCCAAGGGCAGAGCTGTGGGAAAAACTTGGAAAGTTTTCCCTTTTCTAAAAGAGAGTAAAGGAGAATTTGAGCGTGGTTCTGCTTGAATCACATTTTGATGCATGTCCTGGATCGTTTCTCGAGGGCGGATGTGTGGAGAAAAATGAATTTTTTTTCCATTTTTCCAAAAAATTGGAAAAATTCAAATGAAGCCCCGGGTTTGTTCTTAAGTTCGAATCTTCCACGTGGAAAAACCAAATTCAAAGTCAAGATCAATGACGGTGAGAGTCGAAATCTGATTTTGCCCACATTTTTACGAAACATGTCTAGAAGTGTGAGTGTCCATGATTTCTTGGTATTTTCTACACACCAACTAGAGAGGGGACTTAATTTTGATATTGATGTTTGGTGGGAAGATCTGGAAAGACGTCTTTCACCATTAAAATTTTATGACTTTTGTGCTCGATCGGATTTTTTGTTTTTCTTCTCCCAAGCATGTAATTAGAAATATTTGATAGATTAGGGGCGGAAGTGGTTGGAAAATTGAAGAAAGAGTTGAAAGTGGGAGATATTCGATGAAATCTTCCCCTTCAAGCACCTGGTGACTTTTTTCATATTTGATTTATAGAATCATGAAAGAATCATGGCGAGAACTAGTGCATTTAAGGTTTTTGTCTTTTGGGGAGAACGGGGCTCTATTGTAAAGGTTATAAATGGCACAAATTTTTTGTGCAAATGGTTGGAAGTTAGAGGTCAGAGTGTTAGAGGTCGAAGAAAATTCCCAAGAGGAAAATTTGACTAAGCCTATCTTTTGAGAATCCATTTGAGAAACTAGGTTATCTCTTTTTATATTAAGTTTTATTGTGTCAAGGTGGTTACAAGTGTATGTACCATTAACAATCTTTGAGATTGTTATATGAAACTTTCCCTGTAATATATTTAATCAAATTCAAGTTTTTTGTGTTGTCTTGAGAAAAATGTGTTGGTTTTATTTCTAAATGTATGCAAGTAGTTTCTCCTATTTCTGTTGCAATCTTGTATTAAAATATGACCCAATCACACAAGCCTCAATCCTTGTGACAGTTTAGTGGCATCTACAATTCCATTTCTCATAATAGCTTTCATTTGGGATTGGAATAAATGATTTAAAATCACTTTTCTTTCATCTATTGACAAAGATTGTTTGTAAGCCTCTAGGTGTACCTTAGGCATGATTTGGCTTAGATCTTGATGCTTTGTTATATTTTCTAACTTGAGCCTTTCTGATATAATCTCAAAGATTGTGTGAAAGAGTGCCGATCTGGGCCTCCATTGAAGCACATATTCTGGTTAAAGAAACATTCTAGCTATTCTATGGGAATTTTTTGGTTTAACCTCCCATTATGTAAGATTCCTCAAGGATCTGGTGAATCAAGTTCACCGTGGCCCACCTTCCACCAAAAATTCATTAAAAAACAACTAATCCTACTTGTACCACCCCTATTTATCTTATGTGCACAAAAATGCGTAATATTTCTTACCAAGACATGTAGAAGCAATCACGGTCTCAAATGTCTTCATTAACCTTTTCCTTGTTGTGAAAATATCTCCTTGATCTGGAAGTGACACCTCATGAGAGTCATATCTAGTGTGTTGATCATATTTTCCAAAGGTATTCTCTATAAAATCCATTCAAAAGAAGGATTTATCATTGTTCTTTAATAAACAGAGGTTGAAAAGTAGGTTCTCTTACCTTGGTTAAAAGGAACAACCTAAAATAGTTAGGATTAGATCACATCCTTTTAAGGTGCTATCCATCTCTCCACAAATCCAAGTAACAAAGGGATAGCTAAATTCCTTCCCAGCTACAAAACAACGTATATTAATGATTTAGTTGCCTCTAAGATCCCTATTGAATCTGTGTTGCTTCTTGGCTTGAAAAGGAGAACAAATTTGGATACAAACACTAGTGACGTCATTGCCATGGACTGTTTAAGCTTCTGAGACCAATTTGTTGATTTGTTGCCATTTCATATCCATCTACCCATCAATCAACACACTAGTGGCACCATTTCCGAGGATTGTTTAAGTTGTTGAGACCAATTTGATGATTTGTTGCTATTTCATATCCATCTATCCCGTCAACAACACTAGTGGTGCCATTTCAAAGGACTTTAAGTTAATGAGATCGATTTGTTAATTTGTTGCTATTTCATATCCATCTAGCCCGTCAACAACACTAGTGGCACCATTATCGAGGATGTTGTGATTGCAGTTCATTTTTAGATCCTAGTAAATGTTTCTTGTATGCATGAAGTTTCAAGTTACAAGTGTTGTATGCAACGTTTCCAGTATGTACAAGTTTTATGCTAGTATTCACTGATAAATATTGGTAAAGGAAGGTCAAAGATTTCATATCTAGTTTATAAGTGCTGACATAGCATATTTTAGGGAGGTGGAAATCCTTAGTGGTGACTCCCTGTTGATTTGATTTTGATAAGGACTAGTGTCTTAAAACTCTGTCAAAGTCAGATTTATTACTAATATTTGTAAAGCTTAAAGGAAGAAGATATTTCTTTGCTAGAAATCCTGCTAGGACATTATTTCCAGAGCTAGGAAAAGAAAAATCAAAAGGAAGAAAATCCTAGAGGGCTGTTGGAGGTCAACATACAAGAAGAGGGATCTCCATTGATGAAAGTGATCGGCCTATCATTGAAGACTGCCATTCAAGTGACTCTGAATCAGGTAGCCTCTTTGTGGAATTGAAATCTCTAGCTAGAGAGGGACCTTCATTTGATTTTGAAAGGTTTGCTTTATACTCTATGCTTGTCTTTTCGAGGTTGATACAAATTTCTAAGAGATAAGGCCTTTGGGGGTCTCTATTTTGAAAATTATACTCTTGTGTTCTAAGGACCATCTACCCTCATCAATTTGTCACCCATCTTGGGTGACCTCCTCAAAGGAACATTTCCTAGCCCTCACCTAGACCCCCTTTTATTGTAAGCACCTTTGGACCTATAAATTTTGTGAGAATGGTTGGTTACCCAAAAGTAGTACCTTAAGATGTAAGGAACAAACTACCAAAGTTCTAGGGAAACAATGCTATA
Organism: Taxus wallichiana var. yunnanensis; assembly: GCA_018340775.1. Lineage (NCBI taxonomy): Eukaryota > Viridiplantae > Streptophyta > Pinopsida > Cupressales > Taxaceae > Taxus > Taxus wallichiana. The sequence continues at coordinate 872,285,110 of CM031237.1, read as the reverse complement.
ACTGGTGACTAGCATTTGAAACTCTTTCTCAATATGATGGAAGACTTTGAGATTGAGCATGAGGATGTATACATCAAATTGTTTGTCCACACTTTAGAGGAGGATGCAAGGGACTGGTATAAAGCATTGCCAGATAACTCTATTGATTCTTGGGATGAAATGAACAATGAATTTAGATTACAATATGGTGATAGGACTGACCCTAGGTTTCTTCTATCAGAGTTTGAAAACATCAAGAAGAACCCAAATGAGTCTAGTACATGACTTCAATACAAGGTTTAATAAAACTTTGATGAGATTTCCTATTAGGATAAGGCCTTGTGATGAGTCATGTTTGATCAAATACACTGATGCATTTGATAAAAGGCTGCATATTACTTGAGAGACAAGAACCCCAAAAATTTGAGGTAGGCCTTCACCATGGCTCTGCAAATAGAGAACAACATCAAGGCAATTGGGAAGCCTCTAAAGAGGGAAGGTGTAAAGGTGGTTAACCCAGAAAAACCCCAAACAAGCAGGGCTGCTGATTTTGAAGAAGTTGTGAAGATTTTGGTAGGGGTTGTAAAAGAGATCTCCTAAAAGCTAGCCTGAGCTAAGAAAGGAGTTGGGAAGAGTTCACAAGGACAACACAAGCAACAAGGAAAAGATAGATTTACAAATCATCAAAGAACTAATGACAGAGGAAAAGGACTTGTTGGATTTGGAAATAGGTAGCCCCAAGGTAGAGAAAATAGAATGGTACCTAATCCTTTGGCTGCCAGAGTTACTATGGTGGAGGAAACAAATGTCATTGATTGGCGTGACAAATGTTTCATGCCTCATGCTCCTTGTGAAGAATATTAGCAAGAAGAAGAGGAATATGATGATGAAAATGATGATGATTCCTGCATGATGGAGATCCCTGAAATTTCACCAAGGGAAGCAAACTCAATTGAGTTAATAAGTGTTAGAACTGTTGCTACTTTTTGGGATTGCATCCACTGGGTACCTTTTCTTCCCCCTCTCATACTTTAGAAGTAGACATTGTATAAGATTTTGAATTGCCCACTAATGATTTTGAATACTTGAGGGCATTAATGATTGAAAAGTATGATGGAGGAGTTCCTTCAGAAGAAGATAGGAAACTATTAATGAATGTTGTAGTTGCCCAAGAAAAGGAGCACAATACCAAAAGTAAAGTTGCCAAGGGGCCACAAGCCAAGTCAAAATTTCCATTGCTTGCCAAAGAAACCCCAAAGAAAAATGCATCTGGCAGAGATCTTTCTTCCTAAGAAAAACTTGTGTTCCTCCCCATGCCCACCCTGAAAAGAATCCCATTCCATATGATTAATTTTCCAATCTTTCTCCTATTGTTACTTTACCCAAATTTGCTCCATATGACGTAGCCTAAGTGTTAAGCCAAATCAAAATTCCTATCCCAATTTTTGAGCTGTTTAAGATCCCTAAGCACAAGAAGAGGGCTTTTGAATATTTAGGATTCAAAGGGGAAGAGATCATATGAGGCAGAGATGTAAACAAGGTTGAGATTCCCCTTACTGTTGCAGAGTTGGAAAGGCCGCAAGTGCTGAAATAGCTGGGAGAACCACTAGAGGTTTATTATGGAACTTCTTTGGTTGAATCCCAGCTAAATGTGGATCCATTTTTCAATACCCTGGTTATCAAAGACAAGTTGTTACATAACTGTATGTTTGATTTTGGAGCTTCATGTAATGTCATGCCTCTTGAGGTCATCAATGAATTAGGTATCAAAGTAACAACAGCATATGGAAAGTGCAGCTGCGATGGAATATAGAGAGGTTCAAGTGGTGGGGTGTGTCAAATATCTAGCATTTGTGTAACTTGCATCTCATCCTGGAAGGAACTTAAAGCTTAATTTAGTCATGATTGACCGCCCTACCATATGGGGGATGTTGTTTTCAAGAAAGTGGGCAGCAAGTGTTGGTGGTAGTGTGTAAATGGACATGTCTTATGCCACTATCCCCATTGAAGGAAACTTGGTGAAATTATATGGAGAAAAGAAGATGTTGTACTTGATTGAAGACCCAAGCAATGCATCTTATGAGGTTTTGCAAGCAGATGTTGATCTTAACAAATTTGTGAGTTTTGTGGATTTCAGGGAGTATGAAAGTGTTGAAAATAGAGTTCCTAAGTATGTTATTTTTTTGTAGGAATTTAGTCTATGATGCAACCTTGAAAAATGTTAAAGAATTTGACTTAAACACAATGGAGGAGCTTCAGAGAAAATGGATGGTTTACAAACTAAACAAAGAAGAAAAAGAGATATATTCCCAGTTGATGAAAGCATACCAGAGCCTCTTGGCATGGTCATACCCAAGATGGTAGGCACTTGAAGATTTTCTTTGATTATTTTCTTTGAATCAAGGAAGAATCTTGTGTACAAAGTGGGTAGTTGGTTGTTTGTTTCCTTTTACGTGTTTTTGCTCGTTCAGTCCTTGGTGACCTCTTTTCCGGGTTTCTTTGTTTGTGTTTAGAGATGGATTTTTGTTTTTCATCCTGAAAATATGATGCCATTTCCCAATGGATATTTTGGCACTTGGTCTACTTTTGTTCTTGTGGCACTCACAGGGAGTGCCCATCCCCAAGCCGGAGCCAATGTTGGTGCTCAAAATAGTCTTGCCCCATTTGTGCCTTTGAAAATTTATTGATTTATGGCCTCTGTCATTTTATCCTTCCCCGTGTTGTGCTTGGTAAATCTTTTTGCCATTTTTAAACTACTCCTGAGTCGAGAGAACTTGTATGGGTCCATGTTTGTCTCCTCATTTCTTTGTTCCTTTAGAAGGGTCTGTATTTTGAGTCTCTCGTGCTTTGTTCCTTCAAAACTTGTATTTTCCCATTCTCTCTATTTCCCATAGTTAGGATTTGTTTTCCTTGATGTTTCTATCCTAGATACTTGAAGAAGAATGAATTGATGTGTCCCTGAAGAATGTATTTGAGCCTTGTAACATTTCTAAACTTAAAAGGTCATTTTTCTATAATTTACGGTTTGATGGGTGTTTCTCCGGTCAAATTTACATCCTTTCATCTACGGGGATGTGGCACCTTTTGATTGGATGGGTGTTTCTACTTTTGATAGTAAATTTGTTAGCTTCTTCACTCAAGGGTAAAGCTTCACGATGGTTTAGGAGTCTAAGAGAAGACTCTATTCAAACTTGGGACATCTGCATGCGAGCTCTTCACAAACAATTTGAAGAGAAGGGGATAATCTATCCTTGTTGGAGCATTTGACAACCATAAAGAGGGATCCTAATGAGCGGTTGACATGATTTGAACTTCAAATTTCAAAGGACATGGGATAGGATTCCATTGGCTATAAGGCCCACAAATGAAGGTGCTTTCTTATACTTTCTTAAAGCTCTAAATTCTTATATTACTTTAATGATTCAATCAATGGGAGGCACCACCTTACCTGCAGCATATAGCATTTCCATTAGAGCTGAAAATTGTTTAATTCAAGCTAGCAAACTTGCTCCTAGGCCACCCATGCATCTATATCAAAAACAAGGAGATCAAGCACTAGCAGACACCCACATTAGCTCCCATACCTACTCCAACAAATCAAATTTTAGCTGAATCCTATACCTCATCCTCTAGCACTTCAAAAGAGATAAAAGATGTTATGAAACAACTGCAGAACTTAGGGAATGAGATAGTCACTATAAAAAAGAAGAAACCTCAAAGTTCTCAGCCATATCAGCCTCAAACTCAGTATTAGGCTAGACCCCCATATCAGCAAAATAGACAACCAGCTCAGGATGCAAATCAAAACCCAAACTAAGGACAATGTCAAGCTGCTAGGCCTTTCCGATCATATTATCCAAACACAACTTCAACATGAAGGGCCTTGGTTCAAACACAAAACAACATGGCACAAGAATATGACCGGTGTTTCCCACGGTGTTTTTAATGGTGCGATAAACCAATCCTTGATGGTATAGACCATTGGTGTGTCCCAAGAGTCTATTCAAGAAGAAAATCGTAGCAAGAAACCCGAAACAAGCACCTCCAAGTGAGACTATGCTTGTTAATTTGCAGGCTAAATACTTCTGTGGAATTAACCAATCTCCTTCTCAAAGTATATCTTCCAATACACAGTCCAAGAAAAGGAATATGGGAGAGGGAAAATCATAAAACTTAGGTAATCCTCAACCTTCTATTATTACACAAGGTATTGGCACTCAAAATGTAACTCCAAATATGCAGAGTTAGCCTAAGCCACATTCCAAACCCACTCAGGAACCGGTTGTAACGACCCACATGTAAGAGAAAAATGTGCCAGGAATGGGGTAGCAAAAGGATAGATCATTTAACATCATTGAACAAATGAAGAATACAAATATGAATATTTCAATGTGGGATTCATTGGCCATTCCAGAATAGAGAGATCTATTACAAACTACTATGGCCAATTGGTCAAGCTCAAATTAGGCCCCTAACCAGCAAGAGAAAGTGTTTACCAATGCGGTTTGGCCTGAGGGAAACCATGGAGAACAACAAGGTAAGAATCTAAGGCCCCCTCCATTCTATGTTTCATTTATCATTGGAGATAAATTGGTACATAATTTCATGATTGATTCTGGGGGCAAGTAGCTCTGTAATGCCAAAACAAATAGCTGATCATCGGGTATTTAATATGAAGTCATATCCAAGGGCATAGTGTAATTAGATTGGACAGCGGTAACAATGGTTGGAGTCATCAAAGATTTAAGCCTCACACTGCACACTTGCCCCAATGTGATTGTATTGCAAAATGTATCAGTCATAGACTTTCGCCACATTTTGCATTGTGTTTGTCAAGAGACTTCACTTCTAATATTGGAGGCTATTTGTCTATTGATTGGTTGCACATGATTTTTAGAACAAGGTATGGAGCAAAGACCACAATCAGATCTGAGCTCATTGTGGATTACCATATTGGGCCTTATGTACCCGGCCCAATCAATGTCAATTGTTCAACATTTGATCAGGAGGATCTCCCAAGTACTTGTGAAGCAGATACCAAGGTAGGGTGTATCCCAGATTTGACCCTCGATGAGTGGGCAAACAAGAGGAATGCCTTTGACCCCTATAAAGAGATGGAGGAATCTAAACTAGGAGTCTACTGTTTGTATGAAGAGGATCATCCTCTTCCGATAACATTAAACTAGACCACAAAGATGATAATGAAGTATGGAAGTTATTCTTCGATGGCTCAAGAAGTAGACAAGGCCGCATGAGAGGGACTATGCTTGTTTCCCCAAGCTAGGAATTTTTACTCAGATTTCCATTTCCTATTTTCCTATTCAAACAATACAACAGAGTATGATGTTTTGGTCCATGGACTGCATTGGGAAAGGAAAAGGGGGATAAGAAACTTGTAGGTGTTTGGAAAAAGTGAACTAGTTGTTAATCAGGTTCGAGGACAAAATGCTGCCAAAAATGACCTCTTAAAGAGCTACAAGAAGCGGGTATGGGACCTCATTGAGAATTTCAAAGCATTCAACATGAGTTCCATCCCAAGAAATAAAAATGAAGCAACAGACAGATTGGCAGCAATTCGGGCAGCATTTAATGTTGTAGAGAGTATTAAGAGTGATAAGTCTTAGGCTCATATCAAAGTGGTTATTAGACTAGCTATCCTTGATAATAACACAAGTTGGCAGGTCTTCGAGAATGACTAGAAAATAGTCAAACTTCTAAAATAAGAGGCTTAGTTTTCCTATAGAAACCAAGACAAACTGGAGCAGCAGTATAGTGATCAAGTGGTGTAGTTGAGAACCAACAAACTACCAAAGGATCAATTTTGAAAGGAGAAGGCATATATTGAGGTAAAGGGTGAAGATTTAGAGCCCATTTTCATATAAAAAGGTAAAATGTTGTAGATTGGCATGGTAATTACTCAACAAGAAAAATCTGAATTTATTCAACTTTGTCAAGAATTCCCATGTCTTTTCCTAGACTTATAAAGATCTAAGGGATTCAACCCAGAAAGTCGGCATAACACACTATCGAGTTGGATCCAGGTTCTAAACCTTTTAGACAGAAGAAAAGGCCAATAAATCCTCAAATTAAACCTCTCATGAGAAAATAATTGAACAACCTAATTGAGGCCAACACCATCTTTCCTATCAAGCACTCAAGTTTGGTTGATAACTTGGTTCTGTAAGGAAAAGAAACAGAGAAATCAGTTTGTGTGTGGACTTTCATGACCTAAACAAAGCATCACTAAAGGATAAGTATCCACTTCGATCAATGGAAGCAGATCTTATAGGTTGAAGCTGGCTCGATAGGTTTTCACTGCTAGATGGGTACTTAGGATATAACCAAATAATGGTGAAAGAGGAATATCAATTCAATACAGCCCTCACTACTAAATGGGGTACATATGCTTATAAGAAGATGCCATTCAGACTATCAAATTCTAGAGAAACGTTTCAGTGAGTTATGGATATGTCACTCAAAGGCTTAATCAACAATATTTTCCTGGTGTATCTAGATGATATCAATGTTTTCTCAAAGAATGTTGTAGACCATCTCTTCCACCTCATGAAGGTGTTTCAAAGGTGTAGAAGGTTAGAGGTGTCATTAAACCCAAAGAAGTTCCTATTCTTGGCACATGAGGGGAAATCGTTAGGCCACATTGTCTCAAAAGAAGGGTTAATAATTGATCTTGAAAGGGTTGAAGCCATCTGAAAACTTCCATTGCCACAACACAAAAAGTCTCTCCAAAGCTTCTTGGGGAGAATAAACTTTGTTGGCATGTTTGTGTCTCATTTTCCACTCTTGTGAAGCCTTTAAAATTTATGTTAAAGAAGATTGTTGCATTTAAATGGACAACAAAAGGAAAAGATAGTTTTGAGGCCATCAAGCTCACAATATCACAAGCCCCAACTCTCATTAACCCATACTTCTCAAAAGACTTCATGTTGTATGATTTTGGAGGGTTAGACACCATCTCATCCATCTTGGTCCAGCCCAACAAGGAAGGTTCAGAACAACCCATAGCCTTCTTCAGTTAGAGCTTAGAGGACTACGAGGTAAAGTACTCTTTCATTAAAAAACATGTCCTTGTTGTTATTAGGAGCTTGAAGAAGTTCAGACACTTGGTCTCAAACAATAAGATTCAACTACTAGTATCTCATGTTGGTGTCAAGGATTTTCTCCTAAATGAGGACTTGAATGAGATGAGAGCAAGTTGGATCACTTGGGTAATGGAATATGACATTGATATCAAGGTGACCAAACCTCGTTCGTGGAAAGTGTCTGTATGAGCAGCTTGATTCCAAGAAAAAGTTGAGTCGGTGGATGAAAAAGAAGTTGTCCTATTACTACAGAATGATCAAGAGTAACCAATTAATGATGCACCTATTCCATGTTGGACTCAAGTCTTAATGCATTATCTCCAAACAGGTTTGTGCCCTTGAGAATGGAACAAATAAAAAGGAGATACTTCAAACTACAATCCATCCCATATGTGCTTGTTGGTGGAGTCTTGTTCAAAAAGGATATCAATAGTGTCATATTGAGGTGCATTGGGACAACCTAATTGAGAGAGTGTTGTAGGAGTTACATGATGGAGAAGCGAAGCTCACTTTTCTCCTCGAGTAATAGCTCTCAAGATCATGAAAGCTGGTTATTATTGGCCTATAGTGTTTAGGAACTACTAGTCATGTATCAAAAAGTGTAAGAAGTGTGCATTCTTCATAGGGAAGGAGAAGTTAGCAGCCTTTCCACTTCACCAAATTTCAGTGGATTAGCCATTCATGCAATGGGGATTAGAATTCATTGGAGTGATTAACGAAAATCAAGCTAGGGCCATAAGTGGATACTTATAGCAACAAACTAGTTCACCAAGTGGACCGAGGTAGTGGCACTTAAGGAAGTAAATGAATCCAACATCCCCAATTTCTATGAAGTAATATCCATAAGGTTTAGAGTCCCTGCCACTATCGTATCAGATAATGCATTGGTATTCCTTTGTATAAGGATCACTAAATGTGTGTCAAAATGGTGTATACCTCAACACTTCATCAAACTATTACCCTCAAGGAAATGGTGAAAGAAGAGTCAACAAACAAGAGCCTACTAAAGATTATCGAAGGAATCTTGATGAAAATTAGAGAAATTGGCATAAAAATGTCAAATTAGCTCTATGGGCTGATAGGATCACATCCAAAAGGTATACAAGAATCTCCCCATACAAGCTTGCATATTGAAAAGAGACAATATTGCCCATATCATTGGTGTTTCCCACTTTGAAGCTCATGAAACAGTTTTAGTTATCCAAGTTTGAACCTATGGAAATCAGGTATGTAGAGCTAATGGAAGTAGAAGAGGAAAGAGAGCATGAAATGTAGAGAATGGAAAAGATCAAGCATTGATCAAGAAGAGTTTTGATAATAAAGAAAGAATGAGGACCTTTCAAGAGGGGGAATTAGTTCTGAAGTAGGATGCAGATCAGGAAAATCCAAGAAGGCATTCCATGTTTGATGCCATTTATAGAAGCCCCTATATGATCACAAGGTGCAAAAGTAGCAATGCCATCTAGCTAGAAAAATTGGATGGCAAAGAATTACGATTCTAGTCAACGGGATCCATCTCAAGCATTCTATTGAAAAGGTAAATTCTACACTTGTAAATATTAGCATAGGATTTTAATTTCCCTAAGTGCATATGCACATTGTTTTGTTGTAGCATATATTTTTTTCCCTTAAGTGTTTTGGCACAAGTTTTTGTTGCTCTAGGTTTGTGTTTTTATACAGTTCAATGTTCCTCCATGTGAATGCATAAGGACCTTCAACATTTTGTAATAGGGAGACCCATAGTTGCCATAACATTTGCTCTCTTTCTAATAGATAAAATACAGAGCAACTAAAATCAGGTCTCAAATGGTCCATTTCCAGAATAACGGGATCAACGTTGGGCCACTACCCATGACTCCATGCCCAATAGATACAACAAGATAGTTGGTCTATTAATCTATCAGGAAGACATCCCCATGAGTTGCCAAATTGTTATGTAAATTTTTCCCTCGAGAAAAATTGATCAAACATGACCCTGTGCTAAAATAAATTCAAGGAACAGTTCCATCGTATGAGCCCATGTTTTAAATCTAACAAACATGTTGCAAACGGGTTCTAAAATGGAGGAGAAGGGTCGGGAAAGGAAGAAAATAGTGTTAAAGAATACCAGAGCTTCAAAGGAAAAGAAATTGAGTAAAAATAAAAGTCTTTTGGCTCCACGAATGATTCGGGAGAATGAGCCCAAAATAGGCTAATTATGGAGGAATCGGTGGGCAGCCTCCACGTGCCTCATCTGCACATCGCCGAAAAATTAAACTCAAAAGTAGACTCAAATGAGTTTGGAAATTCCACGTGTCCCGGCCCAAAAATGATATATCTAGCCATTTAAAAGTAAAAACAAGAGGAAAGAAACACATGTCATCTCAGTGAAATTTCAAGATGGGAACCCAAGGTGGAGACTCAAACTTGTGCCATCCGTCCATGTGGCTTGGGATCAACAGAGGTAAAATTCAAAGCGGGCCTAAATCGGTTAAGTATAAGAGTGTAGGCGGAAGGCACCATGTGTCTTAACGGTGCACATTCAAAGGTGCGGCCCAAAGTGGAGAATCAAATGATCACAAGGATTATATGTGTCGAGTCTAGTGCATCTTCAAAGATAAATATAAAAACAAGTCCTCGGACAAGTTGCAAGCTTCCATGTGTCCACGGGTCGGATGTATGGCCTCGCCAAAAAAAAAAGACTTAGTCAAAAACATAAAGGAACAAAGAAAATCCACGGAAGGAGCCACATGTCACCCAGTGTGACTTCAAAATAAAAATAAAAAAGAGGTCCCTAAATAAATGCCAGCCCTCCACATGGCCATGTTCAAAGTTAAAGTGGGAAGGCGGGTCACTGGAGGTAATTTTAAATTTTGGGATTCGTTCCCAAGAGACATAAAATATACAACTGAGTTGTGCCTCTGCCGATGCCCGAGGAGACACGTGTCAAGCCCAAATTACATGCAGGATGGTGGGCATTGAAGTGATTTTTTGCCCAAATGAAAAATGTAGACCAATGGGCCCGAGGATGGTTTTTGACAAAAAAAAGTATTGCGGGGCTGCAAGGAAAATTTTGCATTTTTGTATTTTGTGCCAAAAGGGGAAAAAGTGAATTTTGAGCCTGTGGACCCATTTTGAACTCCTGGTTTCTGCCATTTTTATACTGGACCGATTCAAATATTCAAATGGGCATATCTTAGATCCGATTGCCCAAGATCCAAAAAAATTCACATCGTTGGAGAGATATCAACCTTGTCTATGCCATCGAAATATGAAACTTTAATTTTGACGAGGTTAGGTGGGTAAAAAATGGAAAACATCTTCGTGCCATTAATGAAGGATCCAATTTCTTCAACAACTAGATCAGATTTGATCTGATCCGCCATTCTTCCTCCTTCAACATGCCGAACAAGCAATCAAGGTAGATTTGATAGATTGTGGGGAAATTTATAGGGGCATTGATGGCTTGTAGCTGAGTTTCAAATTAGTTTTTCCGCCTCCCTCCTTCTTACATCTGTGCCGAGTCTATAAAAGAAGCGGTGAGGCTTATTGTAAAGTGTTGGACATTTATGTTTTGCACTATCCCTTCTTCCTTTGTCTATAAGAAAATTTGTGGAGTTTCAAAACCTCCCATTTAAGTTGCAACACAAATTTTTTTCCCTGGCCCTTTGTAATGCACTGTATCAACTTTTGGAGCAATAATATATGTTTGTGGATGATTCTCGACCCTCTCATGTGTTTATTGTTACCTTTTGATCTCTCATTGTTGTTGGGTTATTTGTGTATGGTGTTTTATTCGCATTTCTATCGTCTATGTTAGATTGCAAAATGCGTGTTTAACATTCCTTTGGTGCATCACCTTGTTATCTTAGGTATATTTTTTGCATCTTCTCAACCCTATATCCTTTATAAGATAGAGTAGGTTTTAGATTATATCCTCTTCAAATTGTTTTTATGCACTGAATAGAGGAATAGGAACCGATCTTAATCCGGAGATCTCTCTCAACTCGCAAGGTCCCACACTTTGAGAGATGCTCCATGTTTTGCAATCACACTGAGAGTCTCAACTCATCTAGTTGTAGGCACTCAGGGGTGTTGTGATTCTGCACTATGAGACCCTACCTTACCATTGTAAGAATCCACTCCACAAACAAGTTCTAAAACTCCATGCAAGCCTAAGAAATCCCAAGTTATCTCTAACTCCAACAAGCACTCCAAAAAGAAATCACCTCCAAAAGTGAGAGACCAAAACCAAAACAAGTAACTCCCAAATCCTAACACAAATAGGAATAAATAAAAAGGAGGGAGAGAGAGGTGATGTGGCTCCATGTAGGATGGTACATCATTTCTTCTCCACTCCACATCACCAAGAAAAAAAAACCTAAAGCATAATAAATTGGTGGTTGGGGAAATGACCACCCTCTTACACACTCAATGCAAACCCACACCCCTAAAGGACATAAAAAATACCTTTGTAAGAAAAGTGCAATTCATTTCTCTTTTCTTGAATTAAAACACAAAATAGGACCAAAAGTAATCCCCTCACATCATAGGCCTAGTGGGTGGGGGACTTTAAAGGTGTGGGACAAGCTTAACTTGCCCCACAAGTCTCCAAAATTTCCTAGAAGGTCAAAATCAGAATTTCATTTGAAAGATTGAGTAGACACTATTCCAAAACAAATTAATTTTTTTCCCATCTAACACACATTAAGGCTACCTATTCACATCTATTCCTCCCTTTTGTGACATCGTAATTAGCACTAGTTGAACAATTTTAATTAACTTAAGAGGGGTATTAAAAAATAAAATAAAAGTAACTCCACATATTAAAATAAAAACATAACTCACAATCAAATAAAATCAACAAGAAAAAGTCACAAACATACCTAAGGTCATCCCCAATGGGGACCTCCTAACATCTAACTATAAATTATCAAACATACACAAAATTTTCAAAGGTGACCCATTGCAAATACTCCACGTTCCTTCACAATTGGTCTCCTACCTGCCTTTAATTTATTGTTTTATAAAGACTGTGAAAATTAAGACAAAACATTTCGGCCTTGTGGCCATATTAACAACATATAAATAGTAAAAACACATGGATATACATATCATCAATTATCATAAATAAACCATCCCTAAATAAGTAATTCACCACTGTTCATGATTTAGATAATTTAAATTTCACCAATTTCTCAACTAGTAATAAGATTATGAAATCAATTAAATCATCTAACAACATATTATTATATATATATATATATCAATCGAATGTGTTAGTAAAGTAGAAGGTCAAGCGAATTACATTTTGATACGTCAAAACATGCATATAATTCATCCTGTAAATCATGTCATAAGTATAAACATCCATAACGTTTATCAAATAACTAATCAATATAACAATGTCCATTTGTCAATATCAAAAATGTGATAGCAATGTCCATAACTCTAATCTATAATAAAAAAAATCATTAGAATATAAATGTCGAAAAGGAGTGGGAACTACATCCCTTTCCCCTTAGAATTGAATTCCTCTTGGAAGTCACTGGAACAAATGTGGGAATTGTGCTCTCAGAGGTTTGGCATCCTCCCACGTAGTTGTTGTCTCATCGTATCGATCCCAATAGACACGAACTTGGTCAGTCTCTCTTCCTCGAAGTCCCACAGTCCCTCACTCTAAAATAGGGATGGGTTCCACCATCACTTGCCCCTAATCCTACACTTGCAATGAGGTCCAATCTAATACATGAGAAGGATCTGCAATGTACCTCCTAAGTACGAAATATGAAATACATCGTGGATGCGAGACAAGCTGGGTGGAAATTCTATACAATAGGCCAAAGGACCGATACGCTCCAAGATCTTGAAGGGACCCATAAACCTAGGAGAAAGCTTAGAGCCTTTTCCATAATGGATAGGGATCTTATGAGGCCTGACACGAATAAACACCTTTGTGCCCACCTCAAAACTATGACTTTTCCTCCATTGATCTATATATTTCTTACGTATGTACTAAGCCTCATGTTATCTCTTTCAGATCATGACTACCTACTGCTCCATATCCTGTAGTAAAGCTGGCCCAAGAGAAACCCTATCCTCCAATCTGTCCTAACTCAACAAGGTCCCGCACTCCCTACCATACAATTTCTAAAAAGGAACCACGGCAATTGAACTAAGAAAACTATTATTGTAGGCAAATGCCACTAGATATAATTACTCCTTCCACCTCAATTGATGGTCCATGACGTACATCCTAAGCATGTCCTCCAAGATCTGATTCACCCGCATTGTCAAGCCATATATCTTAGGGTGATAAGTTGTAGTGAAGTTGATCTTCGTCCCGAGATCTCATGTTGTATGGTGGTCCAAAATTGGCAAGTTTCAAGGGATTACGGTCATAAATGATCTTACGTAGAATCCTGTGAAGTCTAAAAATTTCATCATGATGTACTCGTGCCATTGCACTAGCTGTGTAGGTGGTCTTTCTTTGGAGAAAAATGGGATACTTTCATCAATATATCAATCGTGACCATAATGGCGTTATGGTGGTATCTCGATGTTGGTAGCACTACAATGAAATCCATGGAAATGGTATCCCATTCCACTCCAAAGTATGGCATGGGGATATAGAAGGCCAGCTAGATGCTAGTGCTCGGCTTTTAACTTCTAACACTATAAACAACATGAAAAAAACTAAGCTACATCTCTCCATAGTCATCTCCAATCGTATAGCTATCTCAAGGTGGCATGCATCTTCTTAACCCCTGGATGGGCCAAATAAGGTACACGATGAGCCTCGATAAGATATCTTGTCTTAAAGCTCTATCTCTAGGTCCATAGATATATCCTCTATTTCGAGAAGACCATCTACCTCTAATGAATAACCATCAAAATTCCCTTCAAGGGTCTCGACATGACTGGAAGGTAGAAGTTGTCATGTTGAAGTTGCTTTACAAAATCTTACTCGTAAATTTGTACCCACTAAAGTATCCATAACCAAATGTCTTCATCTACTCAGAGTGTCTACAACCACATTCTCTTTCCCCTTCAAATGTTTTATCTCCATGTCATACTCACATAGTAACTCCATCCAATGCCACTAATGAGTGTTGAGATAGGTTTGCATGAAGAGGTGACGAAGACTCAAATGATTAGTCCTAAGAATGAATCTCCTTCCCAAAAGGAAGTTTACGCATCAAAACAAAGCATGGAAAAATGCTGCAAGCTCAAGATCATGTGTTGGATAATTGATCTCATAATGCTTGAGTTTGCAAGACTTAAAGGCTACAAAATGGACCTTCGCATCAATACACCTCCTAGTCCGCCAAAGAAGCATTTGATCATACAAAGAACTCTCCCGAGGATATGGTACTATACGAATGGTTTTTTTCATGAGGCATTCCTTGATGTCCTAAAGAACTACTCACATCTATCTAATAAGAAGAAATTTTTCCCTTTCCATTGAAGGGGAGTGATGGGGTGCCAAAATCGAGAAAAGTCCTACACAAATATCTTGTAGTACCCTATTAATCCCATGATCTTTGCACACCTCGAGTCCACACGAGTAGGTGTTGGCCAATCCATAATGGCTCTAATATTGGAAGGATTGACTGTGATACCTTCCCCAGAAATGATGTGACCCAAATACTACACCTCTGACTGAACGAATGTACACTTTTCCAGGTTCCCAAAAATTTGTTTCTCACGAAGACACTAGAAATCAATGAAGGTTCTCCTCGTGCTCCTCGTGCGTAAGAGAGAAGATCAAAATTTCATTAAGGAACATAAGGAAAAAGTATCCTAGAAAATTCTGAGCACCCCATTCATCAAAATCATGAACACTACAAGGGAATTTGTCGATGAATGGCACAACTATGAAATCATAGTGGCCATATTTGTTAGGTTAATATATGCATCATATTACCTTAAAATATTTAATTATTTAATAAGGTAATTAGTTTATGTATTGCCATATAGTTTTATAAAAATATTTTTCATATTATTTTATAGGTTATATTGTTATGTAGTTCTAACGATTATTATTTGTTTGTATTTAATTATGTTCCTTCTGGATGTATGTTTGAAGTTGTTGTGATTTTGGTTGTACCTCACGCAACCCATTTATTTGTTTGTATATTGATGTCTAATATGTATAAATATTGCAGCACTCCATTGTTTGTGCTTCCATCCTTGTTTGTGAAATTACATTTGGTATCGATTGAGAATTTGGACTGTGAAGTAGTGGAAAGAGAGAGCATAAGAGAAAGAAGACACTTTGGAGAAGTGTTTGCAGCAATTGAGAGCACTGTTCGGCCTCCTGCAACCTCCTAGTCCCATCTCGGCCTCCCCACATCCTCCTGTTTGTTCTAGGTGTTTGGAATGAAATTTTTGTTTGCCTTTGGTGCACCCAAAGACAAATTGCTGTAGAGGAGTCTTCCTCTCGATTGAGCTCTGTAGTGGTCTTCATCCCACCTACACGAAGTTTAAGAGCCACCCACCGGATCGAGCTCCATTGGAGAACCAAGCCTAAATTTGATTCAAAAATTATCATTACCTTTGATTTGGACCAAGATCTCAATGCATTGCTTGGATCGATTCAAGGTTTTCATTTTGTATCATGACCAAGTAGCGAGTTGTGCACTATAAATCAAGCTAGATAACTCTCAAAAGAAAAACCTTGGCACATAAAGTGCATTGTATTTCATGTTCAAGTCAGTCGAGCCCACCTTGGCTCCGTCCCCTCTCCACTTGGCCATCCCCTAGCACAAGAGTTGTAACATAAATTATCAAGCCTTCCATTTCTCCAAATCAGATTCTCTTCAACAAAAACACCTGTAAATAAAAATTGTGAAGAAATGTCCATTCTAGCTGGACATGCAAAGAAAATGAAATATGGAGGAGTCAAATCAATGACATTCACAAAGCGTTTAAAACAATCTCAAATACAAAGGACGTGGACCACATCCGATCCATCCCCTGCACAAAACTATAGCAATAAATCTGCAACAAACAACATAAAGGCATCAACATCAAAAATTTTGACCGGTATACAAGCTCCTCCTCCATCTCCGACCTGTAACCACAAAAATAGTGATTCAAAGTGAAAGAAAATACACATAGGAAAAGAAATCAAATAGCACTAAATTTGTGAGAAAAGGAATTCAGATCTATTTTTTCACCTTGCATGAGGAAATCCTAATCTTCTATCATCCACGCGGATCATCTACTTTGCCACGTCGACTTTAAAAAAGGTTAGTTCCTTTTTTGATTATTTTATATGCAATTTTATATGCAAATGTCTTCATTTCATATACTAAGCACATAAGTTGACTAAGTGGATAGAGGGGAACGGATTGGGTGTGTGAGGTAAATGGTTCAACCCCACCCCCAATTCATTTTTCAAACAATTTTCTAATTTAGAGGAATTTTTTGAAAAATCACCACGTAGGAAAATTTGGTGGAAAAACCTGAGCTAAACAAATAGTTATAGCTAAACATGACCTACCAAAATTTTAGCGAGAAAAAACCCAATATAGAGTAAATTGTTTTCTCCTATTATGCCCATTTTTTGATTCCAAACAACATTTGCAAAAGGAATAATGTTTAAAAACCCCATTTTGAGCTACTTTTTAATGGTTTTTGGCATAGAGGGTCGTATTGGGCTCGTGAGAGGCTACTACCAGGCCCGCAAAACAAAAGACATTTACTAACCATTCATTCTTTTCTAAATTTTTGAATGTAATTGCATGCTTCAATATATTGTACTAATTTGTAGGTTTCCATAGTCAACCACAAATATTATAACTACTCAGAAATTGGCAGAGAGTTGTAATAAAAAATAGAAAAAAATTAGTTCTAAAACACTCATGAGATCCTATATCTCATTTGCAACATTTGGTACATACGGTTCCTCTAGGAAGTGGTTACGGGTAAAGCCATTGTGACTAATACTACACTTAATGCCTAATATAGCTACAACAAGGTCATCGAGAATCGACCCTTTAAATAAACGAGGAGTAATAAGGTCACAGAGCACACACTATGAGCCATCCCATTTATGCGTGAATGATTGCATGACATAAATCAGGACTAAGAAATTATCGAGTATATAGCAAAGTTACACGCACGTATTAGGATATTTCTTTAAGGAGGTGTCAATAATCATACTGGACCCCTTTGATATTGTCTTGGTACCACGTATCGAATTATTTCATGTACGTTAACACCTCTTTCACATATCACTTTGAGTATATAGAAAGGAGAGCTTCTTCCACATACCCTGGGTACATCGGAAGGGCGCATATATAGAAAGGTTAGGTATATCGAAATAACGGTATATAGATTAGGATACCTTATACCTAGAGTGATAAGAGCCAAACCTTGTCGGTGATTTCTAAAAAGTGGGCATCAATTCCCCAGCTTTTTTCTTCTAGATTCACAACTACTTAGAGAAAACAACTTTTCTCCATGGAAGACTAAAATCAAGACACATATTGAGTTTGAAGAGATCTAGACTAGTGTGAATGGTACTCGACTAGATCAATTACTAATACAACACAACAATGGTAGTTTTATAAAGTAGATCGGAAGGCCAAACACACCATCTTGTTTGGAGTTGTTATCACCAAATCACAACACCCTTATGTTTATACAAGTGTATATACTTGAACTCATAGTGTGATTGGATAACATGGGTACTATCTCCAAGTTGTGGGACTTGCTACTTGAGATAGACCTCCAGAGAAAGCTGGTTCTTGCTCCTAAACTACCTGCCACAATCTACTCTAATGTAGGATAAGCTAACTGTTCTAATCTAAATTTCCAAGGGACTAGGGAGAGAGAATGCATAAAATGAAAGCCTACACTAAAGCGGTGATACACCAGAAAAGGAGGGTGTGAGAGTAGTCTCCAAATGCATGAAATACAGAGGCAAAGTGCACACTAGAAGAGGTGATGACAGTTCTCCATAATCAAGCAAAATGCATTCAGAATGATATTCCAAGCATACACAATGATAATGGATTGCTGCAAGAACACAATAATAGACACAATATTCTTGTAGAAAGATTAAAGGGGCAAGAAGAATGCAAGAAAACACAGCAGGGGAAGATATATCCACAAACTGATATTTTATTGCTTCATGATATGCACATTCAATCTATTACGGGATAAGGGCACTGGATCACCATGCAAGGAGTCCACTACAAGGGCCTGCAACACATTGGATTCACAAAGTGATTTTGTGAGCTTTTCTATCTAAAAAATCTCCCCTTTACAATGAGCCCAACACTCCAATTTATAGAAAAAATGAGAAGAGAAAGAGAAGGGAAAAATGAAAATCCTGAAATCTGTCCTTCAACCACCTGTAAGAGGAATTAAAAGGAGTAAAATGATTATATATTACTTACAAAAGGCTCACCATACTGTCCCATGTGCTGCAGCAAAGAAAGAATGATGACCATGCCTCTTAATTGCACTCCCAACTACCAAATAAAACATTGTTATGAACTCGGTCACGTTTTATAAAAATATCCATCAAGCTCTCACCAAATCTAGAATTTCTTGACTACCGTGTAGTAAGGGCTCGGATCCATGATTCCAAGCAGTACCAATTTTGTGTGATTTCATTGAGAAATGCAAAAGTTATGGCCTTCTAAATGCGGGCAGCAATTTTGGGTCTAACAGTGTGTTGTTTGTCATTCGACGGGAATGAGCATTAAGCGGCTGGAGCCAAATATTGTGCTCGTTCCGAAAGTCCAATTTTATGAAAATCAGAGCTCGGAGTCAAAAGTTATGGCCGTTTGAAGTTTCACGGGTCAAACGTTGACTTTTCTTCTTTCTTTGTGCCGGCCGTTTGAGCTTTTCGTGTGTCCCTTGCGTCCTGCACATACCTTTGTCCCACTGTCCCAGATGAAATTCCCTACTTTGGCCGATTTGAGATTCCTTGTTCCTGTTTGAGGTGAAGACACGTGGCGAGATTCCATTCGTTGGCGGCTCTTTCGGCTTTCCGCGTCCCACGCGTACTTTTGGCCCAACTCTCCAAGACGAAAGTCCCCTATTTCGGCCGGATCGGCCGGTTCCCATCCTCCGCGTACTTTTGTCCCAACTGTCCCGGGTTTCTGGGACAAATATCTCGAAATGGACCGACTTGGGCCAAAACTGCCGATCGCGCCTGCGTGTACTTTTGGCCCATTTGTCCCAAACCATGCGCTAAACAAGACTCGAGCAATTTTTTTCCACTTTTGGTGGTTCACCTTTTTGCGCCCCACGTGTCCCGACGTCCCAACCGCAAGTGTGCGAGACCACAGCGACTTTTCGGCGGATTCGCGCCACAACGTCCCAAGCTGTTCATGAGACCACCCGAACTAGGACTTAGCCAATTTCCTTCATTTTTGGCCCCAAGCTTGCTTTTTTGCAATTTTTCACCTTTTCTAACTCGTTGGGTTTCTTCTTGGATGGGAGAGTTAGAAGGAAGCTGAGGGGGCCCCAAAAACATGATTTCGGGCCTTAAATCAATCTATTTTCTTGGGACTAAAGAATTTGATGCATGTTATCAAAATTACCTTGAGGGGTGAATTTTGGATAACAGAATTGTCTAATGATTTGCATCCCCACATTTGAGATGCCAAAATAGCCAAAGAAGCATGGGATCAATTACATACACGGTATATTAGGCCAAAAACAAGAATGTCATATTAAATTTATACGATCAATTACATAGATCAAGTTCAAGATAAATGTAAAAATTGAATCTTTCTTAAGAAGAGTTATAGATTTCAGTGGGATTCACTTCTATCCACGGGAGAAGTGGTCACAAATGATGCTCTCATTCCCATTGTTCTCGAGAGTACTCCCCTCTTCATACCGCATTTTTGTCACAACACTAAACGTGTCAAGCATGACAGTTAGTTTTGACTAGTAGTAAACCTGCTGCAACAAGAGGAAGCCATGCATAACAAAGATGATGAAGAGGAGCACACACTTTCTTCACATCAAAAATGGAAAGAAAATGAGAAGGAAAACCTAATTCCTATCAAAATTCCCAACATCAAAATCAGTAGCATGGGAAAAAAACAAAAGAACCAATGTCTAATTTGTAAAAGAGGACATGAATTAAAATATTGTTGGTATAATACTTAGAAGAAAGGTTCATCAAGTAACTATGGACCTCCACAAAAAAATCTCACAATGGACATTTAAACTACAATCAAGGGCAAAAAAAGGGGAGGCTGGAAAAGAATACCCCATCAAAGCAAGGAAATAATTTTGCACAAGTAGAACATTTAGATAATGAAGAATTTTTGTACCTTTTGCTTGATCAAGTGAACTATCCACGTCATCTAGTGATGTCTTGTATGTTGATTGGGGAGCCACTTGACACATGACCAACCAAAGATACTAGTTTACTTCAATGAGAGGACACACCTTCGAAAACCTTGTTTTGTTGGGAGATGATTCTTCATATATAGTTTAGGGATTGGGAACATTTTTCTACCCTTGGCTCACACAACTATAAACTATCGGATGTCTTAGATGTCCCTAGGCTAATAAAGAATCAAATTTCAGTCAGTCAAATCCTAGATCACAACCTAAAAATTGACTTTGATACTCATTCTAGCAAGAAAACATGTTTTATTCGAGATAAATCATGAGGCTCGAAATAGTTACAAAATCCTCCAATGTGGGATGTAAGTCCCATCTTGATTTTTTCTACAAAGATGATCGAAACTTTCTGCTAAAAAATCTACCTTAGCACAATTGTGCAATCAGAGACTTGGTCATGTTAGTTTCAAGTATCTCAAGACACTACATTGATGCAATATGGTACATGGGCTACCATCGCTTCAGAAGGATACATATAAGTGTCCTCACCGCCTAGTAGGAAAAAAAGCTTCATTCGAGAAGAGTGCATATTGATTTCATAGTAATCTTGATCTTGTTCACACCGATCTTTGTGGTTTATTACAACCAATTCATTCGGATTTCAATACATCATGCTTTGTGTTTACGACTATTCAAGAAAAATGTGCATTTTTATCTTCACAAGAAAATTGAAGCTTTTGAAACCTTCAAGAAAACCAAGTATTTGTTGAGAATGAAACTCGACGTCACATCAAAACTCTCTACTCAGATTGAGGGGGGAAATTCACCAGTAATGAGTTCAAATACTACCTACAAGCTCACAAGATTCATCAAAAAATTCCTCCTCCATACACACCACAACAGAATGGTGTCATTTAGAGAATAAATCATACTATCATGGAAATGGTGCAATGCATGATCGATAACTCTAGACTTGCAAAGACATTGTAGGTAGAAACAACAAAGAAAAAAGTGCATTTTTTAACAAAGTTCCCATAGTTTCTCTTGATGGAGTAACACCACAAGAAGCATGGTCAAAGTGAAAACCATCTATTACACACCTTAGAGTATTTAGGTGTAAAACAAGTATGCACATACCCAAGAATAACAAAAATAAATTGGACATGGATTCATAGAAACTCATCTTCATTGGGTATATATTGATGGATCCAAACACCAAAAAATTCTACTCCAACAGAGATGTTGAGTTTTTTTGAGAAGAAGGAAGTAGAGTCTCCTCCCCCAGAATCACTTGATGTAGATTCTTCACCAGTTGTAAAAACTAAAGCTGATGTTCACACAAATGATGAAAGTGATGATGGTGTTGATCGAGATAGAATCACAACCCATGGGAATAGTTCAACATATTCCCAAGTGGTTTACTAGCACATTACGAGATGTAAGAATTGATGTTCCACTAGATACATCCACCCTTGGACCACAGACTCAAAGTAAAGCAAGAGAAGAAGTCAAATTTTCTTTGATGAGTAGAGTTATTGATTCGAATAATTCTCTATAGTCTAGGAAGCCCTATAGTTAAAATCTTGGAAAGATGCCATGAACTCGAATATCGGTCAAGTAAAGAAAAATAACACTTGGCATCTTGTCGATCTTTGACTGTGGAAGAAACCCATTGGATGCCGATGGATATTCAAAATGAAGTAAAAAGAAGATGGGACAGTGGACAAGTACAAAGAAAGACTTATAGAAAAGAGGTATGCACAAAAAGAAGGCATTGACTATGAGGAGAATTTTTCCCCCATAGCTAAGATCAAGATGATCAGGATGATCTTTTCTCTAGCTGCACAATTTGTTTGGAAAGTCCATTAGATGGACACATAAAATTTCCTTCGTGAATGTGTATTTATAGGAAGAAGTCTACATGACTCAACCCGAGGGATATGTAGTACATGGTCATGAAGAAAAGGTATGCGAGACTCAAAAAATCTCTCGTATGGCCTCAAACAAGAAATCTAGACATGGTACATCAAAATTCATGAGCATCTCTCGTACAACATGGAGTTGTTATAAATCCATACGATCCCAATATTTACCTCAAAAAGAAAGGGGGACATAGTGATTTTCATTGTTTATGTTGATGATCTAGTCATCACTTTGGAATTTCGAGTGAAGATGATCGATGCAACAAAAAAATATTAATTAATCGTTTAACATGACAAATCTTGAGCTAATGAACTATTGTCTTGGATTAGAAGTATGGAAGAAATAGAATCACATATTCGTTTCTCATATGAAATATACCAAAACAATGCTCTAGAAATTCAGGATGATGGATTCCACACCAATTTCTACACACGTGGAGAATAGATTGCAGTTATCTTGTTTAGATCCATCTCCGAGGTAAATGCCACTCTCTATCGAAAGTTGATTGGGAGTCTCATTTACCCGACCTACACTACACCGAGATATCAACATTACAAGTAAGATATCTACCTAGGTTCATGCAGGAACCAAATTTTTTTCTTTGGAAAGTAGTAAGGCGCATCTTGAAATATATTAAAGTATCGGGGATCTTCGTCTAGAATACAAGAAGAACGAAAACTTCTTCTTGCTAGGATATTCGGATTCAGATCATGCAGGCAATATTGATGATAGAAAATCCACTTCGAGGATTTGTATTCTTTATGGGATATAGACCAATATCATGGGGAGGAAAGAAACAACAGTTTTTTTCTCGTTCTTCCATAGAAGCCAAGTATCGTTATATAGGAGAAGCTTTCTATGAAGCGATTTGGCTACATCACATACTAAAGAACTTGGAATACCACAGGAAAAACCAACCACCATGCATGTTGACAATGAAGGTGTTCTCAAACTTGTTCACAATTCAATGTTTCATGAAAGAACAAAACATATTAAATTACAAGTTCATTTCATACACGAACATGTGTTGAAGAAAAATATTCAACTTCAATTTTATCAAACAGTTGAACAAAAAGTAGATATTTTCACGAAGTCACTTACACGTGACAAATTTTAGTTGTTAATAGACTTCCTCTCCTCATCCCTTGAGGGAATGCAAAAATAAGGGGGGAGTTTTAGGTTAGTTTATGCATCATATTACCTTACAACATTTAATTATTTAATAAGGTAATTAGTTGATATATTGTTATATAGTTTTATAACAATATTTGTCATATTATTAGATAGGTTATATTTTTACGTAGTTGTAACAATTATTATTTGTTTGTATTTAATTATTGTTTCTTCCCGGATGTATTTTGGAAGTTGTTGTGATTTTGGTTGTACTTATGTAACCCATTTATTTTTTTGTATATTGTTGTCCAATATGTATAAATACTTTGTAGCACTCCATTGTAATGGTTGATTAATTTCATATTAATAAAATATACAAAGAAGCTTGTCCTGCTTGTGAAATTAAAATATCTCGTATGGAAATTTGTCATGTGAATATTTGCCTCTGCAATCCTTAGCTAATGGTATCCTGACTTAAGATAAATCTTAGAAAATCGTGCCCCACTTCATCGATCAAAAAAATCATCAATGTGAGGAAGGGGGTAATGATTCTTGATCGTTAATTTGTTGAGCTAATGATAATCTAGACACAACTACAATGATCCATCCTTCTTCTTCACAAAAATAACTGGTGCACCCCAAAGGGATATACTAGGACATATTATGCCTTTCTCAAGAAGCCCCTCTATCTTAAACTTGAGCTCACAATCCTGTGTGGTCATCCTATATGGATCTCATGAGATAGGATCTACTCCTAGAACCAAATCAATGTGAAAATCTATCTCACTTGGGGGAGGCATCCCTTGCATCTCGCTAGGAAAATCATCATAAAACTCCTAAAAAATGGGGTTATCATCAAATGAAGGTCCACTAGCCCCATCCTCCAATCTATCACTAACTGTAATAGCATAAAATTGATACCCACGTCAATTATGCACACTCATTAAGCTACATAGTGGAAGTAGTGTGGATAAACATGTGTCTCCTAACTCCAACTATCACTGACTTAACTCCAAAATCTTGTGTACATGATATAATCTCATGGTAACAATCGACTCTATATTTTTTTTGCAGATAACCAATCCATTCCCAAGATGAATCCATACGAACCCAAAGAAAGGATAAAAAGATCCGAGGTAGTGGTGAAGGGTCAAAAATCCACTACGCACTCCTTAAATAAGGAGTCTACAAACATTTTGTCTCTAAAAGCCATCTCGATGTCCCAACTAAGACCTTGTCTAACTCGCTACCGACCTATAACTCTCTACTAAATATGGCACAATAAAAGAATCATATGAGCTAAAATAAAACTAAATAGAGGTAGGAATACCACCAATGTTACATGTAGTCTCAATCATCGTGCCCTAGTGCTCTTCCTGGTGGTTCTCGACTGTTGCATACATCGATGGCTACGTATTATGTCATCAACTCTGTAGGATTGGAAATCAGTTTCTTACCATTTTTATTAGAGTTCGAGGGAACTCTCTCCAACGATGTCCAAGAACACCACATCCATAGTAACTACCTAGTCCCCTCCAATGAGATGCGATTCCAGTAGGTATTCTAGTGGTTTGTGTTATGGATCCTGATGATCTTGTTATGGAATGTTGTGGTCACTACTAACGAGATCATGTTTTCTAAGCTCTTGGTGCACTCGTGTCTTAATGGGACCCCTATGGGAAGGCCCTATACTCCATACCCTCCGAGTGTAAAATATATGTGGAGGTTTAAATGGAGGACAAGTCTCTGCTGCTACTCTTGAGATGGATGTTGTGGTGGCATAAATGAAGACTATATAGAACCATGTTTGCTACAAGGAGGAGTTGACCCCCTCGACCTGTTATCCTGCATCTGATAGATTCAGCTCCACACTCTATCTCTAGCCCATTGAGTCTTTCCCTTCGTCTCCTCTATAATGTAGGCCTTCTTAATGGCCTCTGCTAAGGTCTGTGGATAATGTATACATATAACACCTCCTAAATCCAAGTTTAGGCCCCTAATGAACCTTATAATCTCGACCTTCTCCTCTTGCATGTAGTCAACACACTGAAGCAAGTGTGGAAATCGACTCTCGTACTCCGCTACTATCATGGACGTTTTACATAGGTCATGGAACTCATCTATCCTCTACTAAATAAATCTCCTCAATATGTATTTTCTCCCTGAACTGCTCCTCAAAAATTTCCCATGTGATCGTATCTCGAATCTATATGGATCTTTTACTCCTCATTCCTACACCGTACACTCACTCCACCCCTCAAAACATGAATTGCAACATGATCCTTCATGTTGCTAGTACATGGGAAAATATTGAAACACCCGCTCAAGCTCATTAACCAAGCCTCTTCTTTAAAAGCCACACCGTATCACAAGAATAGTGAGATGGGCGTAGCTTTAGGATCTCTATGATATAACATGCAACTAATAATTTTCAACCCCTAGGTCTCTCTGCATGCTCCTCCCTCGGCCTAGGGCTTTGAGATCTATCTCTGTGTCCTTAAACCTTATCTCCATGTCCCCCTCCGAGGTTAATTAGCTCTAATGGAATCCACGCTGGCCTTCTCTCCCCTATGATCATCGTTGTTCATGGAGGTGAATGAGATTCTATCGATGGCTCTTTGTCTTGTCTACTAGGTCACCCTCCTAAATATCCTCCACATATAATGGCTTTAATATCATGTAGTGTCTGTAATATCTGAGGTAAAATAGCTGCTACAACTTGATATGGGTGTGCTATGTCTAGGGCCATGTGTAAGAACCCCTCATCCGGGTTACGCCTCATGGATAGACCAAGGTGAGAGTTAGTTTACAATAATATAAATTTTTGTTTCATTTTTTGAGGTTTTCTACATATCAAAAATACCAAACAATGTTGTGTGTTCTAGGCTTAGAGTTGTGCTAGGTTAAATTGTTTTATGTTTCGTGTTTCCAAGTGTGCCCAAGGGTCCAAGAGTTGAACCCATGGCTATGATACCAAGTGTAATGCCCACAAATTTACCCACATGAAACCCAAGGCAAACAAATGTTATATTAGAAAATTATGGAATGACTTTTTTTTTTGTAAAACCCATTTGTAACATTAGATTAAATTTGTGTTCAACACTTTATCATTTTTAAAATACATTTAATTAATATTATTTATTTCCAAATGGGGTCCACAATCCCTTTAGCTTCCTTCTTAGTTAATTTAATAACAATTCTCAATACCATTTAATAATTTAATTAGTTTAGGGAAAGGTTTAGACTTCCCCCCCCTTGAATTTAATAAAATTAAATCAAAATCTGGTGAAAACAGAAACAATTTAATATCGAAAGTAATGTGGCCTAGTTATTTAAATAATAAATTTTTATTCCACCAAACACAAGGGGTCAAGGCTTGTATTTAAAAAGGTCTCGAATAAAACATTTGGTTTAGAAAAGTAATATCACCCCTACACCACATGAGTGGCCCCATTTATAAACTACCCATGCCTTTTATTTTAAAACATTATTCTCACCTATTTCACTCCTACTTTTTGTAGGGATGAATCTCATCCATTAGCTAGATTCATTTGGAGCCCTTGGATTTAGGGATCCAGCTAATCCTAAGCATGATTATGAAAGACTCTTTTTCATTTCATTTGACTTATTGTTTCATTTATTTTTACAGATTTTGAGGAGAAAGGAAGTGGAAGCCATGAGAGGCAAGCTCAAGCTCATGGAGGGACAACATTTTTTTTTTTGAAGTTCCATTTGTACCCTCTTCTAGGGTTTGATTTCATTATTTGTTACATTGTTCTTTCTTTCTATTTTCCCTATTGGGAATATGGGCATTTTCCCAATTTTAAGAAATGGTTAGGATGGTATATACACATTGATTGAATGAGTGTATATACCTATATATAAAACACACACACACACACACACACACACACACACACACACACACACATAATTAAATATGAAATCTAGAATGTGAGTGTGTGAGTGTGTGTGTGTACACACACACACACACACACACACACATAGATAATCAAATGAAAAATAATTGGCCATGAAAAGGGTTACACGGTCTGCAAAGGCGTAATGGGGTGACTTTGTTTATATGCAAGTGGCTACAATAATAAAGGCCAATGTTTATAACACATTTTGGGGTTATGTTTTTGTTTGTTTAGTGGGGGAGTTCACCGGCCATGCCCCCATCCCATAGTACATGGGGTGTGTGGTGGCATTGGTGACCTCCCCCACCATCCTCCCTTATATCAATATACGGCGGACCGCGTGGCCTAAATCAACACAATCAATTTTTTTATTTTAATAGAATTCAAGCAATAAAATATTCTATAATATATAATATAAATATCCATATATACAATATTTATATATTTATAATTTATAGATACTATAAATTATGGAAATAAAATTTTCGCAATATGAGATTAAATAGTTATATAAGTGTAAATTCACATTTAGTCATTATCTAAGTTATAACAAGATTTGTCAATTTCTACATATTCATTAAAATGTAACTTTAGGAAGACTTCTAAAATATATTGTTCTTTCTATTACAACTAATAGAGAGATTGCATCCATGATCTAAGGCACTACAAAATTATTTCTTGCCTTCCTCTATTTTAATATTACAAGTAACAAAATTTTAAACACTTTCAAGATACTTTTATTTAGCAAGCACAATAACTACTTCTTCCTTCTATCTTAACCATTTCACTTAATAGAAGCCCAAGAAAGTAAGCATTTAATTTCAATTTTGAAGGAAATGCAATATCCTTTTATCTATAACTTATTATTATTATTTTTCATCTTTTGCAATATTACAAAAATGGTCATAAGCCAATGCAAATTTTTCTCTTGAACTTTTTTGTTTTTTCAACACAATAATCTCCTCTTTTCAACAAGTAAGAAATCAATTATCAAGCCTTCAATTTTTATTTTCAATGGGAAAATAACATCACAATTTTGATGAACAAAATAACTAAGAACTTTACTTTTAAAATGCAAGATTACAAGCCGTCCATACAAAATGGAGACAACATGGTAAATTCTTTACAAGAGGATTCTTTGTCCTTTTCTCTAAATTCTACAAGAAATATGATTCCTCACTTGAGCTCCACATTCTACCAAGATCAATCAAAATAGTGAAAATAGGGAGTAGGTGACACTCTCCACCCAACCAATAATCGAATGAGGAAGTGAAGCCTTCTTCCTCATTGGCCCGCGAGCCCCAACAATGAAATAGTATGGAATATTTGACAACCAATGGAAATAAAATAAGGCTTCCACATTTAAATTCAAACTAAAATTCACACTATAAAATAAACACGTAGAAAAAATTCATTTTCAAATTCTTAAATTTCCTAAAAACATTGGCTCTAAACTTAATCCAAGTAGAGAAAGGAACATGGGGATTTTACTTGTGCCTCCCAAGGGTTTGGGTGACAACCTAAAAACCTCTAAAACACAATCAAGCCCCCAAAAACTCTTATGCCTCCCTCACTCTTATGCCTCTTGAAATGAACAAAATAACAAGATAAGCACAAGGACGGGCAGCCCCACAATTCTCCCTCCTAAATAACCAACAAAAACTCTTATGCCTCCCAAAAAAAATATCCCCATTTCACTTTCTCATACCCATCCTATGGCCATTTTAATACTGAACAACACACATTCAATAAAACATTCATCCAAAACATAAACAACAAAGAAGTAGAAGAAACCAAGGGTGAATACCCTACCTTCCCATTTCAAGAATCCACTCCACAAATAAGTTCCAAAACTATCCAAGCCCAAGAAATCCCAAGCTATCTTAAAGTCCAGAAAGCACTACAAAAATTAAGCTCCTACAAAATTGAGAGACCAAAAACAAAACAAGTAACCCCCAAATCCTCACACAAATAGGAATAAAAAGAAAGGAGGGAGAGAGAGGTGATGTGGTTCCATGTAGGATGCCACATCATTTATCATCCACTCCAGATCACCAAGTTCAAACCCAAACCCCAAATAATACTAAATTTTTTATTGGGAAAATGACCACCCTCTTACACACTCAACCGAAACCCACACCCCTAAATGACACAAATAAATAACTTTGTAATAAAAGTGCAATTAATTGCTCTTTTCCTCCATTATAATAGAAAAAAGGACCTAAAATAAGCCCCTCACATCATATGCCTAGTGGATGGGTGAAACACCCACAATTTTGATGTTCCTAAACCACATTAATCCCTAAAAAATTATCTAGAAGGTTGCAGCAATGTTTTTGTTTGTTTTGAGTTATAAGGTTGCAATGGTTTCAAACCCTAATATACATTTAATTAATTTCAACTAGAAAGTTTGTATTTCATGGAATAGGTCCAGTCTAAATTATTAATTGATTATTCTTAGGTCAGTCTTAATGTCCATTTAATTATCATCACTGTAAGTGTCCATTAGTTTCTTTCACTTTGGGTTTAATAGTTTTCCTTTTTGAATAACATTCAATCCATATTAATAAAACTTTATCCTTAGTAACCTTAGTGTACTTAAATTAGCTTCTAATGTCCATTGAAATAATTTCTAAAACATACTAGGAATTAAATAATTAATTTAACATACAAGGGTATTATATGGCCCCATTCACCCATTTACACATACCCTCGAAATTATTGCAAACCCCTCATATTCATTCTTACCTAAAAATGTAGGCTTGATCATAAACCCTTGGATCCAATCAATTGTGGCAACTATATCTTAGGATTCCATTCTATCCCTAATTATCCTTATGGAAACTTATTAAACCTTTTATTTTCCCTAGCCTCTTCATTTAGTCACTTTCCTTTTGTTAAATTTGTAGGTTGACAATTGGAAGCCATGGGAAAGAGGAAGGAAATCCATGAAGAAAAATCCACAAGGATCAATCTTAGTTTATTTTATTAATTTATTGGTCTAATTCCTTCCATTTGAGGGTTATAAGGCTATTTTTCATTCCATATCAGGATTTGTTATAAAGTTATTTCTATTTTTAGTTTTCTACAAGGAAAACCCTACTTCCATTTTAATGTAAGATAATAAAAAACATTAAAACCTTTAGTTCAATATTTTAAAGCTTCAAAACATGTGTTCATGCTCAAAATAGTCTCACCCCATTTTGCCTTTGAAAATCTATCAATTTGCGGCCTATGTCACTTTATTTTTCCCATGTTCTAGCCTGGTTAATCTTTATTGCCATTTTTAATCTATTCCTAGGTCGTAGATCACTTATGGGTCCATGGTTTGCTCCTTATTTCTTTATTCCTCTAGAAAAGGTCTGTAATTTGGGTCTCCCATTCTCTGTTTGTCTAAAAACTCAGGTTCTCCCATATTTTCCATTCTCCATGGTCAGGATTTGTCTTCCTTGTCATTTCTACCCTAAATACTTAAAGAAAAATGAATGGATGTGTCTCTGATGGACATATTTGAGCCTTGTAACACTTCTAAATTCTCTGTCCTTGGAGAAATTTTCATTTTCGGGCTTGAATGATCATTTTTCTATATTTTACGGTTTGTGACAGTCTTTCTCCAAGTCAAATTTACATCCTTGCATCGACAGGGGATGTGGTACCTTTTGGTTGGACGTGGCTCGGTTGGGTACTTCAAAATTTCTATGAATCACCTCAACTTAAAATGTGTCCACATGGAGGAATGACGCTCATTTGAGGATCTACTTTTGGTCTGGGCTTGGAGTAGCACCGAGAGGACACGTGGAGGCTTCCGCAGGATCTTCCCATATTTAGTCTTTTTCAAAGGGTTTTGGGAGATCTGGGACAAGTGGAGGAAGCTGTGAATGTTTGGGAACAACCCTTGAGTTTAATTTTTAAAGAAGTGCTAGGAGGACATGTGGAGGTCTCCGCTCACTTTGCATTTTGCTTAGAATTTTCAATGGCCAAAGGAGATTGCCTCGAAGCATGACACATGGCACCTTCGCGAGCTTCAAGCATTCGAGAAAAATTATTGGGACAAGAAACATGGTGAGCCCATGCTCATTCAAGGTATCAAATTTTGGGACCATCTCAAGGTGCAACATGGTGACACATGGCAGTTTGAAAAATCAAAGGGGTGGTGAGCCGGACCATCGAGGGCAATTCAGATTTTTGCCCATTTACATCCAAATGACTAAAAACATGAAAATGGCCCATAGGCCAAATAAAGGAAAGGTCAAAGCTTGATCCGGTCAATGGTAGAGGTGCGGAATCTCGGGGGAAATTTGGAAAAAAATCCTTTTGGGAGAAAAGAGTTAAAAGTTAAAAGGGAAGCACAGTTCCACTGGAACCACATTGGGAAACATGTGGGCCCATTTTTAAGGGCGAGTTGTGGGAAAAAATTGAAATTTTTTCCGTTTTCCAAAAAAAAGGTGAAATGGTAGAATTTTTCCATGGTTCCAATGGGGCCACCTTGGGACACATGTCGGGCTTATTTCTTGAGGGCAGAGATGCGGAACAAAATGTGAAATTTTTCCATTTTTCCAAAAGTTGTAAAAAGTCAGAGGAAGCCCCTAGGTCTATTTTTAAGTTTGAATCTTCCACGTGGATGGCCCAAATTCAAAGTAGAGATCAATGGTAGCTGAGAGTCTGAATTTGATTTTCCCCATTTTACTGAAACATGCTTAGAAGAGCAAGTCTTCATGATTTCTTGGTATTTCCTACATGCTAAGAAGAGAGGGGAGTTAATGTTGATATTTGAGTTTGGTGGGAAGATCTGGAAGACATCTTTCACCATTAAAATGGTCTCACTATCGTGCTTGATCAGATTTTCCATTTTTCTTCTCCTAAGCAATGAAGGAGCAGATTTGACAAATTAGGGCGGAAGCTGGTTAGCGAATTGAAGAAAGAGTCATGTACCGAGAGGAAGGAATTGAATGTGGGAGATATTTGATGAGATCTCCCCCTCAAGCACTGATGAATTTTAATAGATCTGATTCTGGGAATCGCAATCAAAATCATGTCGAGCACCGGTGCATTAAACATTTTTTTCTTTTGGGAAGAAGAGGCTCTGTTGTGAATGTTAAAAATGGTACAAATTTTTGTGCAAATGGTTGGAATGTGAGGGTTTGGGATTGATTTTTCTAATAGAAATCTTGATAGAGCCCATCCTTTTTGAGAAGCTGTTTTAGAAGCTTGTATATATCTTTTATATTAAATCTGATCATGTCAAGGTGGTTGCAAGTGTACAACCATTGACAAGCTCTGAGATTATTCTAGAAACTTTCCCTTGCTGATAGATCTAATCAAATTTGAGTTTTTCTATATTGTCTTGAAGAAAAATGTCTTTGTTTTATTTTTGAATGCATGCAAGTAGTTTTTCTTGTTTTTATTGCAATCTTGTATTAAATCTGATTCAATCACACAGGCCTCAATCCTTGTGACAGTTTAGTGGCATCTACAATTTCATTTCTCAGAAGAGCTTTCATCTGGGATTGGAATAAATGATTTAAAATCACTTTTCTTTCATCTATAAGCCTCTGGGTGTACCTTTGGCATGATTCGACTCAGATCTTGATGCTTTGTTGGATTTTCTAACTCGAGCCTTCGTGATAGAATCTCAAATATTGTGTGAAAGAGTGTTAATTTGGGCCTCCATTGAAGCACATATTCTAGTTAAAGAAACATTTTATCTATTTTGTGGCATTCTATTGGTTTAACCTTCCATTTTGTAAGATTCCTCAAGGATCTAGTGAATCAAGTTCATCTTGCCCCACCTCCCACCAAAAATTCATTCAAAAACAACCAATCCTACATGTACTACCCCTGTTTGTCTTGTGTGTGCACAAATGCATAATTTCCATTACCAAAGCATGCAGAAACAACCAGGATTTCAAATGTCTTTAGTAGTCTTTTCCTTGTGAAAATATACCCATGATCTTAAAGTGACAACTCGTGAGAGTCAGATTTGGTGTGTTGATCATATTTTCTCCAAGGTCTCCTTAACCTCTTCATTAGGAAGGATATCTCCATCTCCTCCATAAACAATAGGCTAAAAAAGTGTCCTCTTACCCTAGTTGAAAGGAATAACCTACAATAGTGAGGATAGATCAAATCCTCTTGAGGGTGTTATCCATTTATGAACATTTGAGTTCTGAGAGGGCCGTTAGATCTCTTTCTCGGCTACAAAATGACTCATCATGATCTAATTTGTCTCTAAGTATCCGTCAAACCGGTGATCTTTGCTCACAATTTGATGGAGAATCAATTAGGATACCAACACTTGAGTGACGCCGTTCTTTGGGGTTTTAAGTTCAAAATCAAGACCCTAGTAAAACATTTATTATATGCTCCAATTGTTGTGTGTATTTCTTTCAGTTTTCAAACCTAGTGCACTAGCTTTCATTTGATAAATTTGGGTAAAGAAAGTTTAGAATCTTTCCATTTCAAGTTTCTAGCATTGATAAACATTTGACATATCATACTTAGTGAATTTACACAACTAAGGTGGAAATCCTTAGTGGCGACTCCCTATTGATCTAATTTTTAATGAGTACCAGTGTCTTAGAACTCTGTCAAAGTCAGATTTGTTACTAATATTTGCAAAGCTGGAAGGAAGAAGATCTTTCTTTTCTAGGGATCCTGCTAGGACATTATTTCCGAGCTAGGAAAAGCAATATCATAAGGAAGAAAATCCTAGATAGTTGTGGGAGATCAGCAAACAAGAAGAGGGATCTCCATTGATGAAAGTGATCGACCTATTATTAAAGATTACAGCTCAAGTGACTCTAAATTAGGTATCCTCTTTGTGGAATTGAATTCTCTAGCTGGAGAAGGGCCTTCATTTGATTTTGAAAGGTTTGCTTCACATTCTACACCTATATTTTCTGAGGTTG
Source organism: Taxus wallichiana var. yunnanensis (assembly GCA_018340775.1). Classification (NCBI taxonomy): domain Eukaryota; kingdom Viridiplantae; phylum Streptophyta; class Pinopsida; order Cupressales; family Taxaceae; genus Taxus; species Taxus wallichiana. The sequence goes on along the minus strand of CM031237.1, from coordinate 872,250,862 downwards.
ATAGGGATTTCCAAGAAGCAAGACCTTTGGGGGATACCCATTTTGAAACTTATACTCCTGTGTTCCAAAGACCTTCTTCCCCTTATCAATTTGTCACCCTCCAGGGTCACCTTCTTGAATAAACATGGCCCAAACCCCCACCGAGACCCCCTTTTGTTGTAAACACCTTAAGACCTATAATTTTTTTGGGAATGGCTGGATATTCAAATGCAAAGTGCCTCAAGATGTAAGGAACGAGAATGCCAAAGTTCCAAGAAAACAATGTCATATCTTGGTGATCAAAGCATCTAAAGCTTTTTATCAATATGATGGAATATTTTGAGATTGAACATGAAGATGTATATATCAAGCTATTCATCTATACCTTGAAAGAAGATGCTAGTGATTGCTATAAAGCAATGCTAGATAACTCTATTGATTCTTGGATTGAGATGAGAAATGCATTTAGATTGCATTATGGTGATAGAAATGACCCTAGGTTTCTTTTGAAAGAATTTGAAAACAAAAAAAGAATCCTAATAATCAAGTACATGATTTCAACACAAGGTTTACTAAGACCTTGAGGAAATTTCTGTTAGGATAAGGCATTGTGATGAGTCATGTTTGATCAAGTATTCGATGTATTTGATAAAAATCCTACATATTACTTAAGAGACAAAAAACCCACAAATTTGATGCAGGCCTTCACCATGGCTTTGAAAATAGAGAAAACATCAAGGCAATTGGAAAGCCTCCAAAAAGGGATGGTGTAAAGTTGGTTAACCTAGAAAAGTCTAAAATAAGTAAGGCTACTGATTTGGAAGAAGTTGTGAAAACTTTTTGGGGTTGTCAAAGAAATTTCCTACAAACTAGCCCAGGATGAGAAAGGAATGGGCGAGCTCACAAGGTCAACACAAGCAACAAGACCAAGACAAGTTCACAAATCACCAAATATCTAATGACAAAGACAAGGGACCTGTTGGATTTGGAAATAGATAGTCCCAAGCTAGGGAATATAGATTGATGAGTGATCCTTAAGGCTGCAAGAGTTGTTGTTGTGGAGGAGATAAATGTCATTGATTGGTGTGCCAAATGTTTCATGCCTCATGCTCCTTGTGAAGAATATCAGCAAGAAGAAGAAGAATCTAATGAAAATGATGATGATGTCTACATTATGGGTTGTTCCACAAGCTTACAACAAGGGGAAACTTTGAACCGAGGTTATAAGTGCTCGGACTACTACCACGTTTGGGACTGCATTCATAAGGTACTTATTCTTCCTCCCTCTCATAGTTTAGAAGTAGATAGATACTATACTGGGATTTTGAATTTCCGATAATGAATTTTAATATTTAAGGGATTTAATGATAAAGAAGTATGGTGGAGGGATTCCATCCGAGGAGGATAGAAAATTATTGATGAATGTAGTTTTTGCTCAAGAGAAGGAATATAAGACAAGAAGGAAGGTTGTCAAAGGGATGGGGCCTCAATGCAAGCCAAAAGCTCCCTTACTTTCAAACATTCCTAAAGAGGCTCTTAGGAAAGATGCACCTACTAAAAGCCTTGTAGTTCCAAACAAAAGCATACCCCTCCCCATGCCCAATCTGTAAAAGGTCCTGTACCACCTAGTGAGTGTGTTTGCATTCCTTATAATACTACCTTGCTAAATAATGTCCCATATGACATTTCCCAAGTTTTAAGTCAAATCAAATTCTCTATTCAAATTTTTGAGTTGTTTAGGATTCCTGAGCACAAAAGAGAACATTTGAATACTTGGGGTTAAAAGAAGAGAATACTGCCCTAGGCAGAAACATAAACATTGTGGAGACCCCACCATTCATTGTAGAACCAGAAGCACCACCAACATTAGAAGAGCTAGATGAACCACCTGAGGTATATTTGGGGACATCCTTCATGTATTCTCAACTAAATTTAGATCCATTCTTCACTACCATGATCATTAAGGACTGACTACTGCATAACTGCATGTTTGACTCAAGGGCATCATGCAATGTCATGCCTTTAGAAGTTATGAATGAGCTGAATATCGAAGTAACAACAACATATGGGAAGTGCACTACTATGTACTCCAGAGAGGTTCCAGTGGTAGGATGTGTGAAGGGTCTGGTGGTGTAGCTTATAGCTTACCCATGTAAGAATTTAAAACTTGATGTTGTCATCGTTTCATCGCCCAAACAAGTGGGGCATGCTACTATAAAAAAAATAGGTTGCTAGTGTTGGTGGGTGTGTCCAAATGGATATGTCCTATGCCACCATTCCAATTGAGGGCAGCCTTGCTAGGTTGTATGGTGAAAAGAAGATGTTGCACCTTATTGAGGATCCCAACAATGCATCTTATGAATTATTGTACACAAGTGTTGATGCAGATAACTTTGTAGGATTTGCTGATGGAAATGAGCACAAGATTGAAGAATGCAAGTGTCTTGAATAGATATGGTCTCCTTAGAATCTGTTGTTTGATGGAGCTTGCTCCAAGTTTGGGAATGGTGTTGTTGTTGTTATACTTTCCCAAGTCAAGAAATATTTTTTTTTTCTTCAAACTCAACTTTGAGTGAACCAACAACATTCTTTGAGTATGAGGCACTGTTGTTGGGTTTAAGAATTACTTGGAAATATGGTATCAAGAACATCATTGTCAAAGGAGATTCAGAATTAATTGTAAAATAAGTCAGAAAATGGTATGCCACAAAGAATCAATGAATGAAACATTATAAACATGTAGTTTGGGATTTTATTGAGGTGTCTCGATTCATTCAATATAGTGCATCATGATAGGAAATTAAATGACTTGGAAAACAAGTTTGCAGTGTTGGGGTCTTGAATTGATAGTTGTACAATGTCCCCATATTGTGAATATGATGTTGAGGTATTGACATGACCTTCTATCCTTGACAACATTAAACATTGGTAGGTTTTTGATGATGATGCTCAGATCAGAAGATTTCTGCAAAAAAAGGGAGATTTTGCTAATCAATGCATTTATTTGGAGCCAATGGTATGTACAATAGAAGGAAAAGAAACCTTGTTTGGCAAGGGCATCATCCAACTAAAAGCAATACCATTCTTAGAGGAATGGTTTCTCTTGAGTCCAATTTTGATAATGTTGATTGCATTGTTAACAGATGCATGACAGCCTCAAGTGATATTGAGGAGCATGACCTTGGCACAAAGGAGAAGCCAAGGAAAATTTGGTTAGGCAGCAATCTCATAAAGGAGAAGAAGCAATCATACATCCCGGTTGTTGAAGAAATACAAAGATTGCATGGCTTGGACCTATTCTCGAACTAAAAGCACATAGAGAGGACTGTTTCAACATGATATTCCCTTGGAGTTTAATGCAAATCCATTCAGGAAGAAACAAAGGCCAATTAACCCACTCTTATCTCTCAAGATGTAAGAGGAACTAAAGAAGAATCGAGAGGTGGAGAGATTATTGAGCCCACTAGGTATTCTTCTTGGGTTGCAAAACCGAGTACCAAATAAGAAAGGAGAATGGTGATATTAGGTTATGTGTGGAATTCAACAATCGAATAGAGCATCAATGAAGGATAGTTATCCTTTACCAAATATGGAAAACAAGCTGCAATTACTAACTGGTTTTGAGTTACTTTCCACCTTGGATGGTTTCTCTGGTTATAACCAAGTTGGGGTGAAGGAATTAGAAAGGATCAAGATAGCGTTTACTACTCCTTGGGGGACCTATGTTTATGTGAGGATGTCCTTTGGTATGATGAATGTTGGGGCCACATTTAAAATAGAAATGGATGTTTCTTTTTCTAGTTACATCAATGAATTTATTAGAGTGTATCAAGATTATGTATTTATATTTTCCAGAAGAGAATTGATCACCTGCTGCACTTGGAGAAAATGTTGATAAGATGTAGAGAATATGGCATCTCACTCAATTCAAAGAATTGCTATTTTGGAGTGTAGAGGGAAAATTTTCTTGGTCACATAGTGTTAAAGAAGGGGTGGTGATTGATCCAGAAAGAGTAGAGGCCATCAGCAAGGTCCCAATCCTAAGGACTAAGAAGGGAGTTTAGTCCTTGTTTGGGAAAATAAACTTCATCAGAAGATTCATATCAAACTTTGCTGAGTTGACCATTACAATCAATTTAATGCTAAAGAAAGACCAGGTCATCAAATGGGAGGAGGTTGTCATCCAAAATTTCAATGGGATTAAAGTGGCACTAAAGCATGCACCTATTCTAGCAGCCTCAGATTATAAGAAACCCTTTCAACTGTTCTCTTTTTCTTTAGAGAACATTATTGCTTTTGTCCTACTGCAAAAGATGATGAAGGGGCTGAGAGGCCAATTTCCTTGATAAGGCCTTGCGGGGGCTGAGCTAAAGTACAATATTATGGAGAGGCAATAATTTTCCTTAGTAAAAGAAACAAAGGTTTTTCAGCCTTACATTCTAAGTTCTAAAATTGTTGCTTATGTTCCCTACACCATGGTGAAATACATCTTGTCAAAGATGTAAGTTTCAAACAAGAGGTGCAGGTGGGTTAAAAAGTTGTAAGAGTATGACATGGATATCCAAAATGCAAAGCTGTTGAGAGGTTTGGGCCTGGAAAATCTTTTGGTTGAGAGCAACTTGCAAACTATTGTGGTAAATGAGTTGTAAGAAGAAAGGGAAGGTGTTTTTGAAAGGTTGATGAGTTCTGAGTGGTACAAACATGTAATTACTTATCTTAGACACTTATACTGTCCCGATCACTTAAGTAAGAACTAGAAAAGGGCTCTTAACTTGGCATCCTAAAAATATTTCATTACTAATTATAGGTTGGATTAGAAGAACCTAGAGGGAGTCCTCTTAAGGTGAATTACTTAAGAAGAAGCTCCCAAGATAATTGTTGATTTCCATGGAGGATTTTGTGGTGGGAATTTTTGTAAGAGTCACAGCACACAGGATCTTGAGGGCTAGGTATTTGTGGCCAACTCTCTTCAATGATATGACTCTTTTGGTTAGAATATGTAAGATTTGTCAGCGCTTCTTTGGAAGATTGAAAGATTCAGGCTTCCTTCCTTTGCATCATGTATCAATTGAAGCACAATTCAAGCAATGGGGAATGGATTTCATTGGTGGATTCTAGTAGCCACTGAATACTTCACCAAGTGGGTGGAGGCAATCCCCACTAAGAAGGCAACACACCAAATTATCATGGACTTTGTACTAAAAAACATCACCTACAGTTTGGGGTTCATCAAGATTGTTGTTGACCATGCCATGAGCTTTAGAACTAAACCTTTGGTGGCAATGTGCAAAGAATATGGGATCAACTTGACATATGCCTCTAATTAAAATCCCCAAGGAAATGGACAGGCTAATTCTAGTACATAAAATTTGTTGAAGATTATCGGAAGAACATTGGATCGAACAAGAGAAAGTGGGGTGAGCAGGTTGAAGTTTGTTGTTTGGGAAGATAGGACCACCTTTGCTAAAAGAGCCACTAGAAAGAGTCCATTTGAGTTGGTGTATGGAACATAGGACTTGCTTCCCTTGAATATCCAATTATTGTCATATTAGTTCATTAAATAGCTAGAGGATCAAGAGGTACGTCACTATGATGCTCACATTAACTAGATTGTTGAACTTGGTGAGGAGAGGAGGGCATCCCACCAGAGGTATGAAAAGTTTAGAGAAAGGCTGAAGAAGTTATTTGCAAGAAGTTCGGTCTCAGGGCCTTCAATATTGGAGATCTTGTGTTGCTATGGGATAGCAGACATGAGGATAAGGGCAAGCATGGCAAGTTTGACTCATTATGGATGGGCCCTTACTCCATTGATATCAGGATTGGTGAGCATACCTTCTTCCTCAAGGAATTAGATGGTGAATTGCTTCAACTCCTATTAAAGGCAGGAATTTGAAGCATTTCTTGGATTGATTCCCTTGAATCAAGGCAAAATCTTGTGTACAGTGTATAGTTTGTTGTTTGTTCCCTATCTTTTGTGTTTTTTCTCATTCTGGTCCTCGGTGACTTGTCTCGTTACCCAATGGATATTATTAGCACTTGGTCTACCTTTGTTCTTGTCGCACTCATACGGAGTGCCCATCCTTGAGTAGGAGCCGATGTTGGTGCTCAAAATTGTCTCGCCCCTGATTTTCCTTCTAAAATCTATTAATTTGCAGCCTCTACCATTTTATTTTTCCCGTGTTGTGCTTGGTTAATCTTTGTTACCATTTTTAATCTATTCTTGAGTCGTAGATCACTTATGGGTCCATGGTTTGCTCCTTGTTTCTTTGTTACTCTGGAAAAGGTTTGTAATTTGGGTCTCCCGTTCTTTGTTTGTCTAAAAAACTTAGGTTCTCCAACATTTTCCATTCTCCACGGTCGTATTTGTCTTCCTTTCCATTTACGCCCTAAATAATTGAAGAAAAATGAATCGATGTGTCTTTGATGGACATATTTAAGCCTCAGTAACACTTCTAAATTCTTTGTCCTTGCAGAAATTTTAATTTTCAGGATCGAACAATCATTTTTCTATATTTTACGATTTGACGGGTGTTTCTCTCATTGATTTACATCCTTACATCAACAGGGAATGTGGCACCTTTTGGTTGGACACAATTCAGCTAGGTACTTAAAAATTTCTATGAATTGCCTCAACTTAAAATGTGTCCATGTGGAGGAATGAATCTCATTTGAGGATCTACTTTGCGTGGCCTTGGAGTAGCGTCGGGAGGACATGTGGAGGCTTCGTAGGGTCCTCCCATACTTAGTATTTTTCAAAGGATTTTGGGAGGTCTAGAACACATGGAAGAACCACACATGTTCGGGGACCGGCCCTATGCGTTTCATTTTTAAAGAAGCACCAAGAGGACACGTGGAGGCTTCTGCTCACTTTGAATTTTTCTTAGAATTTTCAACGGCTAAAGGAGATCCTCAAGCATGACACATTGTTCCTTCCGCTAAGTCGGGACATGTGTTCGGGGACACGTTGTGAGCCGCGCTCATTCAAGGTATCAAATTTTGGGACCATCTCAAGGTGCACCATGGTGACATGTGGCGGTTTGAAAAGTCAAAGGGGTGGGGAGGCGGACCATCGGGGAAATTTGGATTTTGCCCCTTGACATGCAAATGACTAAAAACATCAAAATGGCATGTAGGCCTAATAAAGGAAAGGTCAAAGCTTGCTCGGTCAATAGTGGAGGTGTGGACTCTCAGGGGAAATTTGGAAAAATTTCCTTTTGGGAGAAAAGAGTTAAAAGTAAAAAGGGAAGCGTGGTTCCACTGGGACAATAATTAAACACATGTCGGGCACTGTTTATCAAGGGAGGAGATGTGGGAAAATTTTGAAAAAATTACCTTTTCAAGAAAAGAGGTGAAATGGTAGAATTTAGCCACATAGCCCGATGGGGCCTACCTTAGGACACGTGTTAGGCTCATTTCTCGAGGGTGGAGATGCAGAACAAAATGTGAAATTTTTCCATTTTTCCAAAAGTTGTAAAAAGTCAGAGGAAGCCCTTGGGTCTATTTTTAAGTTTGAATCTTCCACGTGGATGACCCAAATTCAAAGTAGAGATCAACAGAAGCTAAGAGTCTGAATCTGATTTTCCCCCCATTTTACTGAAACATGCCTGGAAGTGTGAGTCTTCATGATTTCTTGGTATTTCCTACACGCCAAGTAGAGAGGGGAGTTAATGTTGATATTTGAGTTTGGTGGGAAGATTTGGAAGACATCTTTCACCATTAAAATGGTCTGACTATCGTGCTTGATTGGATTTTCCATTTTTCTATGAAGGAAGGAAAGGAAGGAAGATGGATCTGAAGGGAGAAAAGAAATGAATTCCAAAGTAGAAAGGTCAGAGGGTCTATGTTTTGGGTTGGTAGTAAACATAGCCGAACCTACTTGCATAGACAAATAAAGAAATACTGATGAACAAATGACAAAAAAAGAGATAGATTCAATAGAATAAATGCATAGATCTGACATAAGAAAGATCAGATGCCCATAACACACATATTCAGCACAAAGTCTCAATATTTGTATTAATATTTTCTTCTGTTACAAAAAGTACAAAGCCTTTTCTTCTCACTTCTATTTTTCATCTAAAAGATATCCATCCACTTGAATACAACAAGTATTCAAGTATATATAGAAGGAGAGAAGAAAAGAAGACAAAAGCAAACCAACCACTTAATTACAAAAATATCTTACAAGAGATTCCAAAGTCATTTGTTGACTTTTGACAACTTTGTGGATGACATCATCCCATGGTGCAACATGGATGATGTCATCGTTTGTGTCAACACACTTTAGATAATTACAAGGAGAAAGTTGGGAAGAAGAAAACTATTCATCGTCGTCCCATGGCTGAAAGGGAGTATCCTGCTTTTGTTGCTGCTCAGGGTGACAAGATGTGGAACTGGGCACGGTATTCCATGAACTTGCTGATCATGGGTTGAAGTTGATCCTGGGAAGGATCCTTGTGTCGATCACTGATAGCTTCACAAGTCTCCCGCTCATCTGTGAGCTTTTCTGGGAGTTTGGAATAATCATTTTCTACCTCTATCAGGTACCCAATGAAGTCACGACAGGCCAGCAGGTTGTTGATGGATTCGGCGTCGAAAGTGACCTCTGGTCCCAGCCCTTGTGAAACGATCTCCTTGAAGATCCGAATAGTTTCATCCACCTTTCTTAAGGTGAAAGAAGGAGTGAGAAAACCCGGAGACATTCTTAAGACAATTTGCTCCATCTGATGCATTGCATCTAGGGCTTCCTCCTTGATTTTTCGATCTTCTCTAGGACAAACTCCAGCTGATCAACCCGATAATCCAGAGTAGAAAGGATTTTGTTGAGGGCTCTGGGGTGTCCAAAGACACCGAACTTGACCAGATCTTTCTGAATAGTCGAGCATTTTCTAAAAGGTCTCATGTTGCATCTTGGCATGGTCAGCTCTTCGGAGATGGGTCTGCTATCGCTGGAGCTCTCTGTTCACCCGATTGATATTCTGATATAATCCGGTGAACTTAGCGATCACTCCCTCACTTTCTTTGAGGATTTGGTTCCTCCAGGCGGAAACTGCCATGCCCTGCTCGCTGATTTTGGCATATTCATTAATCTTATCCTGGCTCAAAGGCTCAGGAGTTTCGGCGGTAGTTGTAGGAGGCGCACTGCCCATTTTCTGCAAGGCGTGGAGAAGATGTTTATTTTGCTCCTTTAATAACCTTTTCTCTTCCTTTGCTTCTGGAGCTTCTTGCAAAGGGCATCAAGCTGCGAGATAGGGCCTCTCCTTGAAGGCTTTACGAAGATGTCCCCATTGTGACTTGGGTCTTGTGTAATCTGTCGAAGACAGATCCTTTTTATCCTTTAAAGGATTGGGGTATCTTATCTCCATTACTCTCTCTCTGACACACTACGAGAGAAGCGGGTTAAAGGCTTTTGCTTCTTGGTCCCCTTTGATGGGATGACGGAGAAGTCCATCGGTGCGATGGGAACTTTCCTCTTTTGTTGGCTCAGTCTTTGAGAGATCCATCTTTGGACTTATGGGAGAGGCCGGAAATAGTAAAGGAGCAGCTGCGGTAGTAGAAGGAAAATGCGTGGAGACACTTGGAGGCGGCATTGAGAGGGAGGCCGAGGAAGTGCTCACGGGAGGAAGAGATACTGCAGGGGAGGTAGACATGGGAATGGAAGGGAGCTGAGAGATGAGGGAAGAAATGGTGGGGGACAGCTCTCATGAGAGAAGAGAAGATGGACGATGAGGAAGGGGAGCAACGAGAAGATGGGGGAGAGGATACGACCAAAGGAATGGTCACTTGGGTCACTTGAGGAGGGGAAGGAGGAGAGGGAGAAGGGATAGAAGGGACCTCAATAGTTACAGTAGTGGCAACATCCTGAGTGGATGTGCCTATCGGAACATCTTCCGCTGCTTCTTTTTCTAGGTTTTCGGGATTACAACCCATTCTTGTGAAGCGGAAGGAGGACTTTCAGGAGCTTCCTCTTGGGTGGAGCTTGACTCACCCTCTTTGTCTTTCCCTTTGCTCTTTGGTAGTTGTTTTGGCTGGAAGGTGCGTTGCCCAATGGAGAAGTGGTGAAATCAACTCCGAGGTAGATGAGACCATTCATCTGCACCAGTGCTCTGTTCTTGTGAGTTTCTTTGACCCTTTCCTCTATTATGCGAGGTGCTTTGGTTTCATCAATTCGGTGAAAGGCGTCATCCCCACCCGTGTCAAGATATACTTGATCAACTTCTTGATCAGTAGTTTGATAACCTTTTGGGATGATGGCTACGCCATACTGGATGATTTCAGCCAAGGCCAAGCGGGAATGGTCTTTCCTCCTGAGCTCGACCTCATGATATAGGTCGATATAAATATCCTCGATCTATGGAATGTGGATCGGATCGAGTTTGGCTCTGGGTAGGTAATTCCTTGGGTCGAAAGTGGGCCTTTCAGGAAGTTGTGCTTTAGATTTAGCAGCTCCAGTTCTGCAAACATATCCCGTGCTTTGTGGTGAGAGAGACAAGTATACCTGCCCACTGTGAGGGGGAAAGGAGTTCCACCCTTCTTTCTCTTTAGGCACTTCTCGTGGTAGGTTATAAGCTGTCTTGATAGCTCCAACAGGATCAACTTGGGGCCGGCATATCTTGGCAATTTGGTTGGTTCCCCCAAGAAGTTGGCTGCCCTTAGATAGGTAAAGGTGGGGAATTGTGTGAACAAGGCTCCCCATTTCTCTGTAGCTGCAACAATGCTCTTGGTCATATGACCGTGAGTCATGTTTGGCCTCAAAAGGTAGACGATGCCATAGAAGAAGGCATCGTTAATCTTTGTAAACTGGGGGATACTATTTTCCAGCTTTAGTTCTGGATAGTATTCATATATTTTGACTTGGGGCCAAACCCACACCGCATTAAGGCTGGATAATCTCTTTCTGAGGCCGCAGCATAAACTACGTAGGAGTTCATGTAGAACCTCCCCGTTGTGGTAAGTTGTTGGAGCTGCTCGGATATAGTGTTGCTTATGATCTCGCCCACTCGAAGCGTTGATCTGGCACATTTTGTTCATTGTCTCCAAGTATCTAAGCATCCATTTGTGAAAGTAGTGGGCATCAGGAAGCCCAAATACTCTGCTCAGGAACGTGATTGTATCACTGAGTTCCTCGAGAAATCGCTGCGATGAATGACTTGTGGCCATCTGGTCACCACCTTCTTGTTTTCAGGTATACCTCATTCATCAACTGCATACACTGATCCTCATTATCTTCCCAAGCCTTGGTGCAATCTTCTTGGCTTACGGCCACAAAGTGCCGGTGGTGAGGAATGCCGAGCATTATTTCGAAGTGTCGGGCAGTGAGGTTGATCACGACCTCGCCCTTCTCATTCTAGACGCATCTTGTGTCTTTGTTGTAGCAGCGGGCTACTACCATCATGAACTCATTGTTCACAGCACTAACTGGGATCCCTCCAAGCAAAATGCAGTCCACTGCCTACCAGTTTGTCCATCCAGGGACTTCCTGTGACCCTCCAGTTCTGGCCCAGAAATCCTCCATATCAATGTGACCAAGTTCTGAGTCTCTTATATCCAGGTCACACTCTGCCTGGGATTCGGGCATCCTGACCCTCTGATATTTGTACTTCATTTCTTCCTCTGTGAGCTTGGCTTTGCCCTTAGACTTGGTAGGTCTCTTGCTTGATGTTGACATATGTAGTCTGAACTCAGTTGTTGATCTGCAAGAAGAAGAAGTGAAACCCAACGCAGGAAAGTCATATTAGCTATTTGATCTTCCATTAAAGCGTTGACAGAAGGAAGAGTTAGCAATTTTAAGGCCTCAGGCGCACAGGGCGCATGAATACTGCAGGTTGCAGGGTTAAATAGTATGGCACATAGAAAAGGGTGCTGCGAGGATAAATCAGTGCAAAAAGGGCGGGGGGCGCATGGACAGCTATGAGATGACATTTTTTGTTGTTGCAAGAAGAAGTGCGCTGCATGCCATATATATGCATTTTATAGCAGGGCGCGTTGATATTTTTCATGTTACATGGGTGGAGGATGCGCAAAGGGCGCGAGGTTATGCGTGTAACATCATTTTTTTGTGCACCATAGGGGAACTTGAACTGCGGGCGCATGGAAGGTCTGCATGACATGATGTTCTTTGTAATAAGGGATGCGCTGTGCCGTTAATGATTTTGTACTTGGCGTGAAATAAGGTTGGTGTTGCATGGATGCGAGGTGCCAATGGCACAAGTTTTTCAATGTTACACATGAGTTTGGTGTGCAGAGAGGCGGTGCAGGGTTAGCGGGTGTAACAAGCAAGGAAAGTGCGCTTTGAGAGGCACTTATTTTTATGCAGCGAGGCATGGTGGATGCGCCGTTGGCCTTATTGTACTTCATGTTGCAAAGGTGGTGATTGCTATGCGCAAAGAGGAAAAAAGTAGTCTATCAATTTTTAAGTCTTGTTCTTCCTCTGGAGGGTTACACATGTGTTAAGTCTCTTCTGCGGGGTTCCTTGGATGATGAACAAGGCTAAAACAAAGAGACCTAGTGATTTTTTCAAGGTAGAGTCCTCTTTACAGCGAGATCTGGAAAGAGGGAGAAGTGCATGGGGAGGAAAACAAAAATAGCAAAGGGAGGTTTCATGGTTTCACGAGATCTATTTAATCCAACCCCACAAACAAACGACCCAATAACCAAAACACAAAACACAAGAGCAATAAGGACCACTTACGAGGAATATATATAATGTGAGAGGTGGCGGGTCCACGACGTGATACGAGAATGAGCAGGCGTCTTTGTAGGTGCGAGAGGAAAAAGAATAATCACGTGTTTTTTGACTGGTGAAAGTGACAGGGCGGATGCGCCTATATATAGGCAAAGTTGTAATAAATGCGCCAACCACTTTTTGAAGTGGCGCATCAAAACACTGTCGACACTGGAAAGCTTGCGCCCTTTGGCGCATCAAAACACATGTTAACACGAAGTTATGTGTGCCCTTGGCGCACCAAAAGTGTTGTCAACATGGAAATAAGTGTGCCTTTGGCGCACCAAAATGTGGCGCAACAAAAGTATTGTTGACACGAAGGCGCATGCGCCTTGGCGCATGCAAGAAAGGCGCAACATGGTGAGGCACACCAAAATGTGTGTCGACACTTCAAACCATGTGCACCAAAGGATTTAAAGGGGGCGCATGCTTACTCTATGTTGCATAGACATTAGGTGTGCCTGACCAAAAAGACCAAAAAAGGCTAAGTTCGGAAAACCAGATTTCCGGAAAAGGGTTTTGCAACGTTCGAACAGCGGAGAGGGTCTGACGAGGGACTAGAACAAAATTTTGGTATGGTTACCCGTAAAATTACCCTTGCCAATTTTACGGGATAACTGCTGGCTCTTTCTGGGGACTATCTCTGAATGGAAATCGGGGTAGAGAATCCCAGATCACATGTGCCTATCCATTGGGTAACAGAGTCAAAAACAAGGGCGACCGAAAAGGAAACACACAACCAACAAAAACAAACACACGACAAAAACAAACACACAACTGAAGTAAACCGTACAAAGAAGAGAGCAAGCTCTACTTCACGAAGATTTTCGAGATCTTTGCCCACTATAGGGAAGCGGGAGTCCAGTTCCATCTGGATACGAGAGATAGAAGTTGTTCTCTCCATTGAGATGTTTGATCTTGAAAGGTCCCCTCCATAGGGAATCAAATTTTCCGTGCATGCCCTTTGGCTCTCTTCGTTTGTCCCACAAAAGGACGAGTCTCCCACAGAAATTTCTTTGCTTAGCTTTTTATCGAACAATATTTTTACACGATTCGATGCTCGGTGATCTGTTGACCACTCTTACTCTCTTTTCTTGAGCTCTGCTAGATACATGATCCTCTTTTCAAGGGAATTTTGGAAAGTCTCATCTTGATTGCTCGTGCCAAGCGCAGAGCAGGGAGTTCAGCAGAAATGGGAAGCTCGGCATCGGTGCCATATAACACTTGAAAAGGTGACATGCCGAGAGACCTCTTGGGAGTGATGCGGTCCGCCCACAAAGCGTCGTATAATGACTTGTGCCACATTCGTTGATTCTCATCTACTAGCTTTCGTATGATGGTTACTAAGTTTTTATTACTGGATTTACTCTGACCATTTCCTTGAGGGTAATAATCTGAGGCGTGAGCCAAAGTGATTCCGTATTCATAGAAAAAACCAACAACCTCTCGTGAGGAGAAGTTGGAAGCGTTATCAGCAACAATCTTGTTTGGAATGCCAAACCTGACAATGATATTTTCTTTGATGAAACTGCAAACAACCTCGGAAGTGGCATGTTTGACAGGTATGGCTTCTACCCATTTTGTGAAATAATCTATTGCCGTCAGGACATAACTATGTCCGGCACTCGATTGGGGATTGAGTGCACCAATAAAATCAATTCCCCACTGCTTGAATGGTTCATCGACAACGACCGGCCTGAGGGGAAAAGTAGCCAATTTGGGCTTGCCGACAAACTGCTGGCAAGGTTCACACTTTGCTACCCAGGTGGCTGCATCTTGGAAAAGCGTCGGCCAATAGTACTGGCCGGATGATCTTGTGTGCCATCACGGAGGAGGAGAAATGGCCCCCACAGGCGAATTATGAAAACTCTCAAGTAACTTCACTTGCGTTGTGGTTTGTCAACACATCGCAAGAAGATGCCATCTATTCCAGCGTTTGTATAAACCGTCATCCCAGATGATATATCTGGCTGCTCTGAGCTTTATAGCGCGCTTCTCCTTTGTAGTCAGATGGGATGGGCATTCGCCATAGGTGAGAAAGAAAGCAATATCGGAATACCACTCGTCAGCTGGTTGTGAAAAATAGGACCATCGGTGGTGAATCGGTTTTCTCCAGCTGGCTTTGTGCTCCATTGGTGTAATCATCCTTTTCTTCAGGGTCTTCTGAATCTTTGTTTTCAGCCATAAGTTGACATAGGCCCTTGCCTCTTACCAGCTTGGTTGGTTTTATATCTAGATCATACTCTGGACTTTTGTGATCAATTCCCCATGAAGCTTCCTAACTCCTGTTGAGTTAAAATTGACTTGACTGCCGTGTGCAGGGACCAACACCACTGTATGAGAGTTTAAAATGTAATACCTGAAGTTCTTGACTGCTTTGACAATGGCGAAGGCATGCTTTTTTCAACTGAGACATCTTTAATTCGTGAGGCTTGAGAGGAGAGCTCATAAATGCAATTGGGGATTCAACATTTTGGGAATTCCTTTGCATTAGGATGGCCGATACAGTATGCTCAGATGCATAGCTATACATGATAAAATCCTTGGAGAAATCGGGACACACCAGGACTGGCGCGTGAGCAACGAGAGGCTTTTATTTCCTCAAACGACTTCTTCCCTTCTTCGCTCCATCGGAAAGTTGGTGACCCTTTCATCATGTCTAATATATGATGAGTCTTTTCAGCAAAAGTCGGGAACAAAGCGCTGAGAAAATTCACTTTTCGAAGAAAGAGTGAACGTCGGTCTTGCTTGTAGGTAAAGTAAGGCTCTGAATAGCCTTAACTCTTTCGGTATCTATCTTTGTCCCTTCTTTGCTAACAACATGTCCCAAGCAATTTTCCTTCTGTGACTCCAAAAATGGACTTTTTTGGATTCAGGGAGATCCCGTGCTCTCGGCATCTAATCAATACTTGCTCCAAATGATCACAATGATCATTTCGTTATTTGGAGAACATAGTTAAGTCATCTAAGTAGACTACGATGACCTTCCCCATCATACCTTTGAACGTGAAGTCCATCGCTCATTTGGAAAGTAGGCCGGCATTGAGTCGAGGCCAAAAGGCATCTTGCTGTAAGAAAACGTACCCCAAGGAGTAGTGAATGTTGTTTTAAATTGGTCTTCAGGTGAGACTTCAATCTGATTGTAGCCTGAAAAACCATCAAGCATGGACAACATTTCTGATCCATTCTTGCTTGCGAGAACTTTGATCCATTATGGGAAGCGGGTAGTTGTCCTTCAGGGACGCCTGATTCAGGTTGCGAAAATCTACACATATGCGTATCTCGCCATTCTTCTTGCACACTGGCACAATGTTTGCCACCCAAGTACTGTGATGGATAGGAAAAATGATCCGTGCGTCCAGCATTTTCTGAATTTCAGCCTGGATAGTACCTGAGATCTTAGGGTTATAGTGTCTCTGCTTCTGGCGAAAAGGTTTGACGTCTTCTTTCAATGGGATATCATGTTGGACGTCCTTTGGCTTGAAAGACTTTAGATCGGCATAGGACCATGCCAATACATCCATGTATTTCTTCAGCAGTTTGACAAACTTCCGCTTCTCTTCAGGTGTGCAACATTTTCCAATGTTCACAAACTGCGGATGTTCTACCGAACCTAAATTGACCGGTTCGGTTTCTGGGGAGGAATTAGGATCATCTCGCCTTTTCTTTTTAACAAAGCGATCATGCCTGTCGAACAACCACTCTAGGGAGACCAGGCCTTTTGGGATTTTATTTCCTTTGAGCTGACATATGCCGTCGTTCCCTTTTGATTCTTTGTCTTGATCCGTAATAGATTCACGGCATGCAGAAGTGGATCCTTCAAAATGAAGTTCACTAAAATTTTCACCTTTTCTAGAAAGGCAATGAGTTGATTGTCATTGTTGAATACTTGCCAATGTTGAGAATTGTCAGCACGCTTGGGCGGAAAACCACCTCAATGGTATATTTGTCTATTTTCAAACCTAGGTGAGGGAGCATGAGGGATGCTGAAATGGCCAATGAATCGGCCATGTCATTCTGAGCTCTTGGGATGGCTTTTATTGAAAAAGCATCAAACTCCTCGATGTTGTCCCACACCGCGTTGCGGTAATGTCTGAGCCTTTCATTCTTCACTTGGTATATCCTCTTAACTTGATTTACGACCAGCTCTGCATCACCTTGTACCTTAAGATTCTTGATCCCTCTTTCCTTTGGCTTGCATGCCAAGTAGCAGGGATTCATACTCATAGTATTATTCGTGTTGAAAAATTGTAACTTGAAAGAGAGAGGAATAATCTCTTCTTCGGGAGATATAAGCACGGCACCAGCGCCACACCCACTAGTAGCTGCCATCAAACTGCAAAGTCCAGATCTTGTTAAGATCCTCTGCTTGGACGAGGACATCCCCCTTGTCAGACTCGGTAGACAAGAAATAGTTTCCCATCCCTGATGATTTGAAGAGAATTTGGGCTTTGGGGTCATCGGAGTTAGTAACCAGGTACTTCTTTTGTGATTCAGGCTCCAAGGTTTGCATTACACCTTTGATGGGGATTCTAGCCTTAGACCAGTCCATATGAATCTCCCCACCAACTTCACTGCAAAAGCTCCTTCCTAGTAGAATTCCATATGCTGCTGGAATATCGGCAACAAGGACGGTCATCTTTACTCTTTTCTCTCTGGGAACGCATGCAAATAAATACTGCTAGCGTCCTTGATTTGACCGATCAAGTGGAACTGCTTGGTTTCCAAGGAATAACATCTCGCAAAAGGCTTGGTAAGGGTGAGGCCGGAGCATGGGTGACTTTTGCTGGCATGACATTATCGGAAGCTCCAGAATCAATTATGCAGTTGCTTAGTTTGTGGCCATTGATTAGGAGGGAGAGGTAGAAAGGTTCTATCTTGCCTGATGCGGAAGTCGAGGCAACATTTATGCGGGATGAAGGAGGGGTGGAAAGGATTCCTTTTGGGAAACACGATTAGTCATAATGACTGACTTTGGATGTATTGATCAACCTTACAACAAGTTGTTGGGGTTTGGTGAAGGTACTCGGCTTCGGACATTTGAATCTTGGTCTTTTTAGCGTGGTCAATTATGTCAAACGCGGCCAAGGGTTGCGTTGATGGAGGAATGAGTCCTTCATTTCGCGATGGTAGGGTAAAGTTACTGGTCTTCATGGAAATAGAAGAAGGCTGATTTGGAGGAGAGATGGGAGGAAAAGATTTCTTTGTAAAAGACTTAACAGGGGGTTGAGCAGGAAGAGGATTACCTCTTTTAGCAATAGTTGGGGGCGTGGATGATGCAGCCTTCTCTTTCTGCACATTGGCAGTGACCTCTGCTTCTTTTCCTTGCGAGCGGGTAAAAACAACATATGATTGTCCGCTTGCATATCCTTGGGTACCCTCTTCTTCGTCAGATTCTTCCTCATCAAATTCCATATACCCGATAGTAGAGTCGCCAGTCGGTTCACCGACATCTTGATCATCTTCACCTTGAGATGAAGGTTCTTCATAATTTTTCTCTTCTTCTTGATTCGGCTAAAGCGTTGACCGGAGGAGCCTCAAGCGCCAACCGTGGAGCGGGCGATTGCGAGCAAGCGACGCGGCCTATGTGGACATTTTGGGAGTGAAAGTTCTTCGTGGAATATCCGGTATGAGGGCTGCAGGGAAAGCTTGGCTAAGCTGCTTCTTTAATGCGAGCAAGTCATTGCCATCTTTTGAAATGCGGATCGGCGAAGAAGTGGGAGAAGGATTTGCGAAGCTTTGAACTTGGATGACTCTCGTTTCAATTCGCCAGATATAAGCAAGTTGTCCTCTATCGAATGGAAGCGGCACTGGGAAAGAGGCAAGGTAGCTACTTGTTCTTGTAGGAGTAAAAACTTATTTTTGAGCTCATAGCATTTACTGAAGAAACACTTTTGATTTTTAGTGTTGGAAGCATGGAAACAGCACACGGTTGATTAATGCATTGAACACTGGCGATAAAATCACACATAGTTTCATTGGCCTCCTTCTTTAGGTGAGTGATTTGATGAAAATAACGTGAAATGCATCTTAGAAGGCTTATACCTGTCTTCAAAAGCATCCCGTAAGGTGGCCCAACTAGTAATAGATCCGGTTGGCAAATGCTGAAACCATTCTGTTGCGGGCCCTTGCAAAGTTTCTAGAAAAGGTGAACCGACACATCTTCATGGGTCACATCTAGGATATTGCATGACATGATGAATGCAGATATGTGTGAATCCATGCTTTGGTTTCCGCTCCCATCAAATTTGGGAAAATTCTTTCGGTTTCCATGTGGGAAGTGCGTGAGCGAGGATGTGGTAATGCAAAAGGGCCCATAGCATTTCCCCATGGCCATTGCCATTTGAAAAGCTGGAAAGAGGACACGAGCTGGAAGTGCGGTTGTTTTGAGCAAGAGCACTGCAAAGTGATGTAGAGGTTCTGATGAGAGATGCTTCCTTCGTGGAGGTGAGACACTCCTGGATGACCGGTCAGCTGAACTTAGTGATGAGAAGCGAGATGGTGTTATACTGAAGTTGTGCCTTTGAAGCAGGTCGAAAGTAAGATCGACTTCTCCATGAGCTCTCCTGCTATGAGTAAATGGTTCACCCGCCAGTGTACCTTCCAGATCTGTAATATTGTGGAGTAGATTTAAAAACTCTTTTTGGTTGTACTTGCTGATTTTTGATTTTTTGACAAAAACCAGCAGCATGTACTTTTCTAAATATTTAAATTTTATCCCTCTTTTGAAAACCGATTGTGGTTTAATGACAAAGAACAACGAGGATAAAACGATGGTAAAGCTTAGTAAGCTGATTTTGGATCTAGAGTTGACTTTTTGAAGAGTTTGAAAATTTTGGTAAACTGTCAAAAACTCAGATCTATGGAAAAATACAGATTTTTATAAAAACTCAGTGAACTAAAGATCTCTACTAGGCCCGATCTATGGATCCTGAAGAAAATTTTCAGTTTGGGTCACTTTTGCAAAAATTTTGGATTTTGAACAAAAGTTAAAATTTGCAAACAGGTAGTGATTTTTGATTTTCATTGATTTTCTGACACACCACCATCATAGATCGATAGATCATTCGATCCCAGTAGAGTCGCCAAAAGCTGTTGGTTTGAAAATGTCGAATGGAGCGAGATCTATGGATAGACGAGCCAACAGTGTGCAGGGCATAGCCCCTCTTTGAGTCAACAAAGTGAAACTGGTTTATTGCTATTCTACCAGTAGGAATCTTGTGCAAGTCTCACAATATTCTACCTTTGGGGGTTTGGGATCTCATCCCAGTAGAGTAGTTCGATGAAGAACAGAAAGGAATGAAGGAAGGAAAGGAAAGGAAGATGGATCTGAAGGGAGAAAAGAAATGAATTCCAAAGTAGAAAGGTCAGAGGGTCTATGTTTTGGGCTGGTAGTAAACAGAGCCGAACCTACTTGCATAGACAAACAAAGCAATACTGATGAACAAATGACAAAAAAGTAGAGATAGATCCAACAGAATAAATGCATAGATCTGACATAAGAAAGATCAGATGCCCATAACACACATATTCAGCACAAAGTCTCAATATTTGTATTAATGTTTTCTTCTGTTACAAAAAGTACAAAGCCTTTTCTTCTCACTTCTATTTTTCATCTAAAAGATATCCACCCCTTGAATACAACAAGTATTCAAGTATATATAGAAGGAGAGAAGAAAAGAAGACAAAAGCAAACCAACCACTTAATTACAAAAATATCTTACAAGAGATTCCAAAGTCATTTGTTGACTTTTGACAACTTTGTGGATGACATCATCCCATGGTGCAACATGGATGATGTCATCGTTTGTGTCAACACACTTTAGATAATTACAAGGAGAAAGTCGGGAAGAAGAAAACTATTCATCGTCGTCCCGTGGCTGAAAGGGAGTATCCTGCTTTTGCTGCTGCTCAGGCGATGAGATGTGGAACTGGGCACGGTATTCCATGAACTTGCTGATCATGGGTTGAAGTTGATCCTGGGAAGGATCCTTGTGTCGATCACTGATAGCTTTGCAAGTCTCCCGCTCTCGTCCATGAGCTTTTTACGGGAGTTTGGAATAATCATTTTCTGCCTCTATCGGGTACCCAGTGAAGTCACGACAAGCGGCGGCGGGTTGTTGATGGATTTGGCGTCGAAAGTGACCTCTGGTCCCAGACCCTTGTGAAGCGATCTCCTTGAAGATCCGAATAGTTTCATCCACCTTTCTTAAGGCGAAAGAAGGAGTGAGAAAACCGGAGACATTCTTAAGACAATTTGCTCCATCTGATGCATTGCATCCAGGGCTTCCTCCTTGATTTTGTCGATCTTCTCCAGGACAAACTCAGTGATCAACCGATAATCCAGAGTAGAAAGGATTTTGTTGAGGGCTCAGGGTGTCAAAGACACCGAACTTGACCGGATCTTTGGTGAAGCAGTCGAGCATTTTCTGAAAGGTCTCATGCTGCATCTTGGCATGGTCCAGCTCTTCGGAGATGGGTCCTGCTATCGCCTGGAGCTCTCTGTTCACCCGATTGATATTCTGATATAATCCGGTGAACTTAGCGATCACTCCCTCACTTTCTTTGAGGATTTGGCTCCTCAGAGGAAAGCTGCCATGCCACCTTCCCGATTTTGGCATATTCATTAATCTTATCTGGCTCAAAGGCTCGGGAGTTTGGCGGCGATTGTAGGGGCGCACTTGCCCATTTTACTGCAAGGCGTGGAGAAGATGTTTATTTTTCTCCTTTAATGACCTTTTCTCTTCCTTTGCTTCTGGAGCTTCTTGCAAAAAAGGTCATTGCTATGAGATAGGGCCTCTCCTTGAAGGCTTTCTGAAGATGTCCCCATTGTGACTTGGGTCACTATGTAATCTGTCGAAGACAGATCCTTTTTATCCTTTAAAGGATTGGGGTATGCTATCTCCATTACTCTCTCTCCTGACACACTCTGAGAGAAGCGGGTTAAAGGCTTTTGCTTCTTGGTCCCCTTTGATGGGATGACGGAGAAGTCCATCGGTGCGATGGGAACTTTCCTCTTTTGTTGGCTCAGGTGCTGAGAGATCCATGTTGGACTTATGGGAGAGGGGCCGGAAATAGTAAAGGGAGCAGCTGCAGTAGTAGAAGGAAAATGCGTGGAGACACTTGGAGGCGGCATTGAGAGGGAGGCCGAGGAAGTGCTCACGGGAGGAAGAGATACTGCAGGGGAGGTAGACATGGGAAAGGAAGGGAGCTGAGAGATGAGGGAAGAAATGGTGGGGGATAGCTCCGTGAGAGAAGAGAAGATGGACGATGAGGAAGGGGGAATGGCAGAAGACGGGGGAGAGGATACGACCAAAGGAATGGTCACTTGGGTCACTTGAGGAGGAAGGAGGAGAGGGAGAAGGATAGAAGGGACTTCAAGTTACTGAGTAGTGGCAACATCCTGAGTGGATGTGCCTATCGGAACATCTTCCGCTGCTTCTTTTTCTAGGCTTTCTGGGATTACAACCCATTCTTGTGAAGCGGAAGGAGGACTTTCAGGAGCTTCCTCTTGGGTGGAGCTTGACTCACCCTCTTTGTCTTTCCCTTTGCTCTTTGGTAGCTGTTTTGGCCTGGAAGGTGTATTGCCCAATGGAGAAGTGGTGAAATCAACTCCGAGGTAGATGAGACCATTCATCTGCACTAGTCCTCTATTCTTCGCAGAGTTTCTTTGACCCTTTCTTCTATTATCTGAGGTGCTTTGGTTCTATCAATTATAGCGAAAGGCCAGTCATCCCCACCCGTGTCAAGATATACTTGATCAACTTCTTGATCAGCAGTTTGATAACCTTTTGGGACGATGGCTACGCCGTACTGGATGATTTCAGCCAAGGCCAAGTGGGAATGGTCTTTCCTCTTGAGCTCGACCTCATGATATAGGTGATATAAATATCCTCGATCTGTGGAATGTGGATCGGATCGAGTTTGGCTCTGGGCAGGAAATTCCTTGGGTCGAAAGTGGGCCTTGCCGGGAAGTTGTGCTTTAGATTTAGCAGCTCCAGTTCTACAAACATATCCCATGCTTTGTGGTGAGAGAGACAAGTATACTACCCACTGTGAGGGGGAAAGGAGTTCCACCCTTCTTTCTCTTTAGGCACTTCTCGTGGTAGGTTATAAGCTGTCTTGATAGCTCCAACAGGATCAACTTGGGGCGGCATATCTTGGCAATTTGGTTGGTTCCCCCAAGAAGTTGGCTGCCCTTAGATAGGTAAAGGTGGGGAATTGTGTGAACAAGGCTCCCCATTTCTCTGTAGCTGCAACAATGCTCTTGGTCATATGACCGTGAGTCATGTTTGGCCTCAAAAGGTAGACGATGCCATAGAAGAAGGCATCGTTAATCTTTGTAAACTGGGGGATACTATTTTCAGCTTTAGTTCTGGATAGTATTCATATATTTTGACTTGGGGCCAAACCCCGCACCGCATTAATCTGGATAATCTCTTTCTGAGGCCGCAGCATAAACTACGTAGGAGTTCATGTAGAACCTCCCCGTTGTGGTAAGTTGTTGGAGCTGCTCGGATATAGTGCTTGCTTATGATCTCCGCCCACTCGAAGCGTTGATCTGGCACATTTTTGTTCATCGTCTCCAAGTATCTAAGCATCCATTTGTGAAAGTAGTGGGCATCAGGAAGCCCAAATACTCTACTCAGGAACGTGATTGTATCACTGAGTTCCTCTGAGAAATTGCTGCGATGAATGACTTGTGGCCATCTGGTCACCACCTTCTTGTTTTTAGGTATACCTCATTCATCAATTGCATACACTGATCCTCATTATCTTCCCAAGCCTTGGTGCAATCTTCTTGGCTTACGGCCACAAAGTGCGGTGGTGAGGAATGCCGAGCATTATTTCAAAGTGTCGGGCAGTGAGGTTGATCATGACCTCGCCCTTCTCATTCTGGACGCATCTTGTGTCTTTGTTGTAGCAGCGGGCTACTACCATCATGAACTCATTGTTCACTAGCACTAACCAGGATCCCTCCAGCAAAATGTAGGCCACTGCCTACCAGTTTGTCCATCCACGGACTTCCTGTGACCCTCCGGGTTCTGGCCCAGAAATCCTCCATATCAATGTGACCAAGTTCTGAGTCTCTTATATCCAGGTCACACTCTGCCTGGGATTCGGGCATCCTGACCCTCTGATATTTGTACTTCATTTCTTCCTCTGTGAGCTTGGCTTTGCCCTTAGACTTGGTAGGTCTCTTGCTTGATGTTGACATATGTAGTCGAACTCGGTTGCTGATGCGAAAGAAGAAGAAGTGAAACCCAACGGGAAAGTCATATTAGTTATTTGATCTTCCATTAAAGCGTTCACAGAAGGAAGAGTTAGCAATTTTAAGGCCTCAGGGCGGGCGCATGAATACTGCAAGTTGCAGGGTTAAATAGTATGGTGCACAGAAAAAGGGGTGCTACAAGGGATAAATCGGTGCAAAGGGCATAGGTGCATGGACTTGCTGAGATGACATTTTTGTTGTTGCTGAGCGAGAAGTGTACCTGCGCCATATATATGCATTTTATAGCAGGCGCTGATATTTTTCATGTTTACAGTGCAGGATGCCAAAGAAGGTGCGGGGTTTAATGCGTGTAGCATCATTTTTTTATGTGCCACAGGGGAACTTGGTGCGGTGCATGGAAGGTCTGCATGACATGATGTTGCTGTAATAAGGGATGTGCCTACGCCGTTTGATTTTGTACTTAGCGTAAATAAGGTTGGTGTTGCATGGATGCAAGGTGTGCCAATGGCGTAAGTTTTTGCAATGTTACACATGAGTTAGGTGCGCCAAGAGGCTCAGGGTTAGCGGGTGTAACAAGCAAGGAAAGTGCACTTTTGAGGGCGCAACTATTTTTATGTATAGCGAGCATGGTGGATGCGTCGTTGGACGATGTATTTGTACTTCATGTTGCAAAGGTGGCGATTTGCCCAAAGAGGAAAAAAGTAGTCTATCAATTTTTAAGTCTTTTTCTTCCTCTGGAGGGGTTATATGTGTTTAAGTCTCTTCTGCGGGGGTCCCTTGGATGATGAGCGAGGCTAAAACAAAGAGAACCTAGTGATTTTTTGAGCAAGCGAGTCCTCTTTACCAATAGATCTGGAAAGAGGGAGAAGTGCATGGGGGAGGATAGAAAAAATAGCAAAGGGAGGTCATGGTTTCATAGATCTATTTAATCCAACCCCACAAACAAACAACCAATAACCAAAACACAAAACACAAGAGCAATAAGGACCACTTACCAGGAATATATATAATGTGAGAGGTGGCGGGTCCACGACGTGATACGAGAATGACGAGGCGTCTTTGATAGGTGCGAGAGGAAAAGAATAATCACGTGTTTTCTGACTGGTGAAAGTGACAGGGTGGATGCCTATATATAGGCAAAGTTGTAATAAATGTGCCAACCACTTTTTGAAGTGGCGCATCAAAACACTTGTCAACACTGGAAAGCTTGCGCCCTTTGGCGCATCAAAACACATGTTAACACGAAGTTATGTGCCCTTGGCGCACCAATAGTGTTGTCAACATGGAAATAAGTGCACCTTTGGCGCACCAAAACGTGGTGCAACAAAAGTATTGTTGACACGAAGGCGCATGCGCCCTGACGCGCATGCAAGAAAGATGCAACATGGTGAGGCGCACCAAAATGTGTGTCGACACTTCAAACCATGTGCAAAAGGATTTAAAGGGGGTGCTTGCTTACTCTATGTTGCATAGACATTAGGTGCGCTTGACCAAAAAAGGCCAAGTTCGGAAAACTAGATTTCCCGAGAAAGGGTTTTGCAATGTTCTAACGCAGAGGGGTCCCTAACGAGGACGAGAACAAAAATTTTAGGTATGGTTACCCGTAAAATTACCTTTTACAGGATAACAGGGTGGAAGTGGATGGCGAATTGAAGAAAGAGTTATATACCGGATGAAGGAGTTGAATTCAGGATATATTTGATGAAATCGCCCCCTCGAGCACTTGGCAAATTTTTACGAGATCCGATTATGCGAATCGCAATCAAAATCATGACGAGCATTGGTGCATTAAATGTTTTTGTATTTTTGGAAGAAGGGGCTCTAGGCTCTGTTGTGAATGTTATAAATGGCATAAAGTTTTCATGCAAATGGTTGGAGTGTGAGGGGTTAGGACTGATTTTCCTAATAGAAATATTGATAGAGCCCATCCTTTTTAGAAGTCATTTGAGAAGATTCTATATCTCTTTTTATTAAATATGATCAAGTCAACATGGTTGCAAGTGTACATCCATTGAAAAGCTCGAGACTATCCTTGAAACTTTCCCCATTGATAGATTTAATCAAATTTGAGTTGTTCTATGTTGTCTTGAAGCAAAACATGTTTGTTTTATTTCGAATGCATGCGAGTAGTTTTTCTTGTTTCTATTGCAATCTTATATTAAATTTGATTCAATCACATAGGACTCAATCCTTCTGATAGTTTAAAGGCATCTGTAATTTCATTTATTAGAAGAGCTTTCATTTGGGATTGGAATAAATGATTTAAAATCACTTTTCTTTCATCATTGTGACAGAGATCATCTCGTAAGCCTCTAGGTGTACCTTAGGCGTGATTTGACTCAGATCTTGATGCTTTTTTGGATTTTCTAACTCAAGCCTTCATGATAGAATCTCAAATATTGTGTGAAAGAGTGCTAATATGGGCCTCCATTGAAGCACATATTCTAGTTAAAGAAACATTTTAGCTATTATGTGGCATTCTATTGGTTTAACCTTCCATTTTGTAAGATTCCTCAAGGATCTGGTGAATCAAGTTCATCCTGCCCCACCTCCCACAAAAATTCATTCAAAAACAACCAATCCTACCTATACTACCCTTGTTTGTCCTTTGTGTGCAAAAATGCATAATTTCCATTACCAAAGCATGCAGAAACAACCAAGATTTCAAATGTCTTTAGTAGCCTTTTCCTTGTTGTGAAAATATCTCCATGATCTGGAAGTGACAACTCATGAGAGTCAGATTTGGTGTGTTGATCATATTTTCTCCAAGGTCTCCTTAACCTCTTCATTAGGAAGGATATCTCCATCTCCTCCATAAACAACAGGCTACAAAAGGGTCCTCTTACCCTGGTTGAAAGGCACAACCTAAAATAGTGAGGATAGATCAAATCCTCTTGAGGGTGCTATCCATTTCTCCACATTTGAGAGATAGAGGGCCAGTTAGATCTCATCCCCAGCTACAAAATGACTCATCATGATCTAATTTGTCTCTAAGCTTCCTGTCAAACTAGTGATGTTGCTCAGACTTTGAGGGAGAATCAATTTGGATACCAACACCATGAATTTGTTCCCCTTTAGTAGTCTGGTGGTCTTATTTTTATGTTTATTAGACTCATATTTTAATTCGGTAAATTTTAAAATTGCACCAATGTAGATCTATATTTTTCTGCCACCAATGATCAAAATACTACCCAAAGCGGAGTTGGGAGTCTAGGGACCACCGCCCATACATGGTGACGATTCACAAACCACCACTTAACCGGGTGACTATTCACGGTTGCCACTCTAATCTAATTGGTAGTTCAGAGACCACTGCTCTGCACATGGTGGTGTCTTGTTATTTAAAAATATAACCTTAATTTTTGTAATTTTCTAAAATATGGATTTTACTAGGGTGTTTTAATAATTTTCCTTATCTTGAATTTACATTCCTACTGACTCCAGAGTTTAAGGGTTTAACTAATATCCATTCCATGCTTAAAATTATTGCATTGAAAGATTTTTATTGTTATGGTAACAATAACCACAACTATGATGCATTTAAGGTTTACTATAAACACGTTATTATGGTTTTACACCTCTAAGTTCTACCTTCATTCTTACAAATAAAAATACAACTTCCATATCTAATAAAAAAGTTCTCTCTTTTCATTACAAGTAAACTTTCAAACATATTACCCATTCTAGTTCATTCCTTTACATACCATAATTTGAAGAGAAATATATGCATATTTCCTAATGAACATTCTTCAAGTATAATATAATAATTTGGTAATGAACTTACAATGCAACATTTATTTTAAACTACAATCCTACCAATCTTCTCCCTAAGTGGGAATTACAAGCAAGTATTTCTCGAGATATTGGGATTTCTTCTTTTTCTTTGGGCCTCAAAATGCTCCAACTCCCAATCACCAACATGAACTCCACCATGTCTTAATTTTAGTCCCAATAACAAAAAATGTGGGAGAGGCAACACTCTCTTCCCAATCAATACTCTAATGAGGAAGTGAATCCTACTTCCTCTTTGGCCCTTAGCCCCAATAATGAGACAATAAGGAATATTTGAAAACCATGACAAAAAAATCCAATGCTTCCATGTTTACTTTCAAGCAACATTCATACAAGAATATAACCACAAAACACTCATTTTTAAACACAAAAACTTCCCAAAAACAATGGCTCTAAACAAGCCAAGTAGATAAAGGTATATTGGGATACCCTTGCATCTCCTAATGGTTTGGATGCCCACCTCAAAACCTCCAAAAAAAAATCAACCCCAAAATCTCTTATGCCTCCCTCTCTCTTATGTATCCCATAATATACAAAATAAAAGATGAGAACAAGGTGAGCCATCCAACCCACTCCCTCCTAAACACCCAAAGAAACTCTTATGCATCCCAACAAATATCATCCCCATTTAATTATACCAAATAAATTTTAAGGACATTTGACAACCTAACAACATCAAGCAACAACACATTCATTCAACACATACATAATTAAGAAAAGAAAAGAAACCAAGGGTACAAGACCCTACCTTGCCATAGAAATAATCCACTCCATAAGAAATTCACAAAATCCTCCAAGCTCTAGAAATTCCAGAAATATCCAACTCAAATAAGTACACCAAAAAGTAATCCTTGCAAAAATGAGATAGCCCCAAGACCAAGCAAGTAACCCCCAAAGATTGACAAAAATTCAAATAAATAGATAAGAGGGAGAGGGAGATGATGTGGCTCCATGTAGGATGCCACATCGGTTCCTCTCCATCCCACATCAGCAAGGTAAAATCCATACCCAAAGCATGATAAATTGGTGGTTGGGGAAAATACCACCTTCCTACACACTCAACCCTACCCACACCCCTTAAGGACAAACTTAATTACCCATGTAAGAAAAGTTCAATTAATTTCCCTTTTCCTTCATTAAAACAAAAACTAGGACCTAAAATAAGTCCCTAACATCATAGGCTAGGTGGGTGGGTTTATTTAAGAGGTGTGGGACAAGCTTAACTTGTCCCACAATTCACCAAAATGGTCTATATGGTCAAACTCCGAATTTCACTTGAGGGATAGAGTACACATTGTGAGGAGAAAAGAATGGAGAGGAAATAGAGATTTGATATCTCTTATTCATTCATATAAAATTAGAAGCATGATACATATTATATAGCTGAGAGGCTTAACAATATTCCCCATAAAAGTAGGAGGGGGTTACAACTTATCCAAGAAGAATGTGATATTATCTAATCTACACAATCTAATTATATAGAAGATATGCTATATATTATTATGCCAACATTCCCTCCTTATTACATTATTCTTGCAAATGTGACCCCTGAAAAGTTAAAATTTCACTTTTTCGTTAGATTTTGTGAGGATGTTAGCAACTTATACTTTTTATGATAGTACTCAAGTTGAAATTGATGGTCCAATTCGTGCTCTTGAATGAAATGACAATCAATCTCAATATGCTTTGTTCGTTCATGAAAAACTGGATTCTGCATGAGCTTCAACACACTCTTAATGTCATAATAAAGAATAGGTGACTATTTTTCTGTAATTCCCTGTGTCATCCAAAATGTGATGTAACAATATCACTTCGCACACAACTCCACTGTGGCATGATATTCGTCTCAGTGGATGAGATAGAAATAATATTTTTCTTCTTTCTTATGCACGAGATAGGTCTAGATCTAAGATGAAAAATGTATCTTGTGGTTGACTTCCTTTTCATCAATATATCCAAAGTGTGGTTCAAGTCGACATATCCCTATAAGAATAATTGATCTTTATTCTTATATTCTAGAGCATAATTAGTTGTTCCTTGGACATATCTCAAAACATGTTTTTTTCAATACGGTGACATTTCTTTGGCTCCTGCATGAACCTAGAATGATAGCTAACAACATAGTATAAATCTGGTGTTGTATATGTCAAATAGATGACCCCTCCAACAAATTTCCTGTAGAGAGTAGCATCTACTTGAGTGAATCCGTGAATCTTAAAAGTTACAAGTCTTTCTCCATGGGAGTGTATATAGGATTATAGTATGACATTCTATATTTTTATAGGAGTTTCTTGGCATACATTATGTGGGAGACAAAAATGTGATGTTTTTTTGTCCATATCTCCAAGCCAAGACAAGAAAGTAGTATCCCCAAATCTGTCATGGCCAAGGTTCTTTTGAGATCATTCTTAACAATATCAACTTTGATGTTCGAGCTGCCGGTGATCACAAGATCATCCACATACACAACAAGAATGAAAATTTCTTTTCCTACCTTCTTTATATATAAATTGGAATATGAGGGGCTACGAGTGAACCCATAATGTAAAAGGTGATCGTTGATCTTGATATACCATGCCCTTGGAGCTTGTTTCATTCCATACAGTGATTTGATAAGATGACATACCTTCTTAGGATGCTCTTCATTGAAAAATCATTCAGGTTGGGTCATGTACACTTCTTCTTCCATCAACTAAAGTCTCCATCCATTATGTTGTAAGTGCACATACTACTCGATGGTCTTGATATTCGTATTTGGTGACAAGGTTTCTTTAGAGTTGATGCCCTCTTTCTTAGCATATCATTTTGCTACAAGTCATGATTTATGTTTGTTGATGGATCTGTCTTCCTTATATTTTTTCTTGAAAACCCATTTGTAGCCTATGTGTTTCTTTCCTCTAGGTAGATTGACAAGTTCCCATGTCCAATTTTTCTTGAGTGAGTCAATTTCTATATCAATGAATTCTTTCCACTGAGGTTGAATGAGTGCTTCATGAACAATTCAACTCATTCCAATCCATCACACATCAAGGCTACCAACTCACATTTATTTCCCCCTTTTTTGTCACATCCCGATTAGCATTAGTAAGACAATTTTAATAACTTAAGAGGAGTGTTGACCAAAATTAATAAAAGTAACTCCACATACTAATAAAATACAATAAATAAAAATTAAATAAATTCACAAGACAAACCACAACTTACCCAAGGTCACATTTGAGGTCACCCCAATGGGGACCTCAAAAAACAACAACAACATACAACAAACAATACACATGTTGCCATGGTGACCTGTTGCCAATACTCCATATTCCTTCACTGTTGGTCTCTTATCCCCCTTTGGTTTATTGTGTTGCGAACACCTACAAAATTCAAGACAATACCTTTCTAGCCTTGTGGCCATATTAACAACATTAACGTAACATACACACACACACACACACACACACATAACAATTTACATCATCGAATACCATTATTAAACTAGTGTTAGAATCAAGTCATTCACCAATTGTTCAATTTTCTAACATCTCGATTCTAGCAATCCATCAATTTGTAATAAGATCACAACATCAACAATCATCTAGAAATATCAATATATTACACCCAATATGTCAATACAAATAGTAAAAGTTAGAACATTGAATTAGACATATAAAATTCATTGTAATAGTCAGATCACGTCACAAGTCTAACACATATGTATTTTATATCAATTAAGTAAGACAAGTTTATCAATGCCCATTTAGTAATGTCTAATTTCTAATACGATATCAGTGGTCTAGGGATCCAATACAGCGAGAGCAGAGACATAATAATATAGATTAGTAACAATATTACAATCAATATGGAAAAGAAAGACATTCTAGATCATCATCATATCCTTAAATTCCCATCAATGTCCACAATTACCACCATACAATCAAAATAATAATAAAAACACAATGGAGTGATGATGTCTTGCACATTTTATTAACATGCTAACTAGAATAAAGCAACAATGTTTAAGATTAAAAAATCAATTTGAAATTGATAACACGATTTAATCGGTGTTGAAAGGAGTGGGCATTATAGTGGGTGACTTTAAGAGGTGTGGGACAAGTTTAACTTGTCCCACAAGTCTCTAAAAATTCCTAGAAGGTTAAAATCCAAATTTCACTTGAAAGATTGAGTACACACTATTCCAAAACAAATTAAATTCTTTCCCATGCAATACATATTAAGACTAATAACTCACATGTATTCGCCCCTTTTGTCACATCCTAATTAGCACTAGTTAAACAATTTAAATAACTTAAGAGTGGTGATAAAGAAAATATTAAAAGTGACTCCACATATTAAAAATATTCAATAACTCACGCTTAAATAAAATCAATAAGACAAAGTCATAAACTTACCAAAGGTAGCCTTTAAGGTCACCCCTAATGGGGAACTTCTAACATCTAACTATAAAACATCAAACATACACAAAATTTTCCAAGGTTACACATTTCCAATACTCCACATTCCTTCACGAGTTGGTCTCGTTATCCCCCTTTGGTTTATTGTGTTGCAAACACTGCAAAAATCAAGACAATACCTTTCTAGCCTCATGGCCATATTAACGATATTGAAATACTAAAAACACATGCATATACATATCATCAATTATCATAACTAAACCATCCCTAAACAAGTAATTCACCACTATTCACAACTTTAATTATTTCAATGTTATCAATTTATCAACTAGTAATACGATTACAAATTAAATTAAATCATCTAGCAACATATATATATATATATATATATATATATATATATAATGTGTCAAGAGAGTAGAAGGTCAAGATCATTAAATTTTGATATGTCAAAACATGCATATAATTCATCTTTTAAATTATGTCATAAGTCCAAACATCCATAATGTCTATAAAATAACTAATCAATATTACAATGTCCATTTTTCAATGTCTAAAATGTAATAGCAATGTCCATAACTCTAATCTATAATTAGTAGAATCATAATAATATAAATGTAAAAGAGGAGTGGGCCTAACATACCTTTCCTCTATACCAAATAATTAATCAGTTCTCAACATTAACAACTCCCAATAATAAGTTTTGGGATTAACATTTATCAAATTAGACAACAAGTTATGGAACTTCACCTATTATGTATTATCCTCATGTTGATGGAAAATCGTGTCTAAAGTGAAAAATGATGAAAACAATTCCACAAATTTTTTTCCTTTTGTACTTCTTGCATACATTGGTATATCCTTTATAGCTAGGAGATGGGAAATATCCCTAACAAGAATCACATATCTACCTCCAAAGATGATGTTCTCATGTAAAGAGAATGCTTCTCTTAAGCAAATATCGAATGTTACTAATAATTTTGGACCCCCGAAAATCATTTCATCAACATGAATGTATCTATAATATCTCATATGCTCTTAAAATATAGCTAGTTCTTGGCTAGTAAAAGGTCTCATGTCCCAAAATAGGATTCTTAGTGATGCATATATTATTATACCATACATGTTCAAAGTAGTAATTCCCATTGGTACTAGAAGATGTAAAGGTCTCTTACCTATTTTGATTATTTTTGTAAGACATTCTTATTATAATTGATCATGTAAGATTTTCCAATTCCAGTAATACTTGTTATGATCATTTTGAGTGGAGATTCCTCAAGATATTTCTTATAATGCTTGATAATAGTTTCTAGAGTAATACGATGTTTTATTGACAAAATGTTCACACGTGAAAGTGAATTATGTGAAGTATCCACCACATTTTACATAGATTTTTTTCTATTATTGGTAAATGGTTTTGAAGGGGACCATACCCCGAGATACAAAAGGGATCAAAATACAGATGCAAAATGAAATCCAAAGTTGTTTTAGACAAGTGGGGACCACCCCCAAAGAAGGCTTGCAAGATAAATACTCCAATGAAGCACAAAGGTAGAGGAAAATCTTCCAACAAGAATCCAAAGAACAAAAAGGTTATAGATAAGCAACATCTGCAACACAAAAACTTAATAGAAAACAATTTCATCCCATAAAATACACTATATCTATAATAGGAGCAACTAGGAAAAGTAAAGAGAAAAATCGTCTAGGGTGGAGAACATGTATTCTTGCCTGTAGGTTCCTTCCTTTGGTGCACCGTTTTCTAACTTTTTTAAAGCTCGTCAATAGGGAGAATTACCTCAATAGAATTAATCATCACATATGTGTTTTGTTTGATAAAATAGGTAGGAGGGATATTTTCCTTGTCCACCATGATATCAATTGGAACAAAAAAATTTCTTGTTTGAGTTAATTTTTTTTTTATCACGCTAACCACTCTGGAATTTTTTTCTTTTAGTATGGCGCTTTAACATCCAACATTTAGCAACAATGTGACTTAAATAGAAGTAATTTCTAAATCTAAAAGGTATAAATTCATAATCTAATGGTTGTAACTTAGTTCTATTTTGTACTTTAAGATCTATGCGTGCGGGGATTTTTAGAGGTATCCAATTCAACAAGGATCCTGACATAGGTAGTATGGGAATAACTAGTGGTTTGAGAGTCCATGTCAATTATATTTCCTAGAACATTACAAATGGATATGGAACACTCACAACTTCAAAATTGCAACGGTAAATGGGGAAACCTAATCTAAACATGTTTGCAAGAAAATGATTCGTAAGAGGACTAAAAGAGGGAAACTAGGTTTTCATGATTAGGTATTGTGATTTGAAAAACCCATAATTTCAAAGCTATGGTTTCCTTTTCTTCTATTGAAGATAAAACCGCAATAAAAATACCTTTTTCATAGGGTTATAGGTATAACCTTATGTCAAGGAATGGGCTCTAGTAATTGGATATCTAAGCATGCATGATTAGAAGGGTAGGACAAAATACTCCAAATCCATAAATCAAAACATTTTTATGGTAGAATCCTTCGGATTCAATCACCTCCTCCCCAAAAGTAACACTAGGGGTAGTAACATAGATTTTTTTTTATATAAAGCATACAAATGCATATTGCAAGTCATCATTCTCTTCTATATCCCAAACATGGTTAAAATGAAAATATTATACTCCAATCATATGAATTTCACTCAAATTAACCTCATTAGGTGGAATAATGCAAGAAATAAATTCCCACTCATCCATACCATTCACACCTATAAAATTTTTAGTTTCCTTATAATCATTTTCTTCTATATTTTATTCATATATTACATCCTTACAATCGACATGCCACACAATAATTATTTTTAATTCACTACTAGTTTCCTAATATTTCCTCCTCATAACACATATGTCCCTGTGTAAATCATGAAAAGGTTTGTACAAAACAAATCACTCAAATAGAAATTCCTTATGACAATATGTACCTTGGATTCGAATTATATTTCTTTCTCTTCAATTTAAATGACTATGATCTAGTTTCATCAATCAATGAGATGGATTCCAATAGTACATAGTGATCCTTGTATACAATGATTAAATAGGTTACACCATTATCCTCTTTTTATGTGATAGTGACCTTTCGAAAAACCATCCAAATTACATTAAAATTCATAAAATATCAACTTGAGTGAACAAATGACACCTTTAATAGCATGCAACATGTTTCTTACACCCCAAGATCATGTTATATAATCAATTCCATCATAAACATCTAATAGATGTGTAATACAGAATCTCTACTCTCTACATCATCTCGATATCCTCGTTAGCATATCATTAAATCTCTGAAAAATATTTTTACCTTTGAAACATATTTTTCTATGTAATTTAACAATACATGTCTAGAAATGACCAAATGGAAATACACATTACCACACCATATAGAAAAAATGTCAAACTTGTGAAGGTTGAGTCTCACATCATTGCGGGAAGAATCAAAATTATTGCGACCATGTTTATCAATACACAATTTTGAGTCACCAAGAATATCCTATGGAATATTATAATGAAAAACCATAGGTGATCCTTTATTTTACAAGAAGGAAATCTCACTACATTTTATGTTCCTCTCTACATGGTTTACAAGTTCTTTTTAGTCATAAAGTGAGTCACACTCCAATGTCCTGTGACGGTCTCATTGTAGTGCCCACTCCTCTTAGAAACTTATTTTTGTATGATCATGTTTATTAGTTGCTTAGTGACATGGACTTTGTTTGATATTTTGATAGCCTATTGTTATACACTATGGAAATTTTGATTATTATTTTGTTTTAACTTTAATTATGGACTATGTGGGAATATAGAGGACATTGATATATATTCCAATACATGATGACTATTTAATGTTACTTTCTTATATACTAACACTTTGGAATCTTAATAGTGGTGATTCTATTTAGATGATTAGAATAGCCACATAATCACATTGATGGTGTGAATTATTAATAATGTGATGTTAATTGGTGATCAGTAGTATGTTTTCAAATGCATCTAAGTAGTTATAAATTATAGTAAGTATGTGAATTGCATGGTTGTTGCAAAATATGAATTGTGATAAATGGATATGCATAGATGTAGGGTGATAGTAAAAGTTAATGGATATGGTATAATTGTGATTGTAAAGAATTGATTAGAGTAGAATTATTCAACCATGATAACGATGAAGCTAGATTGTATAATGATGATAGATGGTATATATGTTTTAATTTCTTGACGTATTGATATGGCCTTGAGGCCGAAGGTGGTATTGTCTTGTTTGCTTGCATGAAATGAAATCACAATAACCAATGAAGGGACTAGGAGACTATGGAATAATATCATATTTTAACAACAAGGTCACCTTGGCAGCTATGCCTATGTTTGTGTGTGTTGTTGTTTATCTTTTCGTATTTGTGTAGATTGAGCAATGGGGTGGAAGCACGATAATTGTATTAAACTCAATCAACCATTTACACAGGAAAGAGCTGCAATACTTATAGGTATTGTATAGCTGAATACAAACAAGAAACTAAGTTGCACAGGTGCAACCATATTCTAGATTACATAAGCTTCCAATATTACATCTGGGAAGCATAAATGAATAATTACAATTATATTGTTAAAACAATATAACCACACCCGTATGTAGACATAAAGACAATTAGATGGTTATGAAGAAATATAACCATATAACAACATTATTTAATTAATAATATTAATTAAATTATTAATTATATAATGCATAATTAATTAACTTAACATTCCCCCTTAATTGTGAGGCAAGGAATTCTCTAAACTTGAGCTTGTCACATGTAAGTGACTTCATGAAGATATCTACTCATTTTTCAGCTGTTGAACAAAATTGTAGCGGGATGTTGTGCTTCAACATTACATGCTCGCATATAAAATGAACATATACCTCAATGTTATTTGTTCTCTCATGAAACACTTGGATTGTGAAATATTTTAGAACACCTTCATTGTCAACATACATGGTGGTCGGTTTGTCTGTGGTATTCCAAGTCCTTCCAAGATGCAACGTAGCCAAATTACTTCACGCAGACAATTTCTCCTGCAGAATGATCTTTGGAATTATGTGGAAGAGAGAGAAATGAAGTTTTTTTCTTAATTCCCCATGATATTGGACCATATCCCATAAAGAACACAAATCCTAAAGTGGATTTTCTATCATCAATATTTCCTGCATGATCTGAATCTAAATATCCAGAAAGAAGAAGTTGTTTTTCTTCTTGTATTCTACACCAAGATCCACTTATCCTTTGAGATATCTCAAGATGTGCCTTGCTTCTTTCCAATAACACACTTTGGGTTCCTGCATGAACCTGCATAGATAGAGTACTGCCAATATGATATCTAGTCTAGTGTAGGTCATGTAAATGAGACTCCCAATCAACTGCCGATAGATAGTGGCACTTATCTCGGGAGATGGATCTGAATGAAATAAGCGTAATATGATCTCCATGGGTGTAGCAATTGGTGTGCAATCCATCATCCTAAATTCTACGGAGTGTATTCTTGGTATATTTCATCGAGAAACAAAAATGTTATTCTCTTTTCTGTCATACTTCCAATCCAAGACAATAATGCATCCACACGAGATCGGTCATGTCAAATGATCAATTAAGATCTTTCTTCATTGCATCGACCATCCTCACTAAACTTCCAAAGTGATGACTAGACCATTGACATAGACAACAACAATCACAATCTCTGCCTTCCTTTTTGAGGTAAATATTGGGATCGTATGGATTTATAACAAGTCCATGTTGTTTGATATGCTTATAAATCTTGATGTACCAAGCCGAGGGTGGTGTTTGAGGCAATAAAGAGATTTCTGAGTCTCCGCATACCTTTGCTTCTTGACCAGTACAACATATCCCTCGGGTTGAGTCATATAAAATTCTTCTTGTAAATCTCCATTTAGGAAGGAACTTTTTACATCCATCTAATGGACTTTCCAAGTTTTGTGCGCAGCTAGAGAAAATATCATCCGATCGTTTTGATCTTAACTTTGGGAGAAAATGTCTCCTCATAGTTAATGCCTTCATTTGTGCATACCACTTTGCTACTAGTCTTGCTTTATACTTGTCCACTTTGTCCCATCTACTTTATACTTCATTTTGAATACATTTGTATCAATGGGTTTCTTCTCCAAGAATTCTCCTTCCTCTTCAACCTTCTCCAACCAATCTAGGATCTTCAATTCACTTTGGTACCAAATGTAGATTGAGCAACGGGGGGTGGAAGCCACGATAATTGTATTAAACTCAATCAACCATTTACGGGAAAGAGATGCAATACTTATAGGTATTGTATGGCCGAATACAAACACGAAACTAAGTTGCACAGTGCAACCATATTCTAGATTACATAAGCTTCTAATACTACATCCAAGGAAGTATAAATGAATAATTACAATTATATTGTTAAAACAATATAACCACTCCGTATGAAGATATAAAGACAATTAGATGGTTATGAAGAAATATAACCATATAACAACATTATTTAATTAATAAAATTAATTAAATAATTAATTATATAATGCATAATTAATTAACCTAACAGTTTGTTAGCACTCTCTCTATGTGATAGAAATCTCATATGTGACCATGGATGTGAAAGTTGTATTCTCCCTTTTATCTAATCATCTTAGTTGTGTATGTGATTTTATTGAATTGTAATGTCTTCTCATTTTATTGTGCTTATTTAGTGTGCTCTTGATTTAGTTAATTAACTATGTGGATAATGCTAATTAGGAGATGTGAAAAAAGGGAAATGAATGTGGTAGATAGTTCTTGTTCTCTTAATTATTTTAGATGGATTTTATTTGATTTTGATTTGGGTACCCATCCTCATCTATAAAATCTCGTATTTGGGCTTTGAGCCCATTTTTGGAGGCTTGTGGGACAAGTTATACTTTTCTCGTATTCCTTAAACTCTCTAACCACCATAACCTATGCTAAGAGGGGTAAAATTTAGACCCTATTATGTTTTTGAAAGAAAATAGGAAATTAATTGCACCTTTTCCTAACTCTCTTAATTTTTCCTTGAAATGTGGAATGGTGGATTGTGTGCAAAAAGAAAGTGTCATACCCTCACCTTACTCATTTATGGAGTCTTGGTTTATGTGTTTTTTTTTTAGGTGTATTGGAGGGAAATGATGTGGCATACTACATGGAGCCACCTCACCATCCTCTCCACAATTATCTATTTATTGGAATTTTTGGTTGTTTTGGGGGTTAGTTGATTGGAAACTTTGGGATCTTGCATTGGGATTTTCTTTGATTTTTAATGAGGTTGGAGTTTTTTTTTTTTTAAGATTGAAAAGATCATGATGGAAAGGTAGGGTCTTATACCTTGCATTTTTGTTTTCTTGTTTTTGTATTGTGTTGTATATTGTATGAATGCATGTGATTTTGTATGGTATTGTGTAGATTTTTGCCTTAAGCATGGTGTTGGGAGAGGGAAATGGGGCCATTTTGTGGAGGTAAAAGGGAGTGTGTGAGAATTTGTTTGAGGGAGTGTGGGAAGGGTAATCCACCTATGTGGAGTTAAAAGGAAACTATATCATTTTGTATTCTTAAATGGAGAGATAAGGAGTTTTGTGTGTGTGTGTGTGTGTGTGTGTTTGTTTTTAGTGCACTTGGAGGCTTGGGTGGACCCCTATCCCACTTGGGAGGCATAAGGATATGGACACCATGTTTCCCTTCTCCTTTGGCTTAGTTTTTAAGCCTATGTGTTTTTGAAAGTTGTAGATTTTTATTATTAGTGTTATTGTGATTGTATGTGATGCAAGTTTTGTATGTATAGTGTATATGTGTATTATTGAAGTCATTTTGTGAAGTGTAGTAATGGTTGTAAAAATTCCTTATTTTTCCATTGTTGGGTCTCGAAGGCAAATGAGAAGGTAGGATTCTCCGTCTCATTGGATTAAGGTTGAGAGGTGATTGTTTCCTATCTCCCTTCCTTTGTTGTTTGTGTGAAGATGGAAGAGAAAAGAAGAGAATGCAAATTTGAACTATGGAATGAAGATGAAAGTGTATTAGAAAGGAAAATTGAAGGAAATTTGATGTAAAATTTATAATGTTGTTACCATTTTTGTGTGGAGGTCTTGTTATAATTGTATTTTAAGTTTTAAGCTTCTTGTAAAAGACTTCAAATATGATATGAACTATTTAATTTGAAATGTGTATGGTTGGAAAAGAAATATTGGGAAGTCTACATTTTATTGAAGTTGTATCTCCATTAAATTTGTATTGTGTTTTAAAAACCTAAAACTTAAATTAAAGTTTGCATTTCATTTAAACATCTGAAATTGTTTTTTCGTTAAATGGTAATACATTAAAGAATATGATTTGTCATTTTGGAAATGTTATTTTATTGACTTATATATAAAAAAAGAGACATATACTTGGTTTTTGTTTATACTTACTTTCCTCTTCCAAATGAGTGTGTAAAATGGTAGGATTTTAGTATTGTTGTTATAATTTACACAAAATTACAAAACAAACAATGGATGCAATTAGTTCTGTCATCACCAATCCAAGCACTATGATAATTCTTCACCGGGAACTCCTCATGCTATGATTATTTACTAATGCACAGCCTTTAGTTTGGTGGATGTAATCTGGAAACAAAACAACAACATAACACAAGAATACCATCGACCATGATAAGACGGAATGATGACAAATCTGAAATATCAAAGTAAATTATAATATTAACATGAAATTGTTACAATCTCACCCATGAGGTACTTCAAGTTTTATTGACTTCACTTGCCTTTCACCAAGACTATGGGAGAAACTTTACGATTACACCTCTTAATGGCTTCTTCAACACACCTTTAAACTGATGGCTTCCTTTACACACTTCCTACAATATTTCTCACTACTTCCTTCTATGCTAAATGAGGGGGGTGGCCTCTCTATTTATAGAACTTCCAGGCTTATCCATCTTATCTCTAAGATAGGATAAGAAATCCACTTTGACGAATCATATTCCATACCTTAACTCTTATCTGTACATGTAAGCTTATCTTGTAAGATAAGATAAACCTTATCATTTTACATGGGTTCCACATTTTTAGACTTTTTACAAAAAAATACACAAAATATTTATGACCTCACTCCTTGTCCTTATTACCAATATAATATTTCTAATTCCTAATCATGTAGACCCTACTTCTCTAATTACCCAAACTTTGACATTTTAACATTACCGGACCACTTACGACAAATATTTACTTTTTATAACATTCCTATTGTACTTTGACTATTCTTTGTACTCCACATTATTGGTGACACCGTGCATCGATCTTGTGGTGCCGTTATCTTCTATCAGATGCTACTACTAATTACACTTAACAACATCCTATTCCTAATACATACATTAATGAAATAGAAATTACGGAGGAAAATTTTAGTGTCGACATCTTCCCCCTTCCTAGCTTCTACTCCGTCCTCGAGAGTAGACTGATTCAGTGCTTGGAAAATCTTCAACTTGTCGTGGTTGACCCATTTCAGTAATGGGAGTGCCATCCAATTCCTCTAGTAATGTACATACCATTTTCATCTGCACAACTGCTATTTTGTAGGGCCCCATCCATTTTGGAAGAAATTTTCTCTGTCTTCTTTTTTTGTATCTGGAATCATATACTAGAACCAAGTCATTCACATGAAATGGAGACCAACGGATCTTTTGATCAAAGTATTCCTTCTGCTTCATTTTCTTCTTATGGCTTGTATCCTTTGCTATTTCCCTCATTTCCTCTAGCAAATGAAGATGTACCAACCTTTCTTTTACTGAATCACTTTCATCCATCCTTTCATTTTTCATAACTCTCATAGTGGGAATATCAAACTCAATAGGAAGAACTGGATCAATGCCATAGGCCAACTGAAATGGGGAGTATCCTATTGCTGACTTTGATGTTGCCCTATATGCCCACAATGCTGCATGAATCCTTTTATCCCACTTATGTACCTGCAAGGCTGCATCTTTTGCTAGAATTTGACACAACACAAAATTTGTTCGTTCCACCTGTCCATTTGTACTTGGCTTGTATGTTGTTGCCTTCCTGTGCTTAATAGAAAATTTATTGACTAGGGCTTCTACTACCTCATTAATGAAGTGGCTTCCTTGATCTATTACAATTTCTAATGGACAACCAAATCTGGTGATAATGCATTCATATATGAACCTTGCCACCTCATCCATGGAAGTTGTTTTCAATGGCCTAGCTTCAACCCACTTGGTTAAATAATCTATGGCAACTACAATATACTTATTTTGGTGTGAGGTAGTTGGAAGTGGACCTACAATGTCTATTCCCCACTTTTCAAAGGGACCAAGTGGAAGAATAGGGCATAATGGAGCTGATGAAGTCTTACGGTTACCATGTGTTTGACAAATATCACATGTCTTACAATAATTATAACAATCTTTAAAAAGAGTGGGCTAGTGATAACCTACATCCAAGATCCTTCTTATTGTAAGTTGTCCAGAGAAGTGCCCTCCACATGTACCATTGTGGAATTC
The DNA here is from genome assembly GCA_018340775.1 of Taxus wallichiana var. yunnanensis. Classification (NCBI taxonomy): domain Eukaryota; kingdom Viridiplantae; phylum Streptophyta; class Pinopsida; order Cupressales; family Taxaceae; genus Taxus; species Taxus wallichiana. Next base: position 872,208,138 of record CM031237.1, on the reverse strand, counting down.
TTCTAGTAGTTCCTTCCCTTGATCACATCCAACTGCCCTCTTATCTTTGTCCATCGAGTCCTATTTGAAATAATACTCCATGCAGAATAGAATATGGACGACTGGCTTGAGTAATCTTTCTCTTAGTCTTTGCATTGGCACCATCAGGAAACTTGAATTCATTCAGATAATTCCAAATATCTATGTATTCACTAGGGATTGTGTCAAGGGATAACAATGTTGCATCGGGGAAATCATCATCATCACAAGATGATCCTAAACCATCATAGGCTCAAGAGAGTGCATCTGCATTGACATGCTTCTTTCCTGGCCTATCTATAATATCAAATTCAAATTCTTGTAGAAAAATTATCCATCTTGTTATCCTCCCTGATGGGTTAGGCTTATTTACAATATATTTTAGAGCACGATGATCTATTACAACTAGAAATTTTTCCCTAGCAAGTAATTCCTAAACTTCTTTACAACAAAAATGATAGCGAGCCTCTTTTTCGATTCAGTATAATTTATCTCAAGATTTGCTCATTTGTCTATTCCCAAAGTAAATTGGATGTTCATTCCAATTTTCATCATTTTGGCTCAAAGTACTTCCTAGTGCTGCATCCGAGGCATTAGTGTACACAATGAATGGCTTACTCCAACTGGATTCTTCAAAACAGTGAAGACACCGGGGCTTCCTTGATTGTCCAAAAGCTTCATGCGCCTTATTTCTTGGTTCAAAAGTAACATCCTTCTTCAAGGGTTAGTGGGTCATGCAATCTTTGAGAAATTCTTGATGAAACTTCTATAGTAACCTACATGGCCTAAAAATGATCTCAACTTACTTCTATTCATAGGGAATGGTAAATATTTGATTTTTGAAACTTTATCAGGATCGAGTACAATACCATCTCTGGATACAACATGCCCTAACAAAACGCCTTTAAAACATCCGAGACACACTTTGTAGGGTTTAGTGAGGCTTTTCTTCATCTAACCTTTGAAATGCTATCTCCATCACAGTGCGGTGGTCCAACTTGCTCCCATAGATGTAAAAATCATCCGAGAAATACTCGATGAAGGTCCCAATGTAGGGTTCGAACACCCTATTCATCAAGCGTTGGAATGTTACTGGAGCATTACACAACCCAAAAGGCATAACTCTATAAGCAAACGTTCCCCAAGGAGTGGTGAACGTTGTCTTCAGCTGATCTTTCTCTCCTATATGAACTTGGTTGTAGCCGCTATATCCATCAAAGCAAAACTATAGCACTCTTGGCCGCCTACTTCGTCCAAGATCGATCTCGAAAATGGAAGAGGGTAATGATCCTTCTTTGTTTCCTTATTGAGATTCCTGTAATCAACACAAATGAGTAGCTTCCCATTCTTTTTATTGAGATCACAATGGGAGAAACCCATTCGAATTCTCCACAAATATGAATCCCGCATCAAGCAACTTATCTATTTCTTCTTTTGAGTCTTGGAAAAATTAGGATTCATTCTATATGGCATTTGCTTTATGGGCTTAGCACCATCTACCGGTGCAATAGAATGTTCTACCCAACTTACTTGATGGAGTTCCTTGTAATCAAAAGTGAATAGGTGTATATACCTTCAAAAGAGCTGGAGGTAGGATTCCTTCTCACTCTCCATCACAAAGATCACCAATCTTTATTTGTTGGAGACGTTCATCAACTTCTTCTTGAGATAATTTTATGGGGTCATGAGTTGGTGTAGTGGAAGGATATCCATGACTGAAACATCAACCTCACTTTCTTCATCTTCGGTGTCCACTTCACTTTGGTACTAGAGTAATCATGGGATGTCCAATCATCGGTTTCATCACTTGAATCCACGAGGTTACGCCTTATGATGTCGAGGATCACGTTTATCTTCACCCTCTCTCTACCATGTCCAAGTGTCATGAAACCTTCATTCCAGTAGTTTCTTGCATGAACTCTCCTTAGCCATGGTTTTCCCAGCAGCAGCATTGGTGCACTTACAGTACCATTTTTCATCACACGAAACTCTACCACACATACAACACCCATAAGATATTGCCACATTTGAAACTACACCTTCGGTTTAGTTTTTCCTTTATTTAATGACCTTAACATAAGTGTTGAAGGGCGATCAATTTTTAAACCCAACATATTCATTACAGACTCGGTCATTACATTAACTGCAGCACCTCCATCAACTAAGACATCATGAATTGAAATACCATTACATAATACCTCGGCTTATGCAGCATAGGGATCCGCTTCGCCTCTAAAATAGGGACCTCAACCTCCTTCCTTCGTCAAGCATTGAGTCCACTTTGCACCTCCCGCCTCTTCTCAGAAGACATAGCCAAGAGTTGACCATATGTAATATTTGTAGGCCTTTTGGACAGATCTTCCAAGATGGAGTATAGTCCTTGCCCCGTGAAATCGAAAATCCTGCACACCCAACTTTCTTCTCTTATGTTTCTTACTAGTTTCTCCTTTCATCTTCTTAGGATCATTTCCATCTTGATTATCTTTTTCTTTCTTTCTTTTTGTTACAAACACATCTACTTCATTATTTCTGCTCTTATCTACTACATCAAAAGAATTCACAGGTGCTTTTCCTTTATCATTATCTCCTTTACCAGATGTAGAAGCTCTATCTAGACAATTATACTTATAATGACCCTTTTTATAACAACCATAACATACAACTTCAGAAATATTTATTTTTGGACCTCTATCTCCTCCCTGAGAACTAAATTCTTTTCCTTGAAGAAGATTAATAGTTAACTGACCCATCTTTTTGAGCAGATCTTCATACTCAGTAGATGTACTAGGAGAAATATTTGTGCTCACCGGGAGTGGTTATGGATTCTGGACCAAAGGTGCTGGTGTAGGCTCTATTTTAGCAACAATTTCTTTGGGCTCCTCTTCCATGCTTTCTTCTTGCCTTCTTGCAATCTCCTTTTCTTGTTCAATGGTAGTTGGGTGGTCATACTTCACTCGTTTTCTGATCTCTGGCTTCATCCCAAGAATGAAGTGCTTACATAGGAGATTATCCACGCCGTTCATCAACCCATCCGCTAATCCTTCCTTCCGGATCGGGCATCGAGCTTCCTCCTTAGCTTTAGAACATGAGCATGGTAATCCCTTATCTTCTCCTTCTCTCCTTGGGATAGCTTTGTGATCTCGATCATGAGATCTGCATATTTCTGTTGTTCACCAAATTCTTCAAGAAAACTTTTAGTTAATAAATCCCATGAATTTTTCACATTATCACCTAGTGTTTCAAACCACCTAAGTCTTTGAACCATCCAAAAAGGTAGGAAAAAATTTAGTCCATTTTCCCTTCTTATGAGGCCATTAAAAATACAAGATTGTTTAAAATCTTGAATGAAAGAAGAAGCATCTTCATTAGATTGAGCTGAAAAACAGAATTTTTCCCATTTTCAAAAGTAACCACCATGAAATACCAACCCACAAGTACAATCAACAAGACTTATGTGCACAAATAATTGGAATCAATGTAATAGAAAGTGACTTTACACCTTTCTATACTAAACTAGAAATTACCATGGTAAACTATGGTAAAACTTGACTTATTGCGGTAAAAATGACTTTCTTGTGGTAAACACTATTCACGGTAAAAGTGAAGTTCTTCTGCGGTAAATACTATTCACGGTAAAAAGTGACTTTACTGTGATAAATACTATTCACAGCAAAAATGACTTTATCATGGTAACTACTATTCACAGTAAAAATAAGGTTACCCTCCAATTGATTTTTGACTAAGTGGGAATATCTCTCCAGAAAATCCACCAACGAGGAATGGTCCCGGCAACGGAACCAAAATGTCATCACCAATCCGGCACTATGATAATTCTTCACCGGGAACTCCTCGTGCTATGATTATTTACTAATGCACAGCCTTTAGTTTGGTGGATGTAATCTGGAAACAAAACAACAACATAACACAAGAATACCATCGACTATGATAAGACGGAATGATGAAAAATCTAAAATATCAAAGTAAATTATAATATTAACATGAAATTGTTACAATCTCACCCATGAGGTACTTCAAGTGTTATTGACTTCACTTGCCTTTCACCAAGACTATGGGAGAAACTTTACAATTACACCTCTTAATGGCTTCTTCAACACACCTTTAAACTGATGGCTTCCTTTACACACTTCCTACAATATTTCTCACTACTTCCTTCTATGCTAAATGAGGGGGGTGGCCTCTCTATTTATAGAAATTCTAGGATTATCCATCTTATCTCTAAGATAGGATAAGAAATCCACTACTGACGAATCATATTCCATACCTTAACTCTTATCTCGTACACATGTAAGCTTATCTTTTAAGATAAGATAAACCTTATCATTTTACATGGGTTCCACATTTTTAGACTTTTTACAAATAAATACACAAAATATTTATGACCTCACTCCTTGTCCTTATTACCAATATAATATTTCTAATTCCTAATCATGTAGACCCTACTTCTCTAATTACCCAAACTTTGACATTTTAACATTACTAGGACCACTTATGAAAAATATTTACTTTTTACAACATTCCTATTGTACTTTGACTGTTACCGTACTCCACATTATTGGCGGCACTTTGCATCGATGGCACTTGTTATCTTCTATTAGATGCTACTACTAATTACACTTAACAACATCCTATTCCTAATACATACATTAATGAAATAGAAATTACGAAGGAAAATTTTAGTGTCGACATTCCCTTCAAATCAAAACAAAAAAATATGTCTCCTCTCTACCTTTGTATTTGTGTTTAAATTAAAGGAATAATAAGTCTAACAACTATATATATATATATATATAATATCTATAGTTGTATGTATTTATCTATACAATATCTATTTTCCTAAATACCCTTTTGAAAACAATATATATATATATATATATATATATATATATGTGTGTGTGTGTGTGTGTGTGTTTAAATAATATATGTATATATATGTATGTGTATATAAATTTATATAAACATTTTTATATTATACATTAAATATAAATATATAAATATATAGTAATCATGATAGGTTTGTTTTATTAATATGTGTGTGTGTGTGTGTGTGTGTGTGTGTGTGTATTTTGTTTGGGGAAGGGGGAGGGGGCCGGATTACCCCCTCTCGATTGTTTTAATATCATAACAAAAATATTTGGGATGGGGGAAAACCCCCTAGTAACGTAAGCTAAAATTACCCCTCGAGACCCAAGAACAACCTAGGTTTAGATAGAAAAATTATGGAATAACTTTTTTTTAAAAGCGTGACCACTACCAGGCTTTAAGCAACAATTGTCACAACAAAGATTCAAAGTAAATTATAATTAATAAATAAAATGTTCCTGTTATAACAAATATTAAATCCACATCACAAAATTGTTGAATGTAATTAATCAATATAGTTAAATTTCTCTTAGGTGTTAATTTAATAAATAATTAAATTAACACTATATTTACATGCTCTTTAATTAAGTTTAGAGGGTCAAAGGGGCCAAAACAATTAAATGCCCAAGGTATTTAATTTTACTAGGTCTAAACAATAACCAAGGTCCTATTTACATGGGTTAGAAAAAAAACATTCTCTTATCCCCTAGCATGACCCTTCAAAAAGGTCAACCCATGCTCTAGAGTTACTCATGTAAGTTAAAAAGGGGTAATTTCCGACTTATCCACTCTCAGACTCATATTTGCACTTCAACATGATTTTTCATATATTTAACACACTTAAGGTTTCAGAAAATATTTCCATTAGATAGGAAATTTCTTCCCCTTTCCAATGATATAAAGAAGTCCTCATAACTCTTCATATTTCTTAAGTTACAGGCCGACGGACCTGGGGAGGAAATTTTTCCCAAAGGTGGGCCTGCAAAGAGACTTAAGATTTTTCACCCTTTTTCAAAAAGGTAGAGTTTTAAGGTGCGGGCTCATGAACCCACGGAAGTGTAAATACACACACACACACACACACACACACACACACACACACGAGATATATATATATATATATATATATATATATATATATATATATATATATATATATATATATATATTTTCAAAAACAAAGGATGTGGGGCGGTGGAGGAACTTGTAACTTTTTGCATTCTTGCAAAAACACCCTAAGTGATTTTTGGGCCTGTGGATCCGATTTGCAAAAAAATTCCTCTTTTTTTTTTTAGTAGTTAATTTTTTTTTGAAACCAACCAAAGTTAAAAAAATTTACAAGGCCATAAATTTTGACTGGAAGCTTGGATTTGGGAAAATGAGGACTTTTTAGAAAGGGATGGAACTCTACTTTGCATGGAAAATTAAAAATTCATTTTCATTAAACTTAGATGGGTGAATTTTAAGAAAACGTCTTTCCTACCATAAAAATATGAATTGAACTTTTTCAATTGCTAGAATTAGTCTATTTCACTTTTCTTTCTCCTTCAACACCCCAAACAGTGTGCATAAATGTAATTTAAATATTTTTAATTGATTATAAGGATTAATTGATTACTTTGGATATTTCGATATGAATTTATTTTCTTATTCTGTGAAATGGCATTACAATGCCTCTTGCCCGATCATTGGAGTCGTGAATATATTACTAGGGTAATGCAATTGTTTTATGATGTGCTTTATTCAAAGGTTTTATTTTGTCTTTCAAGTTGCAGAGTATTCTATATATTTTCTAATATTTATTTGATCGTTACAAATAATTCAAATGGAAAAACATATTTACCCCTAAATTGATCTACCTTTCGTTATCATACTTTAGATATTTAAGTTCATTCCATTCAAATTTTACAATGCTTAACTTTACTTCAATCCATGCGTGAAAACCCAAAATATAGTTCTACTTTCAAAACATGCATTTTGAATGAAACAGAGAATGTAATATTTCTTCATACATTTTTTTTTCAAACAGAGATTTCACAATATATTTCAAACACAGATTTCAAATGAAAACCATACCATTTGTGGTAATTAAAACAACTTCTCTTGAACTCTAATAATTCCTTCGCAACTTCCTTTTCGTTCATCAAATACAACTTACAGAATATACATCTCTCACATTCAAATGTAGGTTCCATTTCCAAAATAGAGAAAATTTCCACCACAAATAATGTTACAATGCCATCCACTTGAAGTGGGAAATTTCACAATAAGGAACCCAAAGAGAAACTATAAAATTTGTCTTCATCCTCAGCTCCAGAACAACAATAAGAAGATCCACCATATATCTTTTGATCACAACAAAAAAAGGAGGAGAGGAAACACTCTCCACCTAACCAAGAATTCCAATGAAGAGGAGAATCAGTTCTCCTCATTCACCCCCGTGCTCCAACTACAAAGCAATAGGAAATTTATTTCAACTCATGGCAACAAACTTACTTCCACAACACAAAAAAATTTGCACAAATAGAACATAGTCAAAATACATACTGCAGTTTACAACCACGGGAAGAACAAAAACCAATACTAAGGCTTCATCATGCACAAGAAAAAGGAGCAAGACCAATGGGGAAGCTGCTTATGCCTCCCAATGAGGAAATGGGTATCCACATTAAAATAAACCCGATATATATATATATATATATATATATATATATATATATATATATATATATCATTTCAAAACCCATACTTGCCCTTATGCCTCCCCAAGTACCCATTATACCTCCCATTCTCTTATGCCTCCCCAAACTCTTATGACACCCCATGATGAGTAAATAAATGCAAGCTATTTCTTTTACAAGGTGGAACCCTATCCAAAATCCCTCCTCAATAACACTTATACCTCCCCAAAACTCTTAGGCCTCCACAAGAGATGCCCATAGTCTTCTCCTACACCATAACTAGGCAATCTACCCAACTAGCCACAAACATACTAAAATATTCAAGCATTCACATATGCATAAATAAAAGGATAACATTATAAAGATCCAAGCTCATAACTCTCCATGGTAGAGTTTTCTCCAAAGGTTCAATAACAAGATTTTTCCAATCAAGCAATCGAAAATCTCTAGTAATCCACAAGCATTCAACAAAATATATAACACTCTTCCAAATTACAAGATCTCAAAACCAAAAAAGTAACCAAAAATGAAGTCACCAAATGAAGTAACCCCCTCCAGTAACCCCCAAAATAGTAAAATAATTCAAATAAATAGAAAAGGGAGGGAGGAGGATGAGGTAGCTCCATGTAGGATGCCACATCACTCATCCTCCACACTACCTCACAAGTCAACTTCAAATTACAAAACAAAATTAAAAATGTGGGTGAATGAATGACATTTTACTTACACACACAATTCAAGCCCACACCCATTAGGACAAAAAAATAATTTCATGAAAGAAGGTGGAATAAAAACTTACAACTTGTCTTCTCAAAATGCATAATAAGGCCTAATTTTGACTCCCCAACCCATAGGTGGAGTTGTTGTAACAATTTAAGAGGTGTGGGACAAGTTTAACTTGTCCCAAGAGCCTCAGAATCAGCCCCTAAGGATAGATCCGAATTTTAAAAGGAAGGTAGAGTGTTTCACACTGAAAATTACTTACACATTACTTACAACACATAATCTAAGATCCATCCGCTTTAATAATTGCATTCTTTTGAACCATTTTAATTTATTTAAAAACATGATTACTCACTTATCTAGAAACAAATAAAATAAATAATAAAGTTGAAAATACATCATTGAAATCCACACACTAAATTTAAACAAAGGAACTAAATAAAACAATACACATAACCCTTTGGTCACATTCAAAGGTGATTCCCCCACGGGGACCCCTAACATCAATATAAACACACACACATAACAAATACTGATTGCCATGGTGACCCTTGTTGAATTCATTTAAGATTCCAATGTGGTTGGTCTCGATCCCCTAATGTTTGTTGTGACATATTTACCTGCAAAACACAAATACCTCCTTGACGTTGTGGCCACATCAAATCGTCCAAAATAATTATACAATAATCTACAACATCACATATATATAAATCAAACATCAAGTAATGACATCATTTACAATTTCCTCAATAACCATATGGTCATAAAATTAGTTCAATTTTCTAGGTTTACTCAATATGACAACATATCACATGTACAAAACACACACAACACACACACACATAACCATGACAAACATTGTATCAATACCAATACAAAATGTCTCTAATAATACACATGCATAATAAATGAATCAAATCAACCATAGTCCATGATCTATAATGTTTGACATCATACCAACTCAAAAGCTACAGTAATGTCCATAAGTATAGTCGACAATATCATAATCAATAACAAAAGGTGTCGAAGGGAATTCGGCACTACATCCCTCTCCCCTTAGACTCAACTTCCTCTTGAAAGTCACTAGAATAGGTGTGGAAACTGAACTCGTAGCAAAGTAGCATCCTCCCATGTAGCCACAGTCTCATCATATCTGTCCCACTGCACTTGACCTGGTCAATCTTTCTTCCTCGAAGGCCCAAGGTCCTACCATCTATAATGCGACGGGTTCCACCATCACCTACCCATGATCTGCATCTGCAATGAGGTCCAATCTAGAACATGATAAGGATTTGTAATATATCTCCTGAGTACAAAAACATGAAACACATCATGGATGCGAGACAAGCTAGGTGGCAACACTAGATGGTAGGCCAAAGGACCAATACACTCCAAAATCTCAAAGGGTCCTACGAATCTAGGAGCTAACTTAGAAACTTTTTGTAAAGGATAGGGCTCGTATGTGGTCTGACATGAAGAAAAACCTTCATGCCCACATCAAAACTACGATCAGTCCTATGTTGATCTACATACGTATTCTGTTTATCTTGTACCTCCTAAAATCTTTGTCGATCATAACCACCTGCTACTCCATGTCTAGAAATGAAGTTGGCCCAAGACAACCCCTATCCCTAGGCTATCCCAACTAAGAGGTGTCTACACTATATGCCATACAAATCCTAAAAGGATCCATGCCTATCAAAATATGAAAACTATTATTGTAGGAAAACTCCACCAAGTAAATAAACACCTCCAATCTTGACTAGTGATCCATAACATACATCCTAAGCATGTCCTCTAGGATCGATTCACCCACGTAATCTACCTATCTATCTTAGGGTGATATGCCATGTTGAAATTTATTATCATCCCGAGGGCATGCTGCATGGTATTCCAAAAGTGGGAAGTATACAGAGGATCGCGGTCACAAATGATCTTATGTGGAATCTCGTGCAATCTAAAAATCTCATCTAGATACACTGTGCCACTACACTAGCTATATAGGTGGTCTTCACCAAAGAAAAATGAGCCACTTTCATCAATTTATCCACCATGATCATGATGGCATCGTGGTGGTATCTCAACATTGGTAGCCCAATAATGAAGTCCATGGAAATGGTGTCCCATTTCCATTCGGTATAGCATGTAGAAAGAGAAGGCCAGCTCGATGTTCATGCTTGGCCTTCAATTTTTGACACTCTAAGCAACTTGAAAAAATTGATCCACATTTCTACGAAGTCCCTTCGAGTGATATAGTTGTCTCAAGGTTGTGTGCATCTTTTTCACCCAGGATGGACTTAATAGGGTGCATGGTGTGCCTCTGCCAAGATGTCTTGCCTCAAGCCTCCGTATCTAGGAATGTAAAACCGGTCTGTTCCTAAGAAGGCAATATTCCTCTAATGAAAACCCATGAAACTTCCCCTCCAGGGGTCTCGAGACTCTATCTCTACTCTATCTCGCATTGTAGAAACTATCGTGAGGAAGCTATTGTAGGATCTGCTCCATGCAAATCTTTTCTCATTGAGGTAGCCATAAACACATGTCTCCATCTCACTGTGAGTGTCTAAAACCACATTCTCATTCCCCTTCACATGCTCTATCTCCATATCATACTTACAAAGCAACTCCATTCAATGACACTAATGAGTGTTGAGATTGGGGTGCGTGAAGAGGTGGAAAAGACACAATTAATCGGTCTTGAGTGTGAATCTTGCCAAGAAGGAAATTTATCCATCGAATCAAGGCATGCATAACTACTGCAAGCTCAATATCATGAGTCGAGATAATTGATCTAATAATCCTTGATTTTGCAAGACTCAAAGGCAACTACTATACCCACCTTAATCAACACACCTCAAAATTGTGCAAAAAAGAAGCATCCATGCATATGAAAACCTACCCTGTGGATATAGCACTACAAGAACATGCACTATTGTGACACATTCCTTCTTTGCCATGAAGACCTACTCACATCTATCTAACAATACAAACTTCTTCCCTTTCCAGTGAAGGGAAGTGATGGGGTGCGTAACCTGAGAGAAATTCTGAATGAATCTCCTATAATAACCTAATAAACCCATGAAGTTGTGTGCCTCTTTCAGAAAAGTGGGTGTTGGTTAATGCATAATAGCTCAGATCTTAAAAGGATCGATTGCAATACCTTTTCCAGAAATGATGTGGCCCAAATACTACACCTTTGTCTGAAAGAACACACACTTCTCCAAGTTCTCGTAAAGTGCTTTACTCATAAAGATACTGAAGGACACAGCGAATGTGCCCCTCATGCTTGTCATGCATATGTGAGTAAATAAAAATGTCATCAAGGAATATGAGCATGAAGTGATCCAAGAATATCCACGAAAACCCCATTCATCAAGGTCATAAACACTGCGAGGGCATTTGTCAAACAAAAAGGTGCCACTTTGTGAAATCATAGTGGCCATATATTGTATGGAAGGTGGTCTTATGAATGTCTTCCTCCATAATCCTTAACTGATAATATCCTAACTTAAGATCTATCTTAGAGAAAATTATGGCCCACTTCATCTCATCAAACAAATCATCAATGCGGAATGGGATAACAATTATTGATTGTTACTTTTTTTTGGCGGTAATAAATACACAACCACATGGATCCATGCTTTTTCTTTACAAATATCACAGTGCACCCCAAGGGCATACACAAGGATAGATTAGGCCTTTCTCCAAAAGGCCCTCTAGCTGCAACTTGAGTTCGTAGAGCTCAGGGGTGGTCATCTGATAAGGTGCTCATGAGATAGGCTCTGCTCCCGGAGCTAGATCTATGTGAAAATATATCTCACGTGGGGATGGTAACTTGGTAGATCCCTTGGAAAGACATCAAAAAAATCTCTCGAGATGGGATGGTCATTAAGCGATGGTCTAGTATTCTCATCCTATGATCATTCACTAACCATGACAACATACATCTAACAACCCCATCGCACACACCACTTAAGATACATGGTAGAGATGGTACGAATAGAAATGGGTATCCTAACCCCTAATATCACTAAATCAACTTATAGATCATATTTACATGATATAATCTTATAGTAATAATCCACTCTGGCTATGTGTGCAAAAAAACTAGTCCATGCCCAAGTTGAATCCATACAAACCCTACGAAGGATACCAACATCCGAGGTAGTGGTGAAGGGTCCCAAATTGACTAGACACTCCTTAACTAAGGATTCTACAGAGATATTGGCTCCATAATCCATCTCGATGTCCCAACTAAGACCTTTGCTAACTACCACCAGCCTACATCGTTCTACTAAATATGGTGTAATAAAAGAATCATAAGAACCAAAATCAAATAGAATGGAGGTAGGAATACCACCAATGCTACCTTTTGTCTCAATCAAAGTACTCTGGTGATTAGCGTGGCAGCTCTCGACCACTACATATATTTGATGACCACGCCCCATGTTACCAACAATAGGCTCTGAGATATGTGCCTTACCCTTGTTACTAGGGTTCTGTGGGTAGTCTCTCCAAAAATGTCCAACAACACCACAACCAAAATAACTACCCGATCCTCTCCCATGAGTAGCAGGTCCAGCCGGTACTCTGGAGGTCTATGTTGTGGATCTTGATGATCTAGTAGTGGATTGCTGAGGTCTCGCTAATAAGCTCCTATTGACTGAGCTCTCGGTGCACCATGTGTCCTAATGAGACCGCTAGGAGGAGGCTTTTGCTCGACCCCACACGGTGCATCAAATTTCTATGGAGTGCATACGATGGCGAGACTATTGATACTACTATTGTGGTCTAAAAGATGATTATGATGAACCTTTTTTACCATGAGGTAGGGGAGATGATCCCCTTTATTTGTTGTCCTACATTATCTAGATGCGGCTCCGTACTCTATCTCGACCTACTCTTTCTTTCTCCGAGTCCCTCTCGGTATGTAGGATTTCTCAAAGGCATCGGCTAATGTCTATAGACAATGGATATGCATCGCACCACCCAAATCTACGTTCAGGCCCCGGATAAACTTATTAATCTATACGTGTTAGTCCTCCATGTAGTCGATATCTTTGGAGCAGATCCGAGAAATCAACTTTCATAATCAGCTACTGTCAAAGATTCCTGTTAGAGGTTGTGAAACTCATCTATCCTCTGTTGAATGAACCTATGAGATAAGTACTTACTCTGAACCACTCCTCAAAGAGCTCTTAGGTAACCATCTCTGAATCAACGTGGAGATTCTGCTCCTTGGTCCTCCACCAAACACCTTCTCTATCCCTTAGAAGATGGATCGCAACACGAGCTTTCATGTTGCTAGTACAAGGGCAGAGCTTGAAGCACCCGCTCAAGCTCACTAACCAGGCCTCTACCTGAAATCCACATGTATCCCCAGAATAATGAGATGGTCATAGCTTCAGGATCTCATTGATATGGTCGTAAGCTATAGTTTGGTGACCCTTAGGCCTCTCTGCATGCTCATCTCTAAGCCTAGGGATCGAGACCTATCCCTGTGTCTAGAAATCTAGTCTCCTTGTCCCCTCTATGGTGACTCTACTCTACCTGACTCCACATAGGATTTATCTCCTCTATTTTCCTCACTATGTCGAGGAAATGCATGAGCCTCAACGGATGGATCCCTATCATGCCTAGCTAATCATCCTCCTACGGACCCTCTCATAAAGTGGCATTAACATCTTGAATTGTCTGTAAAATCTGAGGTAGGATTGTTGCTCTGCAGTATGATCAAGAGGTGGTAAGTCTAGATCTATGTGAAAGGACCCCTTGTCTTATGTCTGTGCCTCCCTGCACAGACAAAGGCAAGAGTTAGTTCATTATTCTACATTTTATTTAGTTTTCCATGTTTACTAAAATATGCAATTTTAAACAAGGTTGTTTTCTAGGTTTAAAAGTGTGCTAGGTTTAATATTCATGTCTCAAGTTTTCTAGTGTGCCCAAGGGTCCAAGCTTTGAACCCACGGCTTTGATACCAAGTTGTAACACCTGCTAAAATGACCACTTGAGACCCAAGAACAACCTAGGTTAAGATAGAAAAATTATAGAATACTTTTTTTTTTTTTTGAAAAGCGTGACCACTACCAGGATTTAAGCAATAGTTGTCACAACAAAGATTCAAATTCAATTATAATTAATAAATAAAATTTTCCTATTATAACAAATATTAAATCCACATCACAAAATTAATGAGTGTAATTAATCCAATATAGTTAAATTTCTCTTAGGTGTTAATTTAATAAATAATTAAATTAACACTATATTTAAATTTTCTTTAATTAATTTTAGAGGTTCAAACGCACCAAAACAATTAAATACCCAAGGTATTTAATTTCTGGTCTAAACAATAACCAAGGTCCTATTTACATGGGTTAGAAAAAAAAATTCTATTATCCCTAGTGTGATCCTTGAAAAGGTCAACTCATGCTCTAGAGTTACTCATGTAAGTTAAAAAGGGGTGATTTTCCACTTACCCACTCTCAAACTCATCTTTTCACTTCAACCTGATTGTTCACATATTTAACATAGTTAAGGTTTCTAGAAAACATTTCCATTAGATAGGAAATTTCTTCCCATTTCCAATGATATAAATAAGTCCTCCTAACTCTTCATATTTCTTAAGTCACGGGCCGCAGGACACTGGGAAGAAATTTTTCCCAAAGGTGGGCCTATAGGGATACTTAAGGTTTTCTCCTTTTCCAAAAGGTAGAGTTTGAAGGTGCAGGAGTGCATGAAGCCACAGTATATATATATATATATATATATATATATATACACACACACACACACACACACATACATACATACATACATACGTACGTGCGTACGTATGTATGTATGTATGTATATATATATATTCAAAAGCAAAGGATGTGGGGATGTGGGGCCATAGAGGACTTGTGACTTTTTACATTCTTGCAAAAAGTACCCTAAGTAATTTTCGGGCCCAGATCCGATTTGCAAAAATTTCGTCTCTTTTTTATTTATAGTTAGTTTTGTTTTAAAACCAACCGAAGTAAAAAACTTTAGAAGGCAATAACTTTCGACTGGAAACTCAGATTTGGGAAAATGAGTACTTTTGGGAAAGTGTTGGAACTCCACTTTGCATGGGAAACTTCAAAATTCATTTTTATAAAACTTAGATGGGTGAATTTTAAGAAAACGTATTTCTCTGTAGTAAAAAGTAACTAAACTTTTTCAACTACCAGAATTGGTCTAATTTGCTATTCTTTCTCCTTCAACACACCAAACAGGCATGGAGAAACGTACTTGAAATATTTCTAATGGATTGCAAGGATTAATTGATTACTGTTGAGATTTCAATATGAATTTCTTTTCTTTTATGTGAAATGGCATTATTATGCCTCTTGCCTGATTACTGGAGTTTTGAATAAATTACTAGGGAAATGCAATTGTTTTATGATGTGCTTTATTCATCCTTAGTTCATTTTAGGGTTTGAGTTTGTCTTACAAGTTACAGAGTACTATGTATATTTTCTAATATTTATTTACAAGATTTATAAAGAATCCAAATGGGATAACATACTTAAGCCCAAATTAATCTACTTTTTGTTATCATACTTTAGATATTTAACTTCATTCAATTCCAATTTTACAATGCTTAACTTTACTTCAATCCATGCATGAAAACCCAAAATATAGTTCTACTTTCAAAACATGCATTTGAATAAAGCAGAGAATTTAATATTTCTTCATACGTATTGTTTTTTCAAATAGAGATTTCATAGTATATTTCAAACACATATTTCAAATGAAAACCATAGCATTTGTGTTAGTTAAAAAAACTTCTATTGAACTCCAATAATTCTCTTACAACTTCCTTTTTTCATCAAATACGACTTACATGAATATAAATCTCTCACATTTAATTGCGGGTTCTACTTCAAAATAGAGCAACTTTCCACCACAAATAATGTTACAATGTCATCCACTTGAAGTGAGAAATTTCACAATAAGGAACCCAAGGATAAAATGCAAAATTTGTCTTCATCCCGAGCTCCAGAACAATAACAAGAAGATCCACCATATATCTTTTGATCACAAAGAAAAAAGGAGGAGAGGAAATACTCTCAACCCAACCAAGAATTCCAATGAAGAGGAGAATCCGTCCTCCTAATTTGCCCCCGAGGCCTAACCACAAAGCAATAAAAAATGTATTTCAACTCATGGAAAAAAACTAACTTCCACAATATAAAAATAGTTTACACAAATAGAATACCGTCCAAATACATAATGTAGTTTACAACCACAAGAAGAACAACAAGCAATACTCAAGATTCATCATGCAGAAGCCAAAGGAGAAAGACCTATGGGGGAGGTTGCTTATATCTCCTAATGGGGAAATGAGTGTCCACCTTAAAATAAACACGCCAATCTATGTGTGTGTGTGTGTGTGTGTGTGTGTGTGTGTGTGTGTGTGTGGGCGGGTGGGTAAGTGCATGAAGTTGGGGGGCCAAAAAGTGGACAAGAATCTGGAAAAAGTAAAATGTGTACGCATTTTGTTAAAATGCGCTCGCGTTTTAATTTTTTTGGCTTAGGAATCACTAAAGCATAATGCGTACGTGTTATGCCTACTATAAACAAAAAAAAGAGGCCCGAGCCTCTATCATTTTACCTCCCTCAAACGTGAGTTTCAAAGCTATTTCATGCCCTCGCATTTTTTCATTCAGTTGGATCTCAAGCTCAAAGGATCATTTCTAGATCATCAGGAAGATCTAAATTGACAATGGTGCCATGGAGAAGAGGTAAGAACAATTATTTTATCAAAATTGCATTGAAATATGATAATTATAGATTAAAATTTGAATTAAGTACATATTTATTATTTAGTACGGTTAGAGGTCGAGGGAATCAACCACAACCAAACCCTGTTATTCCTAACATCCCTCCCGACACTCCCACAGTTGCTCAACATCCCTCGGGTAGTCAAGAAGATTTAGCAGCCCAAATAGTTGAAAACAAAATTGAAATTGAGGATTTAATCAAAATAATGAGGGATGCACAATCTAAAAACCCCCACCGCATCTCTCTTACAAACACATTGGAGACATTACTTGTTTAAATTGATGCGGTAATGTGGAAAATTGATCGTTGGACAATTTATAGAGAGGGTTGTAGGGTTTATTATTCCAACAAATTGTCATATGTCAATGTAAAGAAAAAGAAATTTCAAAAGAACTCATATGCGCCTTATTCACGGACCTCGACACTAATTTTCATGTTCAGTTGACATGTAAAAAATTTCCCATCCATTGGTGCAATAATAATTTCATTAAAAATAATTTTTAGGAGTGATGGTGGACGCTGTTTGATTTTCCACCTTGTAATAACAACGAGGTGCCACTATACTTTCTGAGGAAACTCTATTTTGAGTTTATCCTCAACAAGATCCCAAATTATTTTGATTTTCAAGATTTTTAGTGTCGAGGAAAAGGATCTGCATAGGATAGACTAGGTGCACAACCTACACCTATTCAAAGCAGGGTAGATTCCTAAATAAAAGGCCCCTCACGCTAAGATTGTCCCTCGAAGTGAAGGAGACGGTAGATATTTATACACTCCACGCGCTTTAGGGGCTATTTTCTACCCTTGTTTGACATGTGAGGGATATTTCGAGCCGGATGCTCATGGAGGTACCGAGTATTCCCTCAAGGAGTACTAGCATAAGGCCACATTTTTCTCGTCATGTGGTAGCACATGTTGGGGCCCGAGGAGGACGATACTTTCATGCGTACTTATTTTGGTGCACCTGGTGCTATGGGTGAACACAAGAATGTCACTATGTCAGATGTTATTTTGAGTGAGACATTTGGATTACATTCATTGGCATCACCTTGAAGGTAAATTTGTTATGTTTTGTTATGTGTGTTACAAAAAGTTTGGAGTACTTGATTTACTTATATATGTTAAATTTTTGAAATAATTATATTTGTACATGTACATGCATTGATATTACAGCATGTGGGAGGCACATCTTCATCCCGACCACAAGCGGCGAGCACCATGCATACACATACTTTCACAGAGGTAATTTAGAATGTTAATTATGTAAAATTTTCACATACATGTGTATATTTATATATATTTGCATGTATATATATATTAGTTTTGAAGTCAAATATATGTATGTTCTTGTATGTCCATCTAACTCACGTGATATACATGTTTGATAAAGATGTTGACTTCACTAGACACCCCACCATCTCTACAACAAGTAGATAAAGTTGTTGCCGTTGCGATTTCATCTGCTTGCACAGATAACTCACTAAGGTATTCAAATAACACATAAATTTTGTTAAATTTCTCGTGTAATTCATATTATGTTAAATTACATGTTAGTAATGTCTTTCATTGTAGAATTATTAAATTATGTTAATAATGTCCTTCATTGTGTGTATGTAGGAGTTACCTGTGATAGGGTGCAACCATGTTCATTTGATTCATAGGCGTGGCGGGGTAAAAATAATAGTTCTATATTGATAAAATTAGTTAAAATATTTTCATTTTGTAGATACATGTACTTAGCTTTATTTTCGCTAATTCGATGTTAGATTTTTGATCTTATGTGTATGTAGGGAACTTGACCCCCTCCATTTTGACTTCAAGGGCACGAGAATCCTCCATCTCATCGTCTTCATACCCCCATTCGTATTGTAAGAGATCTCGATGACTCATCTAAGCATGAAATGACAATTTGGCATGATCGACAACTTGCGGTAAGTTTGTGTATTTATGTAAATACTTTTATTTTAGCATGGTATTAAGTACACATTGAAAACATATATAAATTAAGTTTTGACAAAAAAACATTGTTTGCATTTACTGAGGTGAGTATTCGGAGGAAGAGGACTCAAGGCATGGGCTCGAGCGATCCAAAGTCATCTCATGGATCTCCATCTTCGTCTAAGGAGGGCCTTCTTTGAGCAAGACCAAGAGAGGGATATATTTTGATGAGTAGGAAATATATATGTCTTACATGACATTTTTTTGTATGCTTATGTGCATGGCATTATATGTAAGCCTATTTAGCATTTGAAATTGATGGTATATGGCCTATTTGGAAATTTTTGTATTTATTATGCACATTGAAATACTATTTGGAACTTGATAATTTTGTATGAGACCTTACATTTCTGAGATTATTTTCACATGAATCTAATATGACATGCACTTTACAATATTTAAGACATTATGGATTATTTTTCATTTATTGGTGATGTACATGTACTAGCATTTTCAATGTATAATATGCATCAAACTTCGCAAATCAATATTTATATAATGTATGTATATAAAGAGTTACCTAATCGAGTAATTATTCATTCAATTTATCAATGTGTATATGTGTATTTACCTTACTTGCGCTTCTTCTTTCTCATGGTCTCTTTGTACTAGTTCTATTTTATCATGCACTTACTACATTCTTCGTACTTTGTAGTCTTCTCCCCTATTAAAGAACCGGGAGTCATCACAATTTGATGCCTTTCATCTATTGATATTTTGAGAATGTCTCTCCATATACATTACTCTAATGCATGAGAATGTCTGTGAGATCAATGACATTCCGATTTAAACACTCAATGATTCTTCATTATCTAATCTTGTCCAATTCATGTTACAACCTTTAAATCTGTAGGCATTTCAAGTTATTTATAAATCACATCTAGGCTTGATGACTACCCCTATCCTCTTTAAGGAACTTTTGAAAGCATCCATGGGTTTCTCATAACATAAATTATCAATGAATGGAAGGTCACTAAGCCATAGGCTAGCTGAATCCCATCCAGAACTAAACAAGAATGATTTACTAGGTGATAGATAACTCCCATGTGTTCTTAGACATACCCCTATCAAATTCATTTTTAAACCAATCTAGTCATTCAAGGCTCTTAAGCAACTACTCCCGGACGGGTAGGCCTACTCGACTAAACTCATTGCACTATTTCACACGTTTGTAAATAATAGCACAACGAGAGAACCAGATGGAGACAGAGATAATTGTGAGAGTATTTTTAGAGGGCCCCAACATGGAGGTATCGGATTTGATGAGACATCTCTAGGTGCCACGGAGTCCGAATAATCACCCATCAAAGATATGACATCTTTGGGCCTCAGACCTCTTAAGCAACTTCACCCGAATGGGGTAGCCCGAAAGCACAGGGAGCGTAGTAAAAAAAATGAAGCCTTCAATAGTGTTCACCAGGCCATTTGGACGTGTTGGCATAGTTGGTATGGTCCCACAAGCTTCTGTTTGCAAACTCTGATGTCGATATATACTAACTCAAATTTGCTATACTAATTCGCACTATTTCACGTTTTTACAAACAATAGAACATCAAGAGAACTAAATGGAGATGGAAAAAACCATGAGTTTCTTTAAGAGATTGCCCTGACATGGATGTTTCAGATCTGATGAGATGTCTCTAGGTACCATGGAGTCTGAGAAATCACCTGTCAAAGATATGACGTGATTGGGCCTCATGGCTCTTAACCGACTACGCCCGGATGAGGTATCCTGAAAGCATGGGGAGCATAGGGAACCAAAAAAAATACTCCACTAGCATTCACTAGGCCACATCGATGTGTTGGCGTAGTTGGTTCAGTCCCACAAGCTTTCGTTTGCAAACTATAGCCTCTAGTAGCCCTACTATGACTTAGACTGCACTATTTCTCGCATTTGCAAACAATAGCACAACAAGATAACTGGATGGAGACAGAGAAAACTGCGAGAGGATTTGGTAGAGGGACCTGATGTAGAGGTCTTGGATTTGACAACATATCTCTAGGTTCCACTTGAGTCTAAGAAATCACACATCGAAGATATGGTGTGTTTGGCCCTCGGTGCTCTTAAGGGACTACGCTCGAATAGGGTAGCTCAAAAGCACAGGGAGCATAGGGAACTAAAAATAAGCCTCCAATAGCATTCACCAGGCCACCATGATGTGTGGGTATATTTGGTTTGGTCCCATGAGCTTGTGTTTGAAAACTACTGACCTCGCGGTGTACACTAACTCAAACTGAACTATTTCTTGCATTTACAAACAATAGAACAATGAGAGAACCGAATGGAGATGGAGAAAACCATGAGAGGATTTCATAGAGGGCTCCAATGTGGAGGCCTCAGATTGGAAAATATGTCTCTAGGCAACATGGATTTTGAGAAATCACCCGTCGAAGATATGGCGTGTTTGGGCCTCAGGGCTCTTAAGGGACTACTTCCAGACGGGGTAGCCCGAAAGCACAAGGAGCATAGGAAACCAAAAAAAAGCCTCCACTAGAGTTCACCAGGCCACCATGATGTGTTGGTGTAGTTGGTTTGGTCCCATGATCTTTCATTTGTAAACTACAACCTCTGCTGACCCTACACCGACTCATTGCACTATTTCTCACGTTTACAAACAATAGCACAACGATAGAACCAGATGGAGACGGAGAAAACCGCAAGAGGATTTTCTAGAGGGCCCCGACATGGAGGTCTCAGATCTAATGAGATGTCTCTAGGTGCTATAGAGTCTAATAAATTACTGTTAAATATATGGCATGATTGGGCCTAAGGGATTTTAAGTGACTACTACGCCGGCCGGGGTAGCCAGAAGGCCATATAAATATTCGTCTTCAACTTTAGATGACAATGAACATCATGAAGAAAAATAATTAGGTGAAGATGTCACTATAATTCAAGAAAAAATTTCTCCTAAAAGACATAAAGATTCAATTTGATTACCCAAAAACATGTGGAAGAACTTAAAGAGAAGATACGAGTGGAAGAAAAGGAAAAATGGGAAGCATGGAAGGATCATAACTTAACTGGAATGGAAGATCTATGTGATGTTGTCGATAGAATCATGGATAATATTAAGGACAACATGCCAAGTTGATTATTTTTATTAATCCTAGCTGCTTTAACTTCACAAATCAAACTAGGTAGTTCCAAAAGTAGCATACTAGCAAGAAAAATTGTAATGAAGTATTGATAATTGAGCCTGAAACTCGTTTAGAATTGTAATTTATTTTTTGATTAAGAATTCACCCATAGTTTCTTTTTTTTTTTGTAGAAATTCATTTTATATGTGAGAAATAGAATTCTGATTTAGTCTATTACTCTGACTATTTAGGTTATATTTTTGTAGTCTATGAAAGCCTCTCGTGGTTTTCTCCATCTCCATCTGGTTCTCTCGATGTGTTATTGTTTGCAAATGCGTGAAATAGTGCAGTTTGAGTCGTGTATGGCATCGAGAGGCTATAGTTTATAAAAAAATTTGGTATCGAACCAACTACACCAACATGTTGAGGTGGCCTGGAAAACTCTCTTTGGAGGCTTCGTTTTGGTTCCCTACGCTCCTGTGTAGTCGGGCTACCTCATTAGGGCATATTCACTTAAGAGCCACGAGGCCCAATCATGCCATATCTTCGACAGTTAGTTTCTCGAATCCGTGGCACCTAGAGCCGTCTCTTTAGATCTCGAGAGCTCCATGTTGAAACACTATATGAAATCCTCGCACGGTTTTCTCCATCTCTATATGGTTCTCTCGTTGTGTTGTTTTTACAAGCGCGGGAAATAGTGCAACTTGGAGTCGATCTAGGGCTTCATAGGGTCACGGATTTTGTAGTTTGCAAACGGAAGTTTTGGGACCAAAAAAACTACACCAAAACATTAGGGTGGCTAGGTGAATGGTATTGGGGCACTCATTTTCATTCCCTATGCTCCGCGTGCTTTTGGGCTACCTCGTTCGAGCATAGTCGCTTAAGATCCTTGAGGCCCAATCACACCGTATATTTGTGAGTGATATCTCAAACTCCATGGCACTTAGAGAAGTCTCATCAGATCCAAGAGTTCCATGTAGAATCCCTCTACAAAAGCATCTCGTAGTTTACTCTTGTCTCAATCTGGTTCTCTCATTTATCTATAGTGCGGTTTGTGTCGGTGTAGAAAGTGTCAGAGAGGTGGAGTTTGCAAACGGAAGTTTGTGTGACCAAACCAACTATACCAACACATTGGGGTGCCTAGGTGAATGCTAGTGGGAATTTTTTTCATTATCTACGCTCCTCGTGCTTTCAGGCTACCTCATCCGGGTGTAGTCCCTTAAGAGCCCTGAGGCCCAAACACACCATATTTTTGATGGGTGATTTCACGGAATCCATGGTACCTAGAGATGTCTTGTCAAATCCAAGAGCTCCACATTTAATCCCTCTACAAAATCCACTCGCGGTTTTCTTCATCTCCGTCTAGTTCTCTCATTGTGCTATTCTTTGCAAATGTGTGAAATAGTGTAGTTTAAGTCAGTGTAGGGCTGCCAGAGGCTGTAGTTTAAAAACAGAAATTTGTGGGACCAAACCAACTACACCAACATGTCGTGGTGGCTAGGTGAATGCTAGTGGAGCATTATTTTTGTTCCCTACATTCCTCGTGCTTTCTTCAGGCTACCTCATTCGGGCATAGTCACTTAAGAGCCCCTAAGGCCCAATCACGGCATATCTTTGATGAAGGATTTCTCAAACTCCATGGCACCTAGAGATGTCTTATCAGATCTAAGATCTTTATGTTGGGGCACTCTACGAAATCCTCTCATGGATTTTTCCATCTCCATTCGGTTCTCTCCTTTGTCCTATTGTTTTTGCAAACGCGTGAAATAGTGTAGTCTAAGTTAGTGTAGGGTTACAAGAGGTGTAGTTTGCAAAAGAAAGCTCATGGTACTTAACCAACTATGCAAGAACATCATGGTGGCTAGGTGAATGCTATTGGAGGCTTCATTTCTATTCCCTACACTCCCGTGCTTTAAGGCTACCTCGTTCGGGCGTAGTTGCTTAAGAGCCCCGAGGCCCATTCATGATATATCTTCGACGGGTGATTTATCAGACTCCGTGGCACCTAGAGATGTCTCATAAAATCTAAAACCTCAATGTCACGAGAACTCTACAAAATTATCTAATGGTTTTTTCCATATCCGTTTGGCTCTCTTGTTTTCCTATTATTTGCAAACATGCGAAATAGTGCGATCGATTCGGTGTAGGGCTGCTTAGACGTTGTAGTTTACAAACAAAAGCTTGTGGGACAAAACCAACTACACCAACATGTCCAAATGGCCTAGTGAATGTTACTAGAGGCTTCATTTTGGTTCCCTATGATCCCCTGTGCTTTCAAAGCTACCTCATGCGAGCTTGATCGCTTAAGAGCCTTGAGGCCCAAACACGCCATATCTTTTACAGGTGATTGCTCGGACTCACTGTGGCACCTAGAGCGTCTCGTTAGATCTAATACCTCCATGTCAAGGCCCTATATGAAATCCTCTTTCTATTTTCTCCATCTCCATCTGGTTCTCTCATTGTGCTATTATTTACAAACGCGTGAAATAGTGCAGTTTGAGTCAGTGTCGGGCTGCTAGAGGATGTAGTTTACAAATGGAAGTTTTGGGACCAAACCAGCTACGTCAACACGTCAAGGTTCCCGGTGAATTCTAGTGGATCATTAATTTTGGTTCCCTATGCTCCTCATACTTTCGGGCTACCTCATTCATGCGTAGTCTCTTAAGAGACACGAGGGCCAATCATGCCATATCTTCGACAAGTGATTTATCGGACTCAAGTGGCACCTAAAGATTTCTCATTAGATCCGATAGCTCAATTTTGGAGCACTCTAAAAAAATCCTCTCGTGGTTTTTTCCATCTCCATTGTTCTATCGCTTTCCTATTGTTTCCAAACACGTGAAATAGTGTAGTCTTAGTCAATGTAAGGTTACTAAAATGGACCAAACCAACTATGAAAACATGTCCAAATGGCATGGTGAACGCTACTAGAGGTTTTTTTGGTTCCCTACGCTCCTCGTGCTTTCGGGTTACCTCATAAGGGTGTAGTATCTTAAGAGCTACGATACCAAAAACCTTATATCTTAGACATGTGATTTCTAGGACTACATGGCACCTAGAGATGTCTTGTAGGATCCAAAACCTCCATGATGAATCCCTATATGAAATCGTCTCTTGGTTTTCTCTGTTTCTATTTCCATCGATTCTCTCTTTGTCCTATTGCTTGTAAACATGTGAAATAGTGTAGTCTAAGTCAGTGTAAGGCTACTAGATTTTGTATTTTACAAACAGTATCTTTTGGGACCAAACCATCTAGGCCAACACATCAGTATATCCTGGTTTACACTAGTGAAGGATTTGTTTTTATTCCCTATGCTTTCTGTGCTTTCAGGCTACCTCACCTAAGAGTAGTCCCTTAAGAGCCCTGAGGCCCAAACATGCCATATCTTCGATGGGTGATTCTCGAGACTCCATGGCACCTAGAGACATCTCGTCGATCGAGAGATCCAAGTTAATTCTCTATATGAAATCCTCCCATGGTTTTTATGTATCCATATGGTTCTCTTCTTTGTGCTATTGTTTGTAAACACGAGAAATAGTGCGATGCAGTCGGTGTAGGGTTGCCAAAGGTTGTAGTTTGAAAACAGAATCTCATGGGACTGAACCAAATATGTCAACATGTCATGGTGGCTTAGTGAATGCTTATATAGGATTCATTTCGGTTCCCTACACTCCCTTACTTTTAATATACCCCATCCGAGCGTAGTTGCTTAAGATCCTTGAGGCCCAATCACGCCATATATTTGATGGGTGATTTCTCAGACTTCGTGGCACCTAGAGACATCTTGTCAAATTTTAAACCTCCACATCAAGGCCCTCTACAAAATTATCTCACGGTTTTCTCCATCTCCATCTGGTTCTCTCACTGTGATATTGTTTGCAAACGCGAGAAATAGTGCGGTCTCATTTAGTGTAGGTGCATGGAGGCTATAGTTTTCAAATGGAAGTTCATGGGAACAAACCAACTACACCGACACATAGGGGTGGTTTTGTCAATGTTATTGGAGCATTATTTTTTGTTCCCTACGCTTACCATGCTTTTGAGCTACCCCATCCATGCGTAGTCAATAAGAGCCCGAGGCCCAAACATACCATATCTTCGATGGGTGATTTCACGAACTACGTGTCACCTAGAGATGTCTCATCATATTTGTGAGCTCCATTTCAAGGCCCTCTACAAAAACCTCTTGTTATTTTATCTATCTCCATTTGGTTCTCTCATCTTTGTATTATTGTTTGTAAACATGAGAAAAAGTGCGGTCGAGTCAATATAGGGCTACCGGAGGTTGTAGTTCGCAAAAGCAGAATCTCATGGGACCAAATCAACTACAGAAAAACATCAAGGTGGCCTAGCGAATGCTACTTTGGAGACTTAATTTTGGTTCCCTATGCTCTTCGTGCTTTCGGGCTACCCTGTCCGGGTGTAGTCGCTTAAGAGCCTTGAGGCCCAATCATGCCATATCTTCGACGGGTGATTTCTCGGACTCCGTGGCACCTAGAGACGTTGCGTAAGATCCGAGAGCTCCATGTCGGGTCCCTCTACAAAATCTTGTCATGGTTTTCTCTGTCTCCATTTAGACTGAGCTAGTGTAAGGGTGTCCATTGCCAATCACCTAAATAATATAGGTGGTTCATACAATATAGGTGGTGAAATGAGAATTTTAATAAGATATTTTTACAATATAGGTGGTGAAATGATGATTTATGTTTGTTGTTCCTTTATAATATTTTTATTTTCTTAGCTTCACTTGGATTTGAGAATAATAAATTCTCTCTTGATAGTGCCAACCATGTGAAGGTGGAAGATTTTTAGCACCACTAACCTACATAAACATGTTAGTAGGCAATTAAATAGAATTTTAAATCATACAGAATTTTAACAAAATCATTTGAGTAAATATTCAAATTAAATTCATGAAGAACATACCTTTGCAAATTCAATCAATGAACCGTAAGGATCAAATCTATTCTTGACATTAGCAAGAATTGCTTCATGATCGATTCACGAACCTTCCACGGATTTTTGTTTGATGGTCGACCTCGATTTTTTATCAATTTAATATTTGTTGCAAGGACCAAATGTGAATAGTGAAGTATCTTCTGATGTAGTTCATAGTATTCAAACAACCAAATGTTTGATTTTTTTATAGGATATCATCAAAGCCAAGTTATAGTGACTACCACTGATCCATTGGGTTACTCAAGGTCTTCACCATCAATGACTGTGGAAGTCAATTTTAATTTCCCCTCTACACAACGAGATAAGAAGTAGTTTGTTCCGTCTTCGTTAAATACCATCGCAATAAATGTAAAAATGTGCCTTGTGTATCACAAAGTAAAACTATCCAATAAATTTATAAATAGATTAAGAGTTGACCATTTAATAATCTATAAATCTAAAGCATGGCATGTACATATATGTATGTACGTTGTTGCACTAAATCAGAGACTTGGTCAAAGTTAGGTGATGTTGTCATTTGATCTGAAGACTCTGCAAGTTGTAATACTTGTGGAACTTGATGTGTGTCGAGTGGAATTAGAGGTCTACAAGTCCATTCATCCACCCACTGCTACAAATCACATTCATTCCACACAAAATTAATGCATGATATAAAAAAATGTCATGCTCTTCATATAAATAGTCCAAGCATTTGCATCTAAACTACAGAATGAGTGCATATCACTTGATCCTGCAAGTTTCATACAATCTTCAAAGTTTGTTAGATGTTCTAGCTCTATCAACCAAAAATATCTACGAACGGTTGATCTATCTTGAGATTCATGGCCCATATTCTTAACACACCAATTAAAAATACTTTTTACATCTATAAATTTAGCACCATCTTGAAATTTAACTCTTCTCTTGCAAGTTCTCTTTTCACACATGCTCTGCACCATCATGATCTCCTTTTCCATGCCTTTCCTCAGAAAAACTCAATATATGTTGTACATTTGTTTCTTTATGCATCCTACTTAGCCAATAAAACATTCGTGCATTCTTGAATTGTGATGTGCAGTTATCTGACCAAATGTAATGTTGATCGAATCTAATGTTCCTCTCATTAAAGTTCGCATAAAACACTTGGAAACACTCTTGTACATATTCTATAGAATGTCTCGATCATCACTTGATGTAGAAATGGTACTCTCTTAATATTTCTCATTGCTTTGGGAGAGTGCATTGTTAGGTTGTGGAGCCTGTTTTCATGTGTGAAAGTGTTAAAGTCTGTACACTAAGAGTACTGTACACTTTTCATATATCCTCACGTAAAATTTTTTGGCCTCGAAAAATGCATCTGACATATCGGGAAATGTGCTTTTCTCATATGGGTGAGTTTTTTGACCCATAGGTTTATGGGGCGAATTTTGCCCATGGTTTTGATACCCACGGTTTTGTAAAACTACTTAAGCGATTTGTCTATTTATATGGTCTTATGCATATGATAGATGTATAAGCAAATGTATTGCAGATGTGTTTTGATTTCGGCTATGAATTCAGCAGAGTTTTTGAGCATAGCTCCAAATGGATCTGGGTATTGTATTGAGAGAGTGGTGTCTTGTTATAAAATCGAGCAAGTGATTCTTGGTGGGCGTAGCCCAAATTGGGTGAACCACATTAAATATTGTCTCTTTGTGTTGTGTTATTTTATTACGCAATTTTATTTGAGATCCGTAATAATTTATGCATATTAGTTTCTCTTTTGTTGGGATTCTCGTGAGGGATTATTCCACATATTTTATCCCTTATTTCCTAACATGCATGAATGTTATATGCATGAAAATAGAAACTTGCATTGAGTTATAATATTGAGACTGAACCTCTATTTGTGGCTATAATGTGTAATTCTATGTGAAGTAAACTACAAAAAAATAGTACCAAGTGGGAATGTATCCTTGCTTAACTTGAATTATTCATCCAACCATCGAGCTTTATGTGTGTGCCTTACATACTCATAAAAAATTTCATCTCTAAATTTGACCATATATTCTAATATAGGTAATTATTTTGTAACAAGCTCATACCTCTTAGATTCTTTTCAATATTTTAATTAATCTACCACCAATTTATATTTGGTGAAATCAACCAATTATTTTCCTATTGAATAAGTACTCTCCTCGTGAATAAAACTTTTAAGATTTGGCAAGCCACCACATATATTGCACGTTCCATCAAACATGCTTTGTTATAAAAAAATTGTCTTGTTGATTTTTCACAAAATATTATCGGAATAAATTCCCTTGAAGATTTTTTTGGGACATTTATTCCACACTCCTGCAACATGATGTTAGTATGAAAAAAACTACGTATTTGACAAAAAACATCATAATTCATTGAAAATTAAACATGATGCCTGTAATGACAAGTGGTATGTGAGTGATTGATTTTCACATAAACGGATTTGCTAATTTCAAAGAATCTTTGGCTAATGTTAATTTGTGGATTTTCATTTTTAAACTTAGAGAACAATTTTGTTTGAGTCATATGTAAGAAATGTTTTACACAAAGTTCACGATTACGAGAAACTATTCTTCTTTTTCTTGTATCTCTTCTATTTGGTGACACCCTTGTGTTTTCATTCAAAAAATTTACAATTAATTTTTTTAGAATATTAGATGTAGTCTTGTCCTTTCATGGAATTCTGCTATAGAAATCCCGATTATTAGTGTTATTGAATAACTCAAGCGTTTACGTCTCTCTATTGCTTTCATTAGTTTTTTTTTGTTTAGTTTCAAAGAATTGCTTGTTTTTCTAATCAAGTGTTTATTAATTATTTTATCACTTACTATACAATTAGTTAGTGCACATCATGTAGCATTACTATTTTTGGTGCATCTTTTTCCACCTACAATTTGGTATGCTTTATGTATGTTTTAACAATTGACACATCTTGATCAACAAAATTAGATGTTCTTAACCCGGGTGGTCTTCATTATAGGTCTCATATTAATTAATTTCATCAATGAAACAAATAATTGATATCTTTGTGTTTCATTTAAATTCTCAAAGTAATTATCCCAAATTCCACTAGCTTTTCTTCTCGCATTTCTTTGAGAATTTTGTTACGAATTGGTTTTATAATGTTTTCATCAATTTCAATTAAGTGAATTGGTTTTCTTCCGTGAAATGGAAGGAGGTGTTCTTAGACGTGAAGATTCTTTTACAAGGTTAATTTATTCATTCGGTGTTTTCATACAAAGTTCGGGGTTAACATTTGGATTCTCAAGTAAGGGTTCAACAATTGGATTCATATCAATTTCTTCATCCATACCAACATTATAATTCAATTCAATATCATTATTCATTGTGCAAAATCATTATTATCTACATTTTCATTATGTATTTCATCCCAATTTTCTAATACATTAGCTACATTTGATATAGCGGATGTACCTTGCCCCTGCTCGAAGTTTTTGTATTCTCTTGAATTTCTTTATTCTCTTTTCTTATAATTGCTCCAGCATCTTATTCTTGACTTTCCTCTCTTGTCCATAGCTCGAGCGTTTATCACCCATGATTAGAAAAACACAACTAGTGGGGTAGGGGAAAAAATGAAATACTAAAAAATCATACAACAATGTAGAGAATATTGCATACAAAATAGAATGTTTGCAAAATTCTCGTGAAAGAGATGAAAGGGACATTGGGAGGCCACAATATATAAAATAAATACAAATGCATATGCGTTACAAAATTCTTACTCGTTTGCATTTTCTCTTTTGCCAAACCATGCCTCAAGGCTTGGGATCCGGTTTGGATCCCCAAGCGTGAGGCATGGACTTGCACAAACACATGAAACAATGATTGTTTACAAGAAAATGTAAAAATGACACTTCCTCTATGATAAATCAAAATTAAACAATCAATCCATTTTAAAAACAACAAAAGAATTCAAATAAATAGAAAAGGGAGAGAGGAGGATGAGGTGGCTCCATGTAGGATGCCACATCACTCATCCTCCACTCCACAACACAAACCAACTTCAAACTCCAATGCACAATTACAAAGGTGGGTGAATGAATGAAATTTTTCTTACGCTCAAACAATCTAAGCCCACACCCTTAGGACCAAAATTAATATCCTATAAGAAGGTGGAATAAAAACTTATAACTTTTCTTCTCAAAATACATAATAAATCCTAATTTTGACTTCCCAACCCATAGGTAGGGTTTGTGTAACAATTTAATATGTGTGGGACATGTTTAACTTGTCCCACAAGCCTCCAAAATCAGCCCCTAAGGACAAATCTGAATTTCAAAAGGAAGGTGGAGTGTTTCACACTCAAAATTACTTGCACATTACTTACAACACATAATCCAAGAGCCATTAGCTCTAATAAATGCATTCTTTTGACCTATTTTAATTTATTTAACAACATGATTACTCACTTATCTAGAAAAAAATAAAATAAATAATAAAGGGGAAACTACATCACTGAAATCCACATACTAAATTTAAACAAAGGAATTAAATAAAACAATACACATAACCCCTTGGTCCCATTTGAAGGTGATTCCCGCCCACGGGGACCCCTAACATCAATACAAACACACACACACATAACAAATACACGTTGCCATGGTGACCCTTGTTGAATTCATTTAGGATTCCAATGTAGTTGGTCTCAATCCATCGATGTTTGTTGTGACATGTTTACCTGTAAAACAAAAATACCTCATTCAGCCTTGTGGCTGCATAAAATCATCCAAAATAATTATACATTAATATCCAAGGTCATGTATATATAAATCCAAACACCATCAAGCAAGTAACGACATCATTTACAATCTCTTCAATAACCATATGATCATAAAATTAGTTCAATTTTCTAGGTTTACTCAATATGACAACATATCACATGTACGAAAAACATATGTATATAACCATGCCAAGCATTGTATCAATATCAATATAAAATGTTTCTAATAATCCACATGCATCATATATGAATCAAATAAACCAAACTCCATGATCTCTAATGTGTGACATCATACCGACACGAAAGCTATATTAATGTCCATAAGTATAGTCGACAGTATCATAATCAATAACAAAAGGTGTCGAAGGGAAGTGGGTACTACACCCCCACCGGACTATTTTTTTGGGTGGTGTGCATGGTACCCACACCACTTTGTGGTTATGTGGGCACCACCAACACCACTTTTACCCAATCTAATACAATGTGGTAAGGTTGTCATTTAAACTCGTGCACAATCCCTTTTTGATCATACACAACTATATATATATATATATATATAGACACAACAACTTTATATATATATATATATATATATATATATATATATATATATATATATATATAAATAAAATATATATATATATATATATGATTTTATTATACACACACACACAACAACTTGTATATATAAAAAAATAAAAAGCTTATCTATAATTTATTTATTTATATATATGATAGTTTTTAACACACACACACACACACACACACACACACACACACACACACACATACACACACACACACACACACACACACACACACACATATAAAAGTCTATACATATTTATTCAGTGGGTTAACAAAATGAAAAAAATATAGGTTAAACAAATACCCCCAACAAGTCAATCTGCTAAAATCCTTCAAAAAAAAAATCAATAAACTACAAATTACAAACCCTAAAAAGGAAATGAAAAATTATACAAAAGAATGAACTCTATGGCAAGAAATTTCTCCATTCATTGTAGATCTAGAAAAAGAAAAATATCCATGGTTTCCCTTAAGATTCCATAGCCTTCTTCTTCTCCTACCTGTAAAAACCTAATTAGAAAATGAAGAGATTAGGTAAAAAAGAGAGAAAAAAGGGAAAACATAAGGAAAGTTAGGGGTTTTAATCAAATCGAGAATCTAAGGGCTCTCATATATCTAATCCAAGGGGAGTGAAGATTAGACCCTACCTTTTTAAGTTGTAGGTATTTTTGTGGGAATGGATGTCTAAAAGAGGTATGGGTAAATTAAATAATGGGGTACCTAAGGGTGTTTTAGACATGGGTAATAGTGGGTTAGGTTATGTTGGACATATCTCTTTTTATGGGAAAATAAATTAAAGTTACAGATGGGGATATTTTTAATAAATTATTTAGGGGAAATAAATAGATGACATTTTAATTATGGGTCAAATAAACTAATGTGGAGCATGGGGGTAGATAAATAATTTATTTAAAGGGGTTAAAATGATTAAAGTTAAAAGTGTAGCTAAATAGATTAATGTGTGGCATGGGTATTATTTACCTAGGGAGATATGATTTAATTTAACTTAGGAAATGATTTTAATAAACATGATACGAACCTAAGTGAATAAAAATTATTAATATTAAATTGGAATTAATTAAATAAATTTTATATGGATATAAGGAAGGGATTTTAAGACCATAATAAATAGTGAAAAGTAAATTAATATTAATTAGTGAAGTGTTGTATTAAATAACTAAGCAATTATCGAAACAATACAATCATTTGTGTTTACAAATAAATAAAAAATTCTTGAAATTTTACGTAAGTTATTAATGAATTTTTGACATCGTTTTCATGCATCAGATTTTGGGTGTAACACTTATTAAACAAGGATCTTCATCTCGTCACAAATCAAGCATTAGATTTATTTGATGGCTATCACAAGGATTGAAAGGAGTAACATATCTATATAAAAAAATCTCACTAACACAACCTGAATCTCAATCATTCAATCCAATGTATCGATCAAGGGCTATCAGGAACCCATACAATTCCATGTACATTTACAGATCCTTGATGTTATGCTCCAACGTATAAATAATTAAGATCACAAAAACAACAGGATTTACAAAAAAATTCATTCATAATATTGAAATTGCACTAGACAAGAAAATTTATCGAATAGTCTTATTATTTTTAATGAAAGACAAAAAACCAATAAAATTGTAGCAATAGTTCGTTGCTTCAATTATTTTATGTATCAAACCTTTATGAAATATTTCAAATCATTTATGCATTTAAGCCATGAAAATATGAGGGTAATCAATCACCTTTTTGATCCTCCATCTCGTATGCCCTCAAAGAACTCAAAGGAGGTTGCAAGGTATTAGTTGATGTAAATCCAACCACTTAATCGTATTACGGAGAAGCATGAATAACAACGTCAAGATAAAAAATTTAATATTTATACACATTAGTTTTTATGACATGATTACAAATACGACCTATGTAGTGCCCTAAAAAAATAGCAAAATCATAAATAAAAAAGTGGGATGCATGTTGTAAGTGATGGAGTTGGTGGGGTGCGTGGGTGAAAAAATTGATGGATCCCATGTGAAGGCACATGAAGGGAAATGGGGTCGGTTTTCTAGGAAAGGATCATGGTGGTTAGGTCATGTGAGTAAGTGGAGACTTGAGGAAGAAGGGAAAGGTAATTAGGTAGATGTAATAGGTGGAGTACTCTTAGAGATGTGTTTGCATAGCATGTGAACATAGATCAAGCACATGCACTATTTTCTTGAATGCCTCAATGAGGTGTATTCTCTTGAACAATAATGACTCAGACTATGGAAAAACTGGGACTTGTTGAAGATGCATTGGAAACTTTTAAGGAAATTGGCATGTTCACAACATTTTAGACATGTCATCTTCCTTGCACAATAATACAAACACTTTAATTGAGATCCCAAAGCCATTAACTGTTGAAACCAAAGTAGACATTGTAGATTCAGTAGTAATTGGATAGCTTTAGTGAAAGAAGGCCATTCAAGGGAATTTTTAATGAAATCTCTAAGATAGAAGCTATCCTAAACTCCATCTATTTTTGGGGAAAAAACACCCATGGATAGGGAGATAAACCTGTGTCTATAATATCTCTTCAGCTTATTATATGCAAAATGTTATCTCTGGTTCTATATCTAAATCTACAACTGATTTAATGGTATTGAATATCAAATTACAACTGCCTCGTGTTTTGGGTGTATATTAAAGAGGAGGATAAGAATATGTGGTGGGTTGTGGAAAGGATTTCGAAGGAATTTGGCATCATATTGGAGTCTATGTGGGGATTATTTGGATTCAGAGATCATCTTCCTTGGATGGATGCCTCTATCATTGCTATTATGGCTATGGTAGCAATTCTAGTGTAAAAATCAAGGTTTGAACTATACAGAGGATCTGATATGGATGTCTCCTCAAAGGACCAATAATACAATCCTTGGAAAAAAATTTAACCCTTTCTAAGAAAATTCTTCTATAATTCCATTTAACTTGGATCAATTTGTTTTTTTTACTAATTTATTGACAAGTAGAGGTTACCAACTTGGAGTGTAATCTACAAAAATGCAATGTCTACCCCCTCTTCTAAGTGTGGTGGCTCATGGGTTTTAATAATGTAAAACATTGACTACTTTGTAAACACCAAGACAAGCTACTAATTCAAGGTAGAAGAAATTTTATCTAGTGGCCTGCAAAATGGTTAGTTATGATTTTTGATTAGTTTGGCCTTGCAATGTTATTGATTTTTAAATCTTTCCCCATCTAATTTTTTTAGAGGCAGTGGATTACTGTTGCGCCATTTGCTCAAGGTATGTGACTTAAGAGGGAAGGAAAATTATATGTTCATATGGTAATGTGGTGGAATTATTGCATATGTGAATTCAAGCTAGCTTGGTGTTGCATGTAAATTGTTTGGAAAAAGCAACAATGAGTGGTGGACTCAATGGATCGCAAGTATAAACCCACCTAGAGGACGAGTTCATCTACGGACGCTTGTCTTTCTAGGCATGGTCCATCTCTCCTTATCTTTCATAATTCTCATACTTTATTTTTTCATTAGCAACGAAATATCATTTTTAAAACCTTAGGATTATCATACATATAATTGTTTTATATTAACATGTTTCTAAACAATAAAATGTCATATCGTAACTTACAAAATAAAATAAAACCCTTTTGTAGTCAACCATAAACTTAAACCCTCATTTTGAGGTTATTTAGCAAACTTCCTTACCAAAATAGATTACTATAGTAGCCCTGTTCTCTGATAGGTTGAAGTTTAGTTCCTTTTAAATATGTTTACCCAAGCTCCCTTGTTAAAGGAGATAAATCATGATTTTGGAGACATGCAAAATACTCTTTGTAACTCCATAAAGGAGATGTTAAGTTTCCTACGTATACATTATTATTTGAGGATTCACTGCAATCCTTTGATTGACTTTGTTTGATCGTCTATGATCTTTTGACGTTGTTTTAGCAGCCTTGTTACCCCATTTGCAGTCTCAAGAATCTACTAAAACTAAAAATTTGGGTTTTGTATCAACTCGTCATTTGGACCCTAAAAAACGAATTATTTTCTTGCCTTCACAAATCACTTGTATTTTTACTAGACAATTTCTTGGAACCTTTAGTTTGGGAAAAAAATTCTCTTGATAGTTTGGAAAAGGAATTTTGTAGGCCTTGGTCGTAATTTGACTAGGTCAAAACTAGATCAATTATAACCGATGGCTCTAGAAAACTGTTGTCGTTCAAAAATAGTTTGCTAGTTTTTAGTCATGTCAACTCTAGTGAATTCTTCATATGTAGGGGCACTTTGAGGAAGTTTCTCGTTGCGTGTTCATCCATTGAACATCAGTTTTGGACATGGTTTTGTGATCCTTCAAGATAATTTTTGATTGTTTACAACTAGGTCAATCATGACCGATGGCCTTAGAAAATTGGCCGTTAATGGTAAGCCATTCGCTAGTTTTGAATTCCTCCACTTCCCTGTGAATTCTTGGTGTATAGGAAGATAAGTAGAAACTTACCTGTGATATGTTTTCTCACTAGAAGACAATGTTTGAAAGTGGTTTCTTAGCTTCTGAGGCTAAATTGAACATTTTGCAACTAGTGGGAAAACATAAAAAGGAAGTTATAGGAACCCCATGGGTTACCAAATCCCTATGGAAACTTGTTGACACTTATAACTAACTGTTTAAAACTCTATCATGTGACTTGTGTGAAATTGAACTTTGACCAAATAGTGATTCTCTCTCTCCCTATCTCTTCTCTCTCTTTTGTTAAAAGTAATGAAGTGAAGTGAAATGAAAGAAAACAAGTATCTAACCCTCTCCATTTGAATGAAAATTATTATTATTATTATTATTATGTATATGGGTAACTAAAAATGTTAATTATGCTAGCCCTAGGTGGATGCCATGGTAGCGATTTATCCTTTCTTTCATGCTCACAATTTTTTGCAGGATACAAGTAAGATAATGGAACGACGTGTGTGTGATTCATTGTATATTGTTAGAATTTATGAATGTAAATAGTAGGAAATTTTTATGTCTTGTTATGTTACAGTAAATTTATTTATTGAAATTTTGCAATATGAATGAGATGCTAGTTTTAGGGATGCTTTGGGAAATGTACATTTAATTATAGGTGTTCTTTTGATTCATATTTACATATGGAAAAAATAGGTTGGGTATATATGTTAAATGAAACTGTAGAGGATATTTCAACATTTTTCAAAGTATGAAAAGGTTTATAATTGAAGTTCTGTAATATTTTGATGCTAGGGTTTAAGGGGAATGTTCATCTACACATGAGTGTTATTTTGATCCTCAAATTTTGTATTGTAAAAGTTGGATATGTATGTTAAATGAATTTTAATTTAAAATATTATGGTGCATTTCTAGTGTTCAATAGATGATTAATTAATTAGTCTATTGTATTCTTACCTTATAAATTTAATAAATAGATCTAAACAAAACACTGAACCCTCGTATAAGACTAGTCTATAACTACCTATCTTGCATGAATTCCTTTAGTGTAGAAAACTGAAACATTATGATAAACATTAATCTCTACACTCGATGTCACCTTCTCGGTTAAGTAAATAAGATCCCTAGTTTGAATTATCATCATAGTTGGTATTTTTAGTGACATCATCGTAAACCTAGAGATTAGGAACGACATGGTCAAACTATTTCTTGTGTAAGAAAATAAAACACTTCCTTCTAGGATCATTGTGGACTCCGATGTCTTCCAAAGTTAGATGTACAAATAAAATTCATGATCAAATGAATTCCTTGAGGGATCCATATGACAAAAATGGAGCTATTGAAATAGTTGTATTATGACTTAACTATTGTTAATGATCTCTTTAGTTCCTTTTAGATAAATGTGTTATCTTGTTTACTAAAAACATAACACCTTGGTTTTTATGAAGGTTGTTTAGCATAAATATGTCCTCTCAGTTTAAACGCTTATATTTTTGGGGCATAGAACCTTACGTGCAATTGAAATCAAACCAAATCTTGGATAAGTAAGGGGTTAACTTAAGGGTGGAAATTGTACATAACTCTTAGAAAATTCAATTGTATTTAAAATAAGAAGAGGTAAGAGAAGTGTAGAAACAAAAAAGGGATCTCGCTACCCCATGTGCCCATTTTCCCTTTTGTACCCTAGTGAGTGGCACAAAACAAAACAAAGATAGTATTCCTATGATATTATTATGATTAATCTCATGGTGTGTTTTAAATGACACAAGTGGATGTCTTGGTTACAACATGCATTAACATTGCAGTGTATAAGAGAAAAGAAATGGGGTGTCTGTGCTATGTTACACTCCTTGTAGTAGTGAATCCATTAGTGAAAAGTATGTGTTATTTTGTTTTCGATTGTTATAAAACAATGCTAATAATGAGACCATAGTGAGATGTAAGATTTAAACATATAATATTAAAACGAGATTTGAGGTTATGAATAATGCCACTCTTGGAGTCCTTGTAATGAATTAAACATTTTCATGTGTTAGAAAGAATACAAATTTACCATGGACAAATCAAACTTCAAGAAAACAATATATATATATATAAATATATGTTATGGATTTAGTTATTGAACTATATTAACTTTTTTTAGGGAAATAAGTATACCATGATAAAAATGTTTATGGGAAAAAGGTATCTCGAATCTAAATCTCCCTTAACCCTAGATTTCTTTCTTGAAATCTATGTCGATTAATAGTAAGGATAAAATTCAAAAAAGAATAAAATTTTGGGAATCATAATATTAACATAAGAATGAGAGAATTAGGAACTTTGTATGAAATTTGAAATATGAAAATTTATGGAGATTTTAGAAAAAGAGTAATTAAATTGAGAGAATTAAACTTTGTATAATATAATAACTTAATTGGTCGAATGGTAAGTTTAAATGAATTTAAGAGAGGTGGAAAAAGGATAAAATTTGTGAATAATAATTTTCTTAAATGTTAATCATAATAATATGTATTCATGGTAATGATTTGTAGTGAGGTTAAATCCTTGATCCCTTTCTAACACAAGCTAGCATTATTTGTGGGGAAAGACACTTACATGTATATTGTGTTTTCATGTGCCTATGTTAGAAATGAATTATGAAGTGTCTTATGCATTTTTGATTTTTTTCTTTTTGGAGCCCTTGTGATGTTGTGTAGTGACCAATGTAACTCAAAAAAAAATATCCTTGTATTTTTTCTGGTCTATTTGTGTGTGTAAAATGTAGGCATTCAAAAAAAAACACGATGATATTGTTGGAAGAATCTAACAAAATAAAATTGTCATTGAGAACCTTATTCAGACTATAAGACAAAATCATGCCACAAATTTGTCCCACATGACTTTAGCCAACACATTGCAAACATTCATTGGTGAAGTCGACTCCACAACCAACGAAATAGAAAATTGGAATACCTTTAGAGGTTATTATAGGTGGTGGTATGCAGATAAATTATCCCATGCAGCCGTAAAAGATATTTTTTTTGGAAAAGACCACATTTGTGAATTATGTACTGATCCAAGAACCAATGCCCCCCGCAGCTACTTGCAAATGGTTTCCAATCCATTGGCGCCATGATGAATGAATCAAGAACAATTTTTGGGACCGATGATGGATGGGTTTTGATTATCCACCATGCAACAACAATGTAGTTCCTCTCTATTTTTTGAAGAAATTATAGTGTGAGTTCGTGCTTAATGAGGTCCCAAATTATTTTGACTTTTTTGAGTTGTATGGGCGAGGAGGTGGATCTGCAGAGTAGATCTATTGCACATGTAGGTCAACATAGGATCCCCCATGCCCTAAAACCCCCAATGCCTTTAGTTATCCCTCCTACAATGAAGCATGTTGTGGATATGGACACACTACATGCATTAAGGGAGCTCAATGACACTCTGACCTATCATAATGACCAAATTGCATGTAGTGATGTTGGTGGAGGCACCGGTTCTAGTGCATCACACCACTGTGGATCATGTGGTGCCGTATGCACTACAGGCGAGACATCATTTACTGGATCACATGATTTATTTTCTCTGGATGAGATGATGGCGGATGTTTTTAGAATGGTGCAAAGGATCCTTTTCTTTCACAAGTAAATGTCAAATAAATATATATATATATATATACAATAGTTTAATTCATGTTTGAGATTCTAATACATATGTATTTGAGTTTATGTCATGTATATACATGTAAGAACTAATTTTTTATTTTATTTTAAATAGCAAGAGATGGTAAAGAAACATCTAGCATCGACATGCTAGCTAATCCAACTTGGCATGTTACAAATGTAAGTTTCAAGTTGTACTAAAATTTCAAATTTCATTTGATTGTGCACTTTAATTATTATAATGTTTCACTTGTACATGTACATATTAATATATGAATGTATTTATACATAGGAGCTTGGCGGATCATCAACCGCTCTGGGAACCAAGGCTCTTGGCATGCCTCATGTGACTTTTACATGGGTTAGTTTCTCTTTATACTTTGTTTCTAATTGTGGAAGTTCACGTGGATAATGCTTTGGGTCTGCTATGTTATGTGGAAGTCATGTAGATTAATATTGGTTTGTACATGTTTTTGTATAGTTTATGACTTCTAGAGAGAC
The DNA here is from genome assembly GCA_018340775.1 of Taxus wallichiana var. yunnanensis. Taxonomy (NCBI): domain Eukaryota; kingdom Viridiplantae; phylum Streptophyta; class Pinopsida; order Cupressales; family Taxaceae; genus Taxus; species Taxus wallichiana. The sequence continues at coordinate 872,167,039 of CM031237.1, read as the reverse complement.
TCCTCCATATACACAAATTGTGGAGGATCTTGTAGATCTTGCCATAGCATATGTAGATCCACTAACCGAGGTACAATTTTTCAAATTTGTTAAATTTTGGAGGAATTACTTTTTATTACTTAAATCTAAAATATCAAATTTTGTACATGAAATATTAAATTTGAAATTTAATTATTTATATGTAGCTTACCCGTCGTGAGTCTATTATTGTGCTTACGATGTGTCAAACAAATTGATAGGGATCATGACATTGTGGTAAGATTTCACATGCATTTTAAGTAAATTATAAGTTTCTAAATTTTGAATGTATTTTAAAATTTGGGTGTTAAGAACTTGTTGTTTATGAATGTGCGGAGTTAGGTTACATGTGTACTTAGAGATGCTTAGGACCACACGGATGAAATCTATAGTGACATCTCCCTCCACTACATCCCCAGGTTGTGGACATGCTACTTCTAGTAGGGCAAAGAAAGGGAAGATGTTTCATGATTAGATTCATAAGACTTGGATGTATATAGATATATATGGGCCATCTAATCCTAGTTCATGATTCTTCATATAGTCCATTGTATATATAGCCTTATGTGACCGTATGTTGTCATATATGTATGACACACTTAGTTCGAGATGTACACATGTTATGAACTTATATTTTCTAAGACGTGCATCCATCACACTTAGTTTGAGATGTACACATGTTATGAAATTATATTTTCAGAGATGTGTATCTAGCACACTTAGTTTGATACATTATATATCCACGTGTTGGTTTTCATAATGATATTACTTCTATGTTTGATTTGATTTCATTACACATGATATCCTTCTATGTGTGTATGCTCTATGTATATTAGCTCTATATCTATGTTTGATTTAAAATTACAATACCATATCCTGGAGCACTACATGGTAAAATTGTTAAGCAAACCTACTCCATTAAGAAAAACCTATGATAACCATGCTAGGTGAACTACAAAAGGGCAATACGTAATTAATTTTTCACAGTAATTACGTAGGGTGTTTGTGCAACTCTAATTATTTTCTTGCCTCCTAAAAGTGTGCACATATTTGAAAGAATGGTTGTGAGATAATTTCTATAACTAACATTTTTTAATTTTAAAGCGAACACTCATCTGCTACATATCAATTAATACAAACATTGTCGAAATAAGCGAGGTAGAGTTCACCTCAAACTATATGAATATAACATTACTATGGTGCAACATTGCATGGTACAATTGTTAAGAAATTAAGGGAAGCATTTATGTATTTTTTTAGAGATTATCCCATTAATAGGGCTTATCCCATTGATTAATAGATAGACCATAATATCTCTTTATAATTTGGTGCTATGCCAATCAACTAAGAAGTTACACATGATTCGATTATCATAAGTAGATTCACTTCCTTATTAAGTCTTATATGTCATTGTATTTAAGCACATGCTTTAAAAACCCCATTTTTGTATACCCTACAATCCTTCTAGTCCAAAATATAAATTTTTGTGTGGGGTTTTTTTAAAATAATTCACATCCTTACCATTCCAAGGTATTTTAAAAAATACAAGGTTCTTCAATGAATTTTAAAATGATATATCACTTGGAATTTGTGAACATTCTTTACATATTTATTTAGGATGTTTGTACATATGTTATGACATATCAATCTAGATAAGAACATATAAATATGTATATATTGTATATTTTTAAATAATTCACATCACGATGGGCTCTAGGGAGACCCGGATAAGTTTCAAACCACCCGATCGGGAGCCTACCTGGAATTCTTTGAGCCTTTGTGGCATAAATGTTTACAAACTACCTTTTCTTGGCAGTCCTAGCAAATGACCGGAGGCGGGTAGTGAGAGGTCATGCCTTGTTACTTCATGGCACCAAATTGACTACGCCAACACGTCAAGGTCAAAAGGTGAATGCTAGAAAGGTTTCATTTTGGTGCGTGACAATGTCATTTCTCCTAGGGCTACTTCGTATGGGAGTAGTCCCTTAAGAGCATTAAGACTAAAAACTTGTTCAACTTTGACGGGTGACTATGCGCACTCCATGGAACCTAAAGACATCTCACCCAATCCTACACCTTAGTGTAGGGACCCTATACAATAGATTGTCTTGGGTTTTTCCTTCTCCAATTGGTCCTCTCGCTGCCCTATTGTTCGTAAATGTACAAAATAGTGCAGTTTAAGACAGTGTAAGGTTGCCAAATGCTATATTTTGCAAATGGTGAGCCATGGCACTGAAACTACTGTGCCGAAACATCTAGGTGCCCAAGTGAAAACTAGAGAATGAATATTTTAAGAGCGCAACAACATTGTTGCTTCTGGGCGACTTCATTCGGGTGTAGTCCTTTAAGAGCCTTGAGACAAAAAATCATTCAACTTTGATGGGTGACTACATGCACTCCATGGCACCTAGAGATGTCTTGTTTGATCCTATACCTCTAGCATAGGCACCCTCTAAAATAGACTGTCTTGGTCTTTTACTTCTCCAATCGGTGCTCTCAATGCCATATTGTTTGTAGATGCACGAAATAGTGCAGTTTGAGACAGTGTAAGGATGTAAAACATTATATTTTGTAAATAGTGGGTCAAGGCCTTTGAAAAAAACTATCCGACATGCTGGGTGCATAGGTGAGCGCAAGAGGAGGTGTCTTTTTTGTGCATAATGACATCATTGCTTTCGGGCTACTTCATTATGGCATAGTCCATTAAGATCCCTAAGACCAAAAAATCATTCAACTTGGACGAGAGAATACACGCACTCCTTTTTAACCTAGAGATGTCTCATCTGATCCTAAACATCAGTGTAGGGACCCTCTAATATAGCATCTCTCATTTTTTCCTTCTCTAATTGGTGCTCTCGCTGCCCTATTGTTTGCAAATGCGCAAAATAGTGTAGTTTGAGACAATGTAAGGCTGTAAAACACTATATTTTGCAAACAGTGGGTCGCGTCACTGAAGTAACTATGCCAAAATGTCTAGGTGGCTAGGTGAATGCTATAGGAGGTCTCATTTTGGTGTACAAAAATTTCTTCACTTCTAGGCTACTTCATTCGAGCGTAGTCCCTTAAGAGCCCTGAGACCAAAAAATTGTTCAACTTCGATGGGTCACTACGTGTACTCGGTGGCACATAGAGATGTCATGGCCAATCCCACACCTCAACATAGGGACCCTATATAATATCATGTATCAGTTTTTTTCTTCTCTAATCGGTGCTCTCACTACCCTATTGTTTGCAAACGTGAAAAATAGTGTTGTTTGACACAATGTATAAAGATGTCAAACACTATATTTTGCAAACAATAGGTTGTGGCACTAAACCAATTACACCGACATGTCCGGGTGGCAAAGATAACACTAGAGGAGCTTTGGTTTTTGTGAACTAGAATGTTATTTCTTCTGGGCTACTTTGGTTGGGCGTAGTCCGTTAAGATCTACGAGACAAAAAAGTCATTCAACTTCGATGGGTGACTACACACACTCGTGGCACCTAGATATGTCTCGTCTGATCCTACACCTTGGAATAGGGACCCTCTATAATATCCTGTCTTGGTTATTTCCTTTTCCAATTGGGTCTCTCGCTGCCCCATTGTTTGTACAAGTGCGAAATAGTGTAGTTTGAGATAGTGTAAGGTCATCCAAATGCTATATTTTGCAAACAGTGGGTCATGGAATTGAATTAACTATGTCTGAAATATCTAGGTGGCCATGTTAATGCTAGAGGAGATGTAATTTTTGGTGTGACAATGTTTTTTCTTCCTGGCTACTTCATTTGGGCATAGTCCCTTAAGATCCCTGAGATAAAATAATCAGTCAACTTCGATGGGTGACTACACGCACTCCATGGCACCTAGAGACGTCTTGTTTGATCCTACACCTTAGCATAGGGACCCTCTAAAATAGCATGTCTCGGGTTTTTTTTTGCAATCGAAACTCTCACTGCCCTATTGTTTGCAAACACATGAAATAGTGTAGTTTGAGACCATGTAAGGATGTCAAATGCTATATTTTGCAAATAGTGGGTCATGGCACCGAACCGAATGAACTAACACATCTAGGTGGCTAGGTGAACACTAGAGGAGATGTCATTTTGGTGCATGAAAATTTCATTGCTTCCTTGCTACTTTATTTGGGCGTAGTCCCTTAAGAGTGTAGGAACCCTCTAAAATATTTTGTCTCGGTTTTTTCCTTCTCTAATTGGTTCTCTTGTTTCCCTATTGTTTGCAATCACACGAAATAGTGCAGTTTGAGACAGTGTAAGGCTCTCAAATTCTATATTTTGCAAACAGTTAGTCATTGCACCAAACTGACTACGCCGACATGTCTGGGTAGTGAGGTGAATGCTAGAGGATTCTTCATTTTGGTGTGTGACAACGTCGTTTCTTCTAGGCTTCTTCATTTGGGCTTAGTCCTTAAGAGCCACGAGAAAAAAAAATTCAACTTTGACAGGCAACTACATGAATTTTGTGGAACCTAGAGATGTCTCATCTAATCCTACACCTTGGCAAAGGGACCCTCTATAATATCCTATAGAGGTTTTTTCCTTCTCCAATCGGTGCTCGCTTAACCTATTATTTGGAAACATACATAATAGTGCAGTTTGAGATAGATTAAGGATGTCAAACGCTTTATTTTACAAACAATAGGTTGTGGCACCAAACCGACTTCACCAACACATTCGGGTGGCCAAGATAACACTAGAGGAGGTGTCAGTTTTGTGAATGACAACGTAGTTTTTCTAGGGTACTTCAGTTGGGTGTAGTCCGTTAAGAGCCCTAAGACAAAAAAATCGTTCAACTTAGATGGGTGGCTACGTGTACTTTGTAGCACCTAGAGATGTCTCTTCTAATCCTACACCTCAGTGTAGGGACCCTCTACAATATCCTATTTTGGTTATTACCTTCTCCAATCGTTCTCTCGTTGCCCTATTATTTGTTGACGTGTGAAATAATGTAGTTTGAGATAGTGTAAGGCTGTTAAACGCTATATTTCACAAACATTGGGTGATGGCCTTTGAACCAACTACACCGACACGTTTGGTTGGCTAGCTTAACAATAGAGTAGGTGTCATTTTTATGCACAACAACATCATTTTTTCTTGGCTACTTCATTCGAGAGTAGTCCCTTAAGATCCCTGAGACCAAAAAATCATTCAACTTCGATGGGTGACTACATGCACTTTGTGGCACCGAGAGATGTCTTATTTGATCCTACACCTTGGCATCAAGACCCTCTAAAATAGCCTGTCTTGGATTTTTTTCTCCAATCGGTGCTCTCGTTGCCCTATTGTTTGCAAGCACGTGAAATAGTGTAGTTTGAGATAGTATAAGGATGTCAAACGCTATATTTTGAAAACTCTAGGTCCTGACACCAAACCAACTACACTAACATGTTCAGGTGGCTAGGTGAACATAAGAGGATGTGTTGTTTTTGTGCGTGAAAACATCGTCTCTTTTGCGCTACTTCATTCGGGGGTAGTCCCTTAAGAGCCCTAAGACAAAAAAATCATTCAACTTGGACGGGTAAGTAAGTGCACTCCATTGCACCTAGAGATGTATCATCTCATCCTACACCTCAGCATAGGGACCCTCTACAATAGCCTCTCTCGGTTTTTTCCTTCTCTATTAGGTGCTCTCGCTGACCTATTGTTTGGAAAACCGTAAAATAGTGCAGTTTGAGATAGTGTAAGGTTGTCAAACACTATATTTTGCAAACGGTAGGTTGTGGCACCAACTACATCAAAATTTCTCAGTGGCCAGGTGAATGCTAGAGGAGGCATCATTTTGGTGTGCAACAACATTGTTGTTTCTGGGCTACTTCGTTCGATCGTAGTCCCTTAAGAGCCGTGAGACCAAAAAATTGTTCAACTTTGATGGCTGACTATGCGCAATACGTGGCACCTACATATGTCTTGTCAATCCCACACCTTGGCGTAGGGACCCCTATAAATTATCTTGTATAAGTTTTTTCCTTCTCCAATCGGTGCTCTCGCTGCCATATTATTTACAAACGTGCAAAATAGTGCAGTTTGAGACACTGTAAAGATGTCAAATGCTATATTTTCCAAATGCTAGGTCATGGCACCGAACCTAATACACCGACACATATGGGTAGCTAAGATAACACTAGAGGATGTTTCATTTTTTTGAATGATAACATTGTTGCTTCCAGGCTACTTTAGTTAGGCGTAGTCCGTTAATAGCCTTGAGACAAAAAAATCATTCAACTTTGACAGGTGAGTACGCGCACTCCGTGGCACATAGAGATGTCTTGGCTGATCGTACAACTTGGCGTATGGACCCTATACAATATATTGTCTTAGTTATTTCCTTCTCCAATCGGTTCTCTCACTGCCCTATTGTTTGCACATGTGTGAAATAGTGTAGTTTTAGACACTGTAAGGTTTTCAAACGCTATATTTTGGAAACGGTGGGTCATGGCACTAAACCGACTCCACCGACACATCCGGGTGGCAAGGATAATGCTAGAAGAGGCATATTTTTGTGCATGAAAACGTATTTTCTTCCGGGATACTTTGTTGGTGTAGTCCCTAAAGAGCCCTAAGACAAAAAAATCATTCAACTTCAATGGGTGACAATTCGCACTCCAAGGCACCTAGAGACATCTTGTTTGATCCTACACCTTGGCATAGGGACCCTCTAAAATAGCCTATCTTGGATTTTTTTTCTTCATTCAGTGCTCTCGCTGCCCTATTATTCATAAACACGCGAAATAGTGTAGTTTGAGACAGTGTAAGGATGTCAAACGCTATATTTTAGCAAAATGTGGGTCGGTGCACCGAATCAAATGTCATGACACATCTGGGTGTCTAGGTGAACCATAGGGAAGGTGTCATTTTTGTGCACGACAATGTCGTTGCTTCCGGGCTACTTCGTTCAGGCGTACTCCCTTAAGAGCCCTTAGACCAAAAAACCATTCAACTTGGACGAGTGAGTACGCGTACTCCGTTGCACCTAGAGATGTCTCATCTTATCCTACACCTCGGTGTAGGGACCCTCTACAATATCCTCTCTCGGTTTTTTTTTTCTCTAATTGGTGCTCTCACCGCTTTATTTTTGGAAACACTTGATATAATGCAGTTTGAGACATTGTAAGGCCATTAAACACTATATTTTGCAAATGGTGGGTTGTGGCACCGAACCAACTATGTGAAAATATCTGGCTTTGGCTAGGTGAATGCTAGAGGAGGCATATTTTTGCTTTGTGATAATGTCGTTGCTTCCATGCTACTTCGTTCGGGTGTAGTCCCTTGAGAGCCTAAGACAAAAAAATTGTTCAAATTTTATGGGTGACTACATGCACTCCGTGGTACCTAGAGATGTCTCTTCCAATCCCACACCTTAACATAGGGACCCTATATAATAGCATGTCTTAGTTTTTTCCTTCTCCAATCGGTTCTCTCGCTGCCCTATTGTTTGCAAACGTGCAAAATAGTGTAGTTTGAGACACTTTAAGGTTATCAAACGCTATATTTTGCAAATGGTAGGTCGTGGCACCAAACCAACTACGCTGACACGTCTGAGTGGAAAAGTGAACACAAGAGTAGGTATCATTTTTTGTTGGACAATTTCATTGCTTTCGGCCTACTTTGATTGGGCGTAGTCCCTTAAGAGCCCTGAGACAAAAAAATCATTCAACTTCGACAGGTGACTACGTGCACTCCGTGGCACCTAGAGATGTCTCGTTTAATCCTACACCTCAGCATAGAGACCCTATATAATATCCTATCTCAGTTATTTCCTTCTCTAATCGTTTTCTCACTTTGCCCTTTTGTTTGTAAACAAGCAAAATAGTGTACTTTGAGACATTATAAGGTTGTCAAATGCTATATTTTGCAAACAATTGGTCATGGCTTTGAACCGACTATGCCAACATTTCCAGGGTGGCTACATGACCACTAGAGGAGGCATTGTTTTGTTGCGTGACAACATTGTTTATTCCGTGGTTCTTTGTTTGGGTGTAGTCCCTTAAGATCCCTAACACAAAAAAATTGTTCAACTTTGATGGGTGACTACGTGCACTCTATGGAACCTACAGATGTCCCATCTAATCCCACATCTTTGTGTAGGGACCCCATAAAGTATCTTGTTTTGGTTTTTTCCTTCTCCAATCGATGCTCTTGCTGCCCTATTGTTTGTAAATGTGCAAAATAGTGTAGTTTGAGATAGAGTAAGGATGTCAAACGCTATATTTTCCAAACGGTAGGTCGTGGCACCGAACCTACTACGCCAACACATCCGGGTGGCCAAGATAACATTATAGGAGGTGTCATTTTTTGAACGACGATGTCGTTGCTTCCGGGCTACTTCGGTTGGGCATAGTCCATTAAGAGCCCTGAGACTAAAAAATCATTCAACTTGACGGGTGACTACATGTACTTCGTGACACCTAGAGATGTCTCGTCTGATCCTACAACTTGGCATCGAGACCCTCTAAAATATCCTATCTTAGATATTTCCTTCTTTAATCGGTTCTCTCACTGCCCTATTGTTTGCACACATGTGAAATAGTGTAGTTTGAGACAGTGTAAGGTTGTCAAACGCTATATTTTGCAAATAGTGTGTCGTGGCACTGAACCGAATGCACCGACACGTATGCGTGGCTAGGTTAACACTATAGGAGGCATAATTTTTGTGCGCAACAATGCCATTTCTTCCAGGCTACTTCATTCAGGCATAGTCCCTTAAAACCCCTGACACCAAAAAATAATTCAAATTCAATGGGTGACTACACACACTATGTGGCACGTAGAGACATATTTTTTGATCCTACACCTTGGCATAGGGACCCTCTAAAATATCCTATCTTGGATTTTTTTCTCCAATAGGTGCTCTTACTACCCTATTGTTTGCAAATGGGTAAAATAGTATAGTTTGAGATAGTGTAAGGATTTTTAAACACTATATTTTGTAAACAGTGGTTTATGGGACTAAACCGATTACACCGACACATCTGGGTTGCTAGGTTAACTCTAGAGGAGGTGTAATTTTTTGTGCATCAACGTTGTTACTTCTAGGATACTTCACTTGGGCATCGTACCTTAAGAGCCCGAGACCAAAAATCATTCAACTTGGACGAGTAAGTACATACACTCCATTGAACCTAGATATGTCTCATCTTATCCTACACCTGGCATAGGGACTCTATAATATCCTATCTTGGTTTTTTCCTTCTCTAATCGGTGCTCTCGCTGCCCTATTGTTTGGAAACGTGCAAAATAGTGGAGTTTGAGACAGTGTAAGGTCATTAGAAACTATATTTTGCAAATGGTGCATTGTGGCACTGAATCGAATGCATCAAAATGTCTCGGTAGCTAGGTGAATGCTAGAGGAGGAATCATTTTGGTGTAAGATAATGTCGTTGCTTTTGGGTTATTTCATTTGGGTGTATTCCCTTAAGAGCTCGAGACAGAAAAATTGTTCAACTTTTATAGGTGACTACATGCACTCCATGACACCTAGAGATGTCTTGTCTAATCCCACACATCTACATAGGGACCTAATACAAAATCATGTCTCAGTTTTTTCATTCTCCAATCGGTGCTCTCACTACCCTACTATTTGCAAATGCATGAAATAGTGGGGTTTGAGACACTGTAAGGTTATAAAATGCTATATTTTGTAAACCGTAAGTGTGGCACCAAACCAACTACGCCGACATGTCTGGGTGGCAAAGTGAACACAAGAGAAGGCGTCATTTTTTTTTGGGACAATGTTGTTGCTTCCAGGATACTTCGGTTGGGCGTAGTCATTAAGAGCTCGAGACAAAAAATTGTTCAACTTCGATGGGTGATTACGCACATTCCATGGCACCTAGAGATGTATTGTGTGATCCTACACATCAGCATAGGGACCCTCTACAATATCATGTCTCGGTTATTTCCTTCTCCAATCGGTTCTCTCACCGCCTTATTGTTTGCACACGTGTGAAATAGTGTAGTTTGAGACAGGTGTAAAAGTCTGTCAAACACTATATTTTGCAAATGCTAGCTCATGGCACTGAAAGAACTACGCCGACACATGTCTGGGTGGCGAAGTGAATGCAAGATAAGGTGTCATTTTTTGTGGGACAACGTCATTGCTTCCGGGCTACTTCGGTTGGGCGTAGTACCTTAAAATCCATCCATGGCTCCTAGAGATGTCTCGTCTAATCCTACACCTCAACGTAGGGACCCTCTACAATATCCAATATTGGTTATTTCTTTCTCCAATCATTTCTGTCGTTGCTTATATTGTTTGCAAACATGTGAAATAGTGTGCTTTAAGACATTTTAAGGTTGTCAAATGTTATATTTTGCAAATAGTGAGTCATGGCACTAAACTGACTACACCAACACATTTGGGTGGCTAGGTGAACACTAAAGGAGACATTGTATTATTGCGTAACAATGTCATTTCTTCCGGGATTATTCATTCATGTGTACTCCCTTAAGAGCCCCAAGACAAAAATTATATTCAACTTCGATGGGAAACTATGCGCACTCTGTGGCACTTAGAGATGTCTCGCCTTATCCCAAACCTTAGCATAGGGACCATATAAAAATTTTTGTCTTGGTTTTTTCCTTCTCCAATTGATGTTCTTGCTGCCCTATTGTTTGCAAACGCACAAAATAGTATAGTTTGAAACAGTGTAAGGCTCTTAAATGCTATATTTTCT